>JALGQZ010000001.1:5455000-5842500 GCA_023105745.1 Austropuccinia psidii
AAGTTCAATATGATGATCACAGGCATGGTGTGGAGGAATTTTGTCTTCTTTCACCTTGGAGAATATGTCCAAATATTGGTGATAAGCAGGAGGGACTACCTTCAACACAGTTTCAATTTCTTCTGGCTCTTCTTCCTCATCCCACTGCTCCTCCAAGGAGGCATGAAAATATGAAGGAGGAAGGTCCATATGCCCTTGAAAGGGATGAAGTGAAGATATAGCAACATCTTCTCCAACATCTTTTATCTCTTTGAATACCTCATCTCTTGATTGAAGTAATGACTGAGCTGGCATTATGGAAGAGATATGGACAGAAGAAGGAAGGGAAGGTGTCTTTAAGTTCACAAACAAGAGAAACACTATTGACAGTAGTGGCCAAGGCATTACTATCAGAAGATTCATTACCAATATAATCATAGGTGATCAATCCATTTTGCCAATCAATAACAGGATTAAAATGGTAGAGGAAATCATAGCCCAAAATCAGGTCTTCTCCCGGGGGGTGAATCTCTGATAAAAAGTTTGCATTAAAAGCTTGGGAAGGAAGGCAATTCAAATACCCACTGGGTATAATGGGTGATGAACAAGGAAGGGGATACATTTGAATCCAGAATGAAAAGAGGAATCTTTTCAGGGAGCTCAGACATAGTCAATGAGTACTTGCGAGCAAAATTATTTGCAGTGCAAGAGTTTGTAGCACCAGAATCAATGAGAATACTATCAAAAATTTCAGAGACAGAAGAAAAAATAATAAACTTTAAAGATTTCTTGACACTAGTATCAAGAGTGCACAATTGTGCTCCTGAAGGAAATAAGTGAGAACCATTGAACACATCATGATCCCCACTCAGGCTTTTCCCTGCTTGCTAATGAAGCCTCTTGATTACCCAGGCTTTTTCTGAGGTCTCTTAAAGCATTTTTAAATTGAGTGCTTTCCAACACAATAAGCACATAACCCTTCTTTTATCCTCCATCCCTTTTCAGAACCAATTAATTTGTTGTCCTTATTAAGCAGAGCAGAATGGGGCTTGTCCTTTGAAACTTGAAATTTCTTGCCCTTCTTGTTCTTCTTATGGTGAGGCTTTTTTGAAGATGAGTCTTGATGAAGCCTTGACAAATTGGGTCCAGTAACAGGAGGCTTCTTTTCTTGATGACTACCCTTCTCCTTCTGTCTCTCATGGTATCTGGTATCTAATTTCAGGGTAATGTCCATGATTTCTTGAAGAGTATCAAAATTATCAAGGTAGGAAGCCAACTGGTCAAAAGTTCTTGATGCCAGTCCTCTTCTACAGATATGAATGTAAGCCCTGCCTCCCCAATCTCCAAGTCTTGACATTAAGCTTCTAAAATCAGCAATTTACAAGGATACATGACCAATTTCCTTCATCCTCAAATTGTCTAACTCCTTTTCAGCTTTCCTAACTTCATTGGGATCACCAAACATAGTGAATAATTGGGTTTCAAATAACTGCCAATTATTGAGGAGGTAGGAACAATCTTCATTGGAAATATTTGAAAGTTAGGGTTAAATCCATTTTTCAGCTCTACCAGTGAGAAAGGAAGTTGAGTATACAATTTTCTTCCTGTCAGAGAAGAAATTTTCTGGGCCATTATGGAAAATCAATTGACAGGATTGAATAAATCCTCTCAATTTATGGGCTTGAGTACCATCAAAAGGATCAGGTGCTTTCATTGATGGAGTCTTGAATGTAGGGGCTTTGTAGTTGTCCTTGGGGGCGGTTTCTTGAGAGAGGTGTCCCATGATAGGAGCCATTTGCTCCATTATCTTGAGGAGACTTGGATCAGATTGAAAGACAAGAGGTTGATTAGTAGGGGCTAGATTAGAACCCTGGGGTACCTCTGGAGAATCTGCCAAAGCATCTTCCACTTCAGTTTCCCCAGAAACTTCCTCTTCCACAGACTCCTCCCCCTCTTCATCTTCAACTTCTCCTAGTCTTGCTCTTGCACCTTCAGACATGTCAGGTTAGCCACCCAAAAGGCCAGAGAAAGATCTTGATCTTCTTGATTTCATTTCCCCTCTTCTGGAAGGTGATGCTCCTTCCAGTGGTGGTCCTCAATCCAAATTTGCACTCAGTTGATGAGCTTATGGGGTGCGGGCAAGAGGAACCCTTGCAGTAGGAGTGAGAACAGCTGGATTTCTTTGAGATCTAGTATTCTTGTGTGAGCCTTGAGGTATATTTTACATACCCAAATAGGCTACAATTATCTTAAAAATAAATTCTGAACTATGCATAACCCATAAGTCATGCAGATATTCAGAATTCATCATTTTTGATTTCAGAAAAGATGAATAACTTTTTATTGAGTAAGTAAATCCATGGATTTAAGGCCAGATTTGGATTATACACAAAAGCTCACCCACGGTAGCTCCATAGAGTTAATAAGCTCAAATTAACTTTTTGAAGTGGTAATATAGAAAATACTTCAATACCACATCATCAATACTACATAAAAGATCCATGAAAATATTTTGTTTTTCTCTATTTCACGCCAAAATAATGGAAATGTGAGAAATGCCATGTTACATACACACTGAGAATAGTGTTATGCATGCTTTGAACACTTAATATTATGGTATTCTTACATGCACCTTTGGTACACCCATAGTGGATATCTCACTTTAAGCTTCAAATTCTATTTTGATGTAAAAAATAGGCAAGGGGTACAAAAGACATCAAAGAGAACCAGAGTACCCAACTTCTGAGGCCTCTGAGGTGTGGAAAGATCCAAAGCTTGGATCCATGGCTGATCTTGGCCCAATTAGTAAACTAAAAACTTCTGGGAACTTGGTTACCATGTTACAACTACAGTAAATTATAAGAAAATAGCAAATAACCTGCTATTTTGACGTGCCAAGGAGGTAAAGAGCAACTTAGACTCCTGTAACCATGTAAATTCTTAATGAATTACCATAGATAAGCCCCAAACAAGTAATTAAAACCCTTTTTGGACTAGTATCAATTGATTTACCTCATAGCAACCAGCCATACACTGCTATTTGCAATTCTATGTAGAATTGAGGTAAAAACTTCAAAAATTCATTAACAATACAATTCTCAATTATTCTTTCTTAATCTTTCGGGAACAATTAATGACTTCATAATTCATATAAGAACCAAAGATAATTATATGTTTATATGTAAAATTGAAAGTTTTACTTACAGTCCATTTTTGATGATTCCATGTGAAACACAGAATCCTTAAAAATTTACAGAAAATACATTCTGTGATGAAATTTCCAATAACATTTATATCTTTGAGAAATAAATGTTTATTTTGGAATAAAAGAAGATTTACAGTTTTTACTCCTTTTATTCTTAACCATAAATGGGTTGGTAGTCACATAAAAGCCTCAATTAAGTAATTATGGTAATCTTACGTGACAACAAATGATGCAATCAATAATCCAAAACGGTTTATTGTTTTCTCACTCACTGGTCTCTCAGTTTGCTCCATGGCACCCCTCTGTGAGCTTTCTTAGACTTAAAAGAGGCCTCTTCTTGCTGTTTTTTCCAGATCATGACATTACTATATTATACCTTTATTACCAAACAAGTAAGTATTAGTTAAAACTGCTTCTTAAGTGTTTTATTATTTCAGAAAACAACTATAATATGTTTTAATACTGTTATAAATCAATTTTGATCCATTAAATCCACAATTCCACATCAAATTTCTCTACTATTGTCATCTAAAAGGTTCATTGGATTAATAGTGAGTAATTTATCTCAATTTGTAAAGTTTTTCTCTAGTAATAGTTTTCTTCAAGTATTATCTTTATAATTATTCTTTTAAAAGATAATTATATATTAAGATAATTCTATTATTTTAGTAAAAGAAGTCATTAGTATTAAATTCTTCTTGTAATTGATTCTTGTAGACAATTACTGCTTACTGTTATAGTCACTAGTAGTGTATAACATGTAAAGGAAATAATTATTTGAGTATTTAATTGTGTTTATAATACTTTTTTATCATTATATTTCATAAGAACAGTCATAGTACTGTTTATTAATCATAATAATATCAACAGCTTCATAGACACATCTTACATCTTGGCTGGAGGGCTATGCTGAACTGGCATTATTGAGAAACTAAAAATAAAAAATTGATGCTACTTGACAATAAGGAATAAAAGCTTGGCCAAATCAATAATCAATAAAATCTTGATGATTTTGAGGAATCAATCAACAGTCTTGAGGTGAAAACAAATTCAATCAATCAATAAATCAATAAATCAATCAATTCAAACAATATCAAAAATCAATCAAATATCAATAAATCTTGAAGAATCCAACAATCAAATAATCAATAAATTCAGTAAATATCAGCAATTAATCAAATATCAATAAATCCTGAAGGATTCAACCAACAATCAATCAATGAATCAATATAAAATCAAATTTTGAGGAACCAATCAGTCAAATAAATATCTTCAGGATTCAATTCAATATCTTGATGAGTCAAAGTCAATCAATAATGAAAATAAATTCTTGAAGATAAATCAGTTATCCTGAGGATTCAAAAACAGTCAATCAATCCAATCCAAACAAAATCCTGAATTTCTGAATCAACAAAACAATGAAGCCCAACTAATCAATTATCCAATCAATATAGTTCCTGATAAGACCTCAATAAGCAAAAAAAGAGAAATTTGATTTGAGATAGAATTGAGAATGAAATGAGATGGTCAGCAATGATTAAGAAATGAGAAGAATCAATTTCCATATGAATATAATGAGTGAGATGAAAATTGATGAGAGAAAAAGTCATAATCATAACCATGAAAAGTCATAAAATCATAAAAAGGGTTGTAATTTATGAATGAAAGAAATGAAGTTAAATGAATGAAAAGAAAGAATCAAATATGAGTTAATTAATTTAATGTCACAGGGGCTCTTCTAAGTTAAGAGGGCCTGGCACTCAGTAAACTGGGACCCACTGCAGAGGGCTCAAGGATAAGATAAGGCAAAACACTTAAGAGTTTAATGAGAGTAATATTGCTAAGAAACACTAATATAAGAAAAGCAGAAACAAAGAATAAGAGTAAGAAATAAAAGAGCCAACCACAAACAAGTCCAAGTCCACTGTTTCAACCTTTCAGAAAGAAAGAGGAGGGTTAATAAGGATATGGCCACCACACTTCATACTGAACAGGCAAGAAGAAATGCAAAGACTAACTTAAAACCAGATAGGTATAATACCCAAAAATAAAAGTAAGAATATTTATAAAATAATAAGTCAACTAAATTAATTAACTGGGGAAAAGTCCCCAGGGGAGAGAAAGAGGGGCTGGTGGTATATGAGAGAATCACCAGCCCTGATCCCAACAGAGAGTTTTCATGTGAGGAATTGATGATTGAATTGAATCTTTCCAATACAGGTCCTGTACAATCTGTGCAGGATCTGTACAGGAGGAGTGGTAGTTTTGAATGATCATACAGCTTCAGGATGGTGTACCCAAACTGTATTGGCTAATTTCAATCTGTACAAGTATTGACAGGCTGTATTGATGCACCAGACTGTATGCATGTTTCAGAAAGGAAGATTTCTGAAACTGATTGCTGATTTGAGGTGTTTGAGTTGATGTAAGATTGAATACCCTTACCCCTGACTAGTGGTTTTTACATCCCAAAAGCAAAAACTGGCCAGGAAGGGCCTGATGATGATGAAGGGCCAAGTTTGCCCCAGATGGTGAAATGGCCAAAAAAGGCCAGGAAATATGAATTGGCCAATTTGGCCAAGAATTATGAATATGGCCAAATTTCCATAAATTGGATATGGAATCAATATGCCATATGGAGGTCCAAGAGGGTGATTTCCATGGTTGCAACCTTTGTAGGAGGTGAGTGTTGGACAATAATATTGAAAAATAGAATGAAGACAAATTGGGAAAAATATCAAAATTAAATGGGAAGACTTGAGGGAAATAAATGAAAGTTTGAAGTCAAAATTAAAAACAATATCTTGAGGGAAAAATCAGAAATCAATGATTTCTTGAGGTAAATCAATCAAGCAGTGAAATCTTGAGGAATAAAATCATTAATTTTTGAAGAAAACAAATCAAATCAATGAATTCTTGAAGTAAATAAATCAATAAATTGAATTAAAATCAGTTCTTGGGAAATTAAATCAATAATCAGATTAATTTCAATTAATTCTTCTTTTCAATAAATTCCTTGAGGTAAAATAAATATTATGTTAAATCAAGTGAGGATCTTTCTGTGAATAAAATTTATTGAAGAATATTTTTGAAATGAATCTTGATTAATGAAGATCTGTGTAAGAAATGAATTTGAGACCAATTTAAAAATCAAATAACCTGGGAACTGAATTTGAATTGAGTGTGACAATGATGACAGAAAAGAAATGGTAAGCCACAAAACTTTGAAAGAAAAGAGATTTTTGATAAAGATTGAAAGAGAAAATATAAGAAGGAATCAATTTTTGATAAAGAAGAATTAATGAGAGAAAATTGATAGGATATTGAACAATCATTAAATTTTCAAAGGGTTAAAGAGTCATAATTGATTAATGAATGATTTTGAAAATGAAAGAACAAATTATTGGTTAATTAATATAATGTCACAGGAGCTCTTGGGTAAAACAAGAGTGGCCTGGCACTCAGGAATCAAGAGCTCACTTGGAGGGATCCAAAGGATAAAGAAATAAATGAAAGATTTTATTTATTTAAGGAAGAAAATGCCAAAGATAAGAAAAGAAAGGAAGCACAAGGCCAGAGATAATAAAAGAAGCCAAATTCAAAGAGCCAACCAAATGAATCCTCAATTCACTGTTTCAACCTGCCAGAAAGAACAATAGAATTATGAAGGATATAACCACCAATATCAACTGACAGGTGAAGAAGAAGGTGCAAATGACTTAATTATTAATATCAGGATTTACTTCCAAGAATTAAAAGAAAATAATAATCAAAATAAATCCAGTATATTAATTAACTGGGGAAATCTCCCCAGGGATGTAAAGGTGGACAGTATATGTGAAAAGCTGAAAGACTGATCCTGAAGGGTTGATAACCCAATTGTATTGACTGTTTTGGGTGAATACATATCTGGCTGTCTTGATAATTGAACTGTGTTGCTCAAATTCCCACAGTAAAATATGAACTGACACAAAAGGGTTGATTCCATACAGGTTGCCTTAATACATCTTATATGGGCCAATTGAGTTGTCCAAGGGGTGCTGAAGCTCTTGAAACCTTGATAACTGATTTGATAGTTAACAAGATCTTTAAATTACCCTTGAATAATATTGGGCCATTATTCCCTCAGGGGAATAGGGTTTAAATGAAAAATCCAACACCTGAAGGGCCAGGTGATCGGTGTCCTTGAATGGTCTTGTGAATACCACCATGGATTTCAAGATTCAGTAGCTTGAGTCTTCCTTTGAAATGAAATGATGGACTGATGACATGATGTTAAATTATGAAATGAAATATTTAAAGCTTAACCATTGGATTTCTGAGGAAAAATGGAGCATAATTGTATATAATACCATATATGCCCCATTCCTGGTTCCTAAAGCCTGGGGTCCAAGATTGGAGGGAAGGTTTCCCTTTTTTTAAGTGGAAACCCTTATGGAAGCAAGCTGGTCACCTTTGGTGGTTTTCGGAGGCCGTGACTGGTATCTGGAAGGTTGGTGGCCATTTGGGTTTTTTTGGGTCCTTGGGCCATTCAGGACATTTAGGGTTTTGGCCAATAACTGGGGTCATGTGGGTCCACTGAGGTGCCCCCTTAGCCACTAAAACCCCTGATAAAATGGGGTGGAAATGGCTGAAGTGGCCAAAGACCCCCCAGGCCCAAGAGCAGTGAGATTGGCCAACAGGGTCAATGGAGCAGGATATGGCTAGGAAAAATGGGTGTGGCCCAAAGGCTATGAAACACCACAAAAGGCCAATTGGGTCAGGCTAGGATTTCTGTAACACCAGGGAAAGTTTTGTGTCAATTTTTCGCAATTGACTTCATGTCAAGCAAACATCAAGCAGGAGAAAAGTAAATCAAACGTTGAGCACACATCACACTCTGGTCTTACAACAAATCCTGTGCCTTCAACTGATATTCTTCACCACCTGATCCTCCCACAACCATCCAAAGGTTGGTAAACATAACGCACAACCCACCTGCTTGCACATCCACACATCAAAGAATTCCTTCAGCCTGCCTTGATGCATAGGCTGGGTGTGTGACTTCCCCAGGTCATGCATGAAAAAACTTGGCATGAGTGGGATTGAAAATGTGCATGTGACCAGTTCCATGTGACTTACAAACATCCAAACTCTGATGGATGGAATTTAATTCTGAGGCCCACTTGGATCATGCACCTATTCCCCTTCCAACATGATGATAGCAGAGTGGTGTCATTTTATGTCCTGTGATCTGTGAGGGTGTGGGTCATTTGATCATTGTAACTGGCTTATTCACACCATACCCAATGTCAAGATAGTAATTTCTTTGTGGCCATGTGAACTAATGGGATTTTCTTGTCACAATGGCATGTCACTGTCACCAAATCTTGAGGCAGTTATTTCTCTACTAAGGTTCCTAATGAATCTGAGAGATTTGAATTTTTGTGTCACTATATTTTATTCTGTGGTGAGAAGAAAGCTATTCCTTTGCTAATTTTAACTTTCAACTCAAGTGAAGTGACACTTCCTCCTTTTGTAGAACCCTCCCAACACGATGAGCCACCTATTCCAGGCCCGAGTCAATCCTCAGAATCTCAACTCCCATCACATGAGGACACATCAACTTGTGAGCCTGAACCTGAGGTGGGTCTGATGCAATAAACAGAGGATTCTTTTGGTAAGTCCCCACTCCCATCTTTTGCCTGTTCCAAAAATTCACTCACCCCTCCTTTGACCATCTCCAGCTTGTCCCCCTACCCCCCACTCTGTAATCATCATCAGCAATACACCCATTGGATCCCTCCCTCCACTCCCACCCCGGTTCCTTCCCCAGAGAACCCAACCACCTCCTCCCCTCATTCCCACTATGAGGCTCTTCAGGGATTCACCAAGTTGGGACTGACCCTAATGATTCCTTGAGCAATAGTAAATGAATCTTTTTGGAGCATAGCCAATTTCTCAACATGATTCCCTTTGTGGATGTGACTCATTGAAATGAGATTCACCAGGAATTCCATGAGGAGCTAAACTCCCTCCTTGGGTAGGCATTGAAGGATTATCAAAAGGAGGATGTCACCAGGATAGTCTCAAAATACCTCAAAAAAGAAAAAAGAAAAAAACCTTTTCACATTATTTTCACTTATTTCCCTTTGTAATACACTCTTTCAAATGACTGGGCTGTAAAAAATACAATATTTTGACCATTGTTGTTATATTCTTTTTTCCCATGAGATTTACTTTTTTGAAAATGGTAAAAATCAACTATTTTGTGGAGCCACACCAAATTTTTCAGTCAGTATTTCTTTTTGTGAACCTCTTTTTTGGAAAATGCACACATAGTCACCATTGACCCCTCCTACATTTTCTGCATCCTTTGTTCTAAACTGTACAAAAACTGGGGCTCCCCTCATGTGAGCAACCCAACTGAGATGGGTGTGGCATTTTGTAAGGTGTGGATATGAAACTTTGACTAGATATAAAATACTTTTCCTGTCCTCAAATTTTGTATAAGGTAGAAATGGATTAAAAATAGTATGAAATAAGATCTTTAAGAGAAAACACACCAATTTTATTGATTTTGGCCTTATCAGCATAAAAAAAGAATATGATAAATATTTATTGTTTTACCAAAACTAAAAATTCATCCAAAAATACTCTACAAGAGATATTCAAGGCTACAAAAGAAATTTCTTCAAGAGCAATTTCAATTGGAATTAATTTATTAAAGGAATTCAGGTAATTAATACAAGAACAGAGGCTTGAAAAATATTATTAAAGAGAAAAAAGGCCTAGAAGTGACGAGAGATAATTTGAAAACAAAGTGACAAAGTTAGCAGTGATGAAAAATGCTTTAATTCATTTATGGGGTGGTTCAAGGGGTAAAAATGATTATAAAAACTTTTCACGTGGTTAAAAGGTTGAAAATTATTTTAAAAGGGTGGTTGGAATCTTTTATTGATTGGTTTAACAGTATTTAAACTAATTTTAAAATGAAGAGATTCTAACATGAAGAGAAAATTGAGGCAAAGATAACATTCTTTTATAGCCATCAATTCTCTCACTCCAAAAGTGAAAATTTCTCTTGTCAGTCGTGAAAAACACTATGAAAACAGAAGCGCCAATTGTGGAATCATTGAACCCTGGTTTGGACCAAAAAAGTGCTGGTTTTAGCCATTTTGGAGCCTCAAATCAGCCATTGCTATAGTAATACCTGGTTTTAAGCATTCAAAACACATCATAATGTGTGTAAGACACATCGGAACCAGTTAAAACTTTTTTTACAATGTTTTTTTATCTTAAGGGTAGTTTTACCCTCTTGGAAACAGTTAAAAATGCCCTGGTTGGTATCAAAACCTCATCATCAATTGAGACACGGACCCTGTGACTCAATTACAGGCCAAAATTGATGATCTTTTGCATGGATTTTGACATCTCAAGCCTCTCAGAAAGGAATTTGGGGGTCTAGCTCCCCCTTGGAGCCAAGATTTCTTTTCCCCCCCAGAATCAATCTTTCCAATTCACTTTTTCTTTAATTCCTCATCATGTAATATACTTAGAATTTAAACATGTAATTCAATTGAGTTTTTACAGTACACAACTGTAATAATTGACACCTCATATGTAACATAAAGCTCACTTATTTAATACACTTGCACATCTTGACATTTCAATTGCAAATACTTTAATTACTCATAACTTCTAAACTCCACACAACACCTCAATTTTAACACAAAAATTGATGGTTAACACCACAATTGATGTGAATTAAATTAATGTTTTGAGGATTTTCAATTTTTTGTACAGAATATACTCAAAACTTAATTCAAGCTTATTTAGAGTTGAGTTACAGAAATTTTACCCAGAGGTGACCCCAGCTTATTTTTTTATGAGGAGTCCAATGGTGAAATAATTTTCATATGTTTATTTGTAGGATAAAATTTATAATGATTTTTATTTAAATTTTTTCCAAAAATATTTCAATTTTGGTATTTTTGTTGAAAATTCATTTTTACTTAATTTTTTCAAGTAAAAATGTGTTTTCACAAATTTCAGATTTCAATATAATTTTATTTTTAATTTATAATTTAATTTTCATTTTTGTGTATAAATTTATATTTATATTTGAATTCTTGTTTTGATAATACAAATAAATTTATTTTATTTATAATTTCATATTGTTTTATTATTTGTGGTCTTTTGGGTATCTGAAAATACCTCTAAGGCTCACATTCCCTCCACCTAAAAAAAGAATATTACTTTGTAATATTGTTATTTCTAGTGTTTCTGAACCTTCTGGGAAGTTTGGGAGCTTTGGGTATGTCCTTTTCTTCTATCCATTCATCTTCACAAGCTGGGTCACTGTACCTAACAAAGTATTCCCTTACTTTCTTGGTTCTTGACTTCTTTTCTTTGAAACTTTGGCAGTCTTCCCAGTACCAGAATATTAAATAGGAGTCATATTCTGGTGTAATTTATTTATCAAAGGAAACTTCTCAGCACCACTAGATTTATATGGCTTTACCAAGCTTACTGGAAATTTAGGATGCTTATTGCTAAGTTTCTCAGATAATTCTACTTGAATTACATTTTCCCCATGGAGGGCTTTAATAACAGAAGGTCCTGCAAAGGAGTCTTTGAGATTTTTACATCCCTTGATGTTATTGAATTTAGTGGTGGATACAAGTACTAAATCTCCCACTTTGCAGTCTGAAGTGGCATGTTATTTGTCCCATTTGTGTTTGGAATATGAAAATGAGTCCTCCAGGCACCTTATTGCATTCTTTAAAGATTAGTCTAGCATTCCTTTGAAGCTACAAGCTGTGGGATGTATTTTAACAAAATCCTTCCTCAATTAATCTTGGGGTAATTTTGGATTCCATCCCATCTCTAGAATAGCAGGAATTTTATTAGTACTGGAATGAATGGATGTTTTGTATGCTAATTCCAATTCTGGTAAGAGAGTACACCAATCATGGATGAACCCATCACAATCTACAAATTCAATGCCATATGCACAAAATCTTCTTACCATATCCTTCAAGGTTTGGATCATTCTTTCAGCCAGTCTATCAGATTTTGGGGGTAGGCTGTAGAGAAGAACAACTTTTCTCCAAATAATTGTTGAATATTTGTCCATAGTGCTGAGGTTAATTTGGGATCTCTGTCACTAATTATATTTGTGAATATGCCAGTTCATGATACTACTCTATTCCATATTAGAAGAGCTATATCCATGGCTGTATCATCCTTGTGACATGGTAGAAAGATTGGAGTGTTACTAAATCTGTAAGAAATCACTAGGCATTCATTATACCTTCTATCATCCCCTGGTGGTAGGCCAGTTACCCAAACTTATATGGACAATTTCCCAAGGTCTGCTGGGTTCTTGAATTTTTATCATATTTCCAAGTCTTTTTTCCAGTGGATTTATTTTCCTTTTGACATCTGTCACAGGTTTTGAAATACTCTGAAACATCTTTCTGCCACATTGGCCACCATATACACGTCTTTCTATTCTCTCTTGTCCTGTCCTCGGACAGATGTCCTGAGAAGGGGCTTTCATGGCATTCTTTCAGTCCAATATTAATTAAGAACTTGTCCACAACTGTCCTCACACATGTATGCTTAGTTCTGTGGTAAACTATACCATCCAGTAAGTGAAATCTTCCTTCATAATAATATTTCATCTATATTTCATCTAAGGAATGTATCAAAAAGTTTTCTTTACAGTCTTTAGTAAGCAATTGCCATAAGATGCTACAATTCATATCTTGCATATATATGTTTCCTACTTCCTCAAATAATTTTGTGTTCAGATCTGTAACACTGATTCCTTCTATTGGGATCTTTGGGGAAGCTTCTTCTGGCACATAAGCAGGATTATCAATATTATTTGGTAATGTCCATCACCTCAGTCCATCTGCAGAGTTTATGAATATTTCCATCTTTGTGAACAATAGTCATATTACCTCTATAATCCTGTATGGCTATTTGCCATCTGAGCATATTCCTGTTGGGTTTTTTCATGTTTAAAATGGATTTAACAGTGGTAAAATCTTTTATTCCTTCAAAAGCACATCCTTCTAGGAAGTGATTGAGTTTTTCTAAGGCCCATACAGGGCATAAACACTCCATCTGACTTTCCCCATATCTAGCTTCAGTTGGTTTTATTTTCCCAGATATGAAACATATGGCTCTTTCCACAGGTTTATCACTTATAATCTGGACTTGAAGAAGTTCAGCACTAAGTCCATCTCCTGATGAATCAATATAAATCTTAAAGGGTAGCTTGAAGTCTGGAATCAGTAAGAGTGGAGAAGTGGTCAAGGCTTGTCTTAAAGATTCAAAGGCTTTGACTCTGTCAACAGTCATTTCAAATACTGTGTCCTTGTCACATAATTTGTAAAGAGGTCTTGCTATGGATTCAAAATCTTTAATATGCTGCCTGTAATATCCTGCAAACCCCAAAAATGACTTAATTTCTTCTTTGTTCTGGGGCATAGGTTTCAGTAGCACTTCTGCAACTTTGTTTTTGTCAATTCCAAGGGATAAACCAAATTTTACATGTCTCAGTGCTTTGAGTTCTTTAAATCCAAAATGACATTTCTTCAAAAAAACTTTCATGTTTACAGGTTGAATTTTGTTCAAAACTGCTGATAATCTTTATATATTTTCTTCCTGGATCTTGGAACAGATAATAATATCATCAATGTAAATGATTAACCATCCCTCTGAAAGCTCTTCAGGGAAGATTTCATTCATTATTCTTTGGAAGTGTGAAGGTGCTTTCTTGATACCAAAAGGCATCCTTAAATACTCATACACTCCACAATGGACAATAAGTCTCAGATATTTTCTTGCCCTTGGTGTCACCACAGTTTGATGAAATCCTTTAAGGGAATCCATGGTGCTTATATACACTGCTTGAGATATTTGGGTATGGGAAATTTGGATTTTTGGTATTGGTTACCTGTCTGGAACAGTGTAAGTATTCAGAGCTCTCAAGCCCCCAACCATTCTAGATTTTCCATTGTACCATGCTACTATGACTGGTGTAGTTATTTCTATCTCCTCATAGTGGCCAACCTTTCTTATTACCCCAAGGTCTAGAAGTTCTTTAATTCGGATTACCAGAGCTTCTCTTGATTTAGGCCTTGCTGGATATGCACGTCTTCTCAAGAGTGGTGGGTAAGGTTTCTCAATATTAAGAATAATGTCAACCTCATGATCAAAAATTGCTCCCAGTGGCTCTTTATCTGATTGAAAGGCTTCTTTGTGGTCATATGAAAGGGCAGAAATTTCACTTTATTGTTCATCAGTGAGATGAAGGTGTATTTTAGCTTCATTTAACTGTTCAGACTTGAGCTTTTCCAATGCTAAGTTAACTTGTAATACTTTCTTCACTGTAATTTTCCTTTTAAATGGTAAAAAGGCAGATTTTTGACGCTTATTTTCCCCACTAGTAAAGTATCTGTCTTCATTGTTATTTAGGTCTATGCCATACATGATTAAGTAATCCTTTCCCAAAAGAAAATGGGTGCTAGAGCATTTTTCCATAGCAACAAATTCAACAGTTATTCTTAAATTTCCATTTATATGTGGAAATATGATAGTAGTTTCAAATATGCCCAATGTTTTCATGGGATTACTTGCACTGTTGAATTTCATGACATGAATTGGCAATAATTGATCTTAAAAATTTGGTACACAAGTGTTAAGAAAAGATTTTCCAACACAAGAGCAGAAGGCTCCTGAGTCAAGTAAAAGCTTAGAGGTTTTTTTTGTTGTCAATTAACACTTCTGTTATACAAAAGTTACCATCTGTATAGCCTTTTCCACTGTTTGGTATGGTTCTCATTGGTTTTGCATCTTGAATTCTTGATAAATCAAGTTGACCATTGCTTAATTGTGGTAAATGGGAATAGGATTCTATGATATCAAAAGTGGCATTGATATTTTGTATATCTTTGGGAGATTCAGAAAATATTGATGATTTATCATCTGAATTATCTTCATTTACCTAATCCTTTTCAGCATCAGATTCCTTTTCAATTTCAATTTTATTGATTTTCCCCTTCTTGGGACATTTATTTGCTAAATGTGTGGTGCTTTGGCAAATATGGCACTTTCTCATTACATCTGCAGATTTATACTTAATTTTATTAGAGTTTTATTTGGGATTTTTGTCCACATAATCTTTCCAAGGTGTATTAAGCCTTGTTTTGAGATTGAACCTACTAGAAGAAATTCTGGTTCTGGTGATTACTTCTTCCAATATATTAATGATATCTTCTGCTGAAGATTGTTCAGTAGTCCTGCTTTTGACAGAATGCTCTAAGTCACCTCCACATTGTCTTAGAATTTTTCTGTGAATCATAAATTCTGACATGTCAGGATATAATTCTGTTAATCTATCTTTTTGTTGGAAAAACCATTGTAAGCCTTTGTCTCTTTCAGAATCCAATTTGGCAGATTAAAAGGCTGTTTCAAACTTAAATCTCCAAGAATCATTGGCCCATTTGTTGATAATTTGGGTTTTCCACCAAGTCTAACTTTGGTGTCCATGTGCTTGTCTCAATTTTATACACCATCTGTGGGCTGATCTGATAAACAAGGTGTTAAATCTTGCTGTTACCAATCTGTCTGGTAATTCAAAATCTTCTTTAATCATTTGAATACCTCTGATGAATTCCATATGTCCATACTCTCCTTCTCCACTGAATTGAGACCATTCTTTAAGTTTTGGTACTTCTTTCAAGATTGCTTGGCCCATTGATTGTTCTAAGTTATGAAAAGAAGTGGAAAATTCATTTTTAGCTGTGAATTTTCAACATCCAATACTTCTAGATTGGGAATCCCTTCACCCTCATTTTTATTCAGAGGTGTAGAAATTCTAGGTAAGGTGTGCAGTAATTGTTCAATATCATTAATTTTACTGTTTCTACACCTTTGATAATTTCTGAACTCATGTTGGAACCTCTTTATTAAATTTATTACTTGTATTTTATACATATCTTCCTTATGTGTTAATTCTTTTCATAATTCTTCCTGTCTAGTATTATCAGAAGTGACTTGATTCAATTTCATTTTTATCTTTGATACTTCCTATTGTGAGGTGTCAAAACATTTTTTCAAGGAAATTGTATATGTCTTTACTTCAGTAAATGAATTCTCAATATTATCAAGGACTTTCTTATTATCTTCTTTGATAATATTTATGGCTTTTTTATTCTTGTTTCAATTATGTCATCAATATTTAATTTAGAGTATTTGTCTGTTTAATTGATCTTAATAATTCTCAAAACATATAATTGTTTCATTTATTTGGCTCAGACTTAAGCTATTTGTCTTAAGATTGTTACAAATTGATGAATTTTTATCAGAAATATGACTTTTCATGTCATTTATAGCTATATACAGGTTTGGGATGCTATCTAGAATACCAGAAATCATTTCTGATATTTTGATCTGGCTTCCTCCTTTTTCTGCAATTCCATCATTGTTCTGGCCACCTGAAATACATTCTCCATGGAATCCTGCTGAATCTTTGGAATTCTGTAGCCCTGGCTGTAAGGTTTTGTGGCTGGTGCTTTTCCTTTCCCCTTGTTATGAGCTTGTGGCTGCTTTTTCACATTGTAATTGCTTCTGCTGGCTACTGGGTCTGTTTTTGGCACTTTCTTGGGTAGTGGAGGGTTGTTTTTCCTCCATTATGCAGTTGAAAGAATCATGTTTCCTTTTTCATCAATGGATGCCAACCATTGAGTAACTTTCAAGTGTTGGGATGGCCCAGGAATTATCTCACAGTCAGGTAAGATTTCATGCAGTTTTCCCACAGAGCTGCAAGGATCTGGTACTCTTTGTGCTGCAATGAATTTTTGTAGGCCTTCTGGCTGGCTTTGTATAAGTCCACTGAGGCTTTTTGCGGCGGTGTCAGATCTGTTTGAAAGTAAAAGATTCTTATCAGCTTCAGAATGGCATAATTTTTCAGTTTTGGATTCATTTACTGACCCTTGTCCTTCTGTAGCTGATTGGCTTCTGCTGTAATCACGTCTATAAACTTTTTTGAAGCTGCTTGAGGGGCTATAGCTGGCTCCCTATCTGGTTGAAGGCATATTTCATGATTAAAAAGCTTGAAAATAGTAATTTTACATCAAAAACTTACTATTGGCCAAATTCTTTGCCTTGCAGGAGGGTATAACCTATGTCCAAGTTAATTAATTCAGGAGAAATTGGCTCTGGTTGATTGTTCTTAGTTATAATAACTGTGCTATTATAGTCAGAATTGGCAGTACTGGCAGGAATAATGCTAGTAGATGTTGATACATTTTGAATATTTTCTTGTCTTACCACATTTTCAGATACTAAAATTAATGAAAGAAAAGCAATCATTCAAGTAAAAAAAATATTTTTCAAAAGAGATTTTTTAAAAAAGCCTCACTTATAATATGGAAAAGTTTCATTTTTTATGAAAGTTTTGAATTATAAGTATTTTTTATGGGTTTTTTTAAATTTTTCACTATAAGAAAAGGGATTTAAAAAGAGTAAAAGTATATTTCACAGGTAAAATATCACGGCTGGGCCCCCAAATGTAAGGTGTGGATATGAAACTTTGAGTAAAAACTGAGTACTTTTCCTGTCCTCAAAATTTGTAATAGGTGAAAATTGATTGAAAAGAATATGAAATGCACTTTTTAAGAGAAAACACACCAATTTTATTGCTTTAAACTTATTAGGATAAAAGAATAATATCATCAAGATTTATTTTTTACCAAAACTAAAGTTTTGTCCAAAAATACTCTACAAGAGATATTTAAGGCTACAAAAGGAATTTCTTGAAGAGGAAAGGACTTCAGGAAATTAATATAAGAACAGAGTCTTCAAAAATATCATTAAAGCAAAAAAATGCCCAGAATTGACCAGAGGGAATTTGCAAACAAAGTGACAAAGCTAACAGTGATAAAAGATGCTTTAATTCACTTAGGGATAGTTCAAGGGGTAAAAATTATTATAATGATTTTTTCAAGTGGCTAAAAGGTGAAAAACTATTTGAAAAGGGTGTTTGGAAGTTTTTATTGATTGGTTGAACAGTGTTTGAACTAATTATAAAAGGAAAAGATTCTAACATCAAGAGAAAAGTGGGGCAAAGAAGCCCTTCCTTTATAGCCATCAATTCTCTTACTCCAAAGAAAATTTGCTCTTGTCAGCTGTGGAAAACACTCTGAAAACAGAAAAGCCAATTATGGCATCACTGAACCCTGGTTTAGACCAAAAAAGGGCTTGTTTTAGCCGTTTTGGACCCTCAAATCTGCCATTTCTATAGTAATACCTGGTCTTAAGCCTTCAGAAAATGTCATAATGTGTGTAAGAGACGTCAAAACCAGCTAAAACTGTTTTTACAATTTTTGTTTTATCTTAAGGGTAGTTTTAACCTCTTGGCAACAGTTAAAACTGCTCTGGTTGGTATCAAAACCTCATCATCAATTGCAACACAAACCCTGTGACTCAATTCCAGGCCAAAAGTGATAAACGTTTGCATGGATTTTGACATTTCATGCCTGTCAGAAAGGAATTTGGGGGTCTGCCTCCCCCTTGAAGCCAAGATTCCTTTTCCCCCCAGAGTCAATCTTTCCAATTTATTGTTTCTTTAATTCCTCATCATGTATTATAATTATAATTTACACATGTAATTCAATTGAGTTTTTACAGTACACAACTGTAATAATTGACAACTCATATTTAAATTGAAGCTCACTTATGTAATACATGTGCACATTTTGAAATTTCAATTGAAAATACTTCAATTCCTCATAGCTTCTGAATTACACATAACACCTCAATTTTAACACGAAAATTAATGGTTAACACCACATGTGATGTTAATTAAATGAAGGTTTTGAGGATTTTCAACTTTTGTACAGAAAATACTAAAAACTTACTTTAAGCTTATTTATAGTTGAGTTACAGAACATTTACCCAGAGGTGACCCCACCTTATTTTCTATGAGGAGTCCAATGGTGAAATAATTTTTATATTTTTATTTTTAGGATGAAAATTTATAATACTTTTTATTTAAATTTTTTTCAAAAATATTTTAATTTTTGTATATTTGTTGAAAATTCATTTTTACTTAATTTTTTCAAGTAAAAATGTGTTTTCACAAATTGAAATTTCAATGTGATTTTATTTTTAAATTATAATTAAATTTTCATTTTTGTGTATAAATTGATATTTATATTTTAATTTTTGCTTTGATAATAAAAATAAATTGATTTTATTAATAATTGTATATTGCTTTATTATTTGTGGTCTTTTCAGTATCTGAAAATACCTCTAAGGCTCACACCTTGCTTGTCCTAAGGTCACACACAATTTACACTATATGCATAAATAATGGGGCCTGAAGAAGATGTATACTAGACATGCGTAAAGAATTGTGTGAACCACTGGGAGCCTGGAGATGTGGAAGTACTTGCATGTGAAGTGCATGTATAATGGGAATGCATAAGGAATTGTGTAAACCATTGGGATCCTGTTCAAGTGTAATTATTTGCATGTGAACTGTTGGGATCCTGTTCAAGCGTAAGTATTTGCATGTGAACTGTTGGTATCCTGGACAAGTGTAAGGAGTTACAACAATCTAGAATAGCTTTAATGACCTAATTATATGACCATGTATGGTGGCATGCCACTGTACATTGGCCATTTCACCCCTTTTTCATGTGAGCCACCATATATCCCCAATTCCAACCCATCAAAACCAGGTGTATGCTGTACTGCGCATTACCACACCCTTATTCTCCAATCACTGTCTAGCTCCCAGGCGCATCCAAATTCACTCATTCTTCTAATTGGGATGAGATTGTATTACCATTGCTGATGTGATAGCCTTCTCCCTTTCCAATTTCATGACAGCTGTGGCTTTTTGGCTAACTTGTTTTTGCTAACCTCCTTGAGCATTGCACGGATATCCCCATTAGTGTCATGCTTTCATTTTCCTGTGCTCAATCAGTAGAATGAACAAACTTACTACTGGCCCACACTACCTGAATGAGCCCATGAAATTCAGATACATCAAACCAAGAATGCTCATTTGGGAAAATCAATTTTCCCCCTGTACAACACTCTTACGCATCTCTTTGAATTTGGCTGGTCCACTAATCAGCTTAAAACCACCATCCTGAAGCATACAACAATGCATCCTTATAAACATGAGGCAAGTTTTTGAATCCGTTCATGGTGAAACTGAGTGTGGAAGCAAACCCAAACACCCCCTGATTTGCGGAAATATCAGCTTCATAGATGACTTGATCAAAGGACGGTACCCCCAATGACTTGTAGAAATCTTGCATCTTTTGAAATAATTTATCCCAAACATATAGTAAGGATTGACTCAGAATGCAACCCACCGAGCTAATATTTGCACCTAAGTTCGGCCATTAATCTTTTGCATCTTCAATTCCCCTGATACTTCTGTAAATCCCAAATTGTTTGTTCTTTGTGCTGCATTTGTGTCACCCAATAGCAAACATAAATCCCTCCAGTAATTCCCCATTTTTTTGCAATTGGGTCTGGGAGCTTTCTTTTTCAAAATGAGAACTGTGATAATTCATCCCATTGATTCACCTCAACCTCACTAATTGCTTTGAATGGCCTAAATTCAACAAGGGAAATGAGTAATCCCGCCAAAGTGAATGCATTTGATCTGAGTGACATCCACAACCCTCCCAATTTTACTTGGGGCTATATTTTCTGATACTGGAATTGATATTTGTGCTGTTGGTTGAGTGGAGGAAAAACACTTATTCTTTTGGGTGGTTTGGCCTCATTTGTCTTTTGGGATTTGCCACTATTCCTGAGTGGTTGAGGGATCACTTTGTTCTGAAGCGGACCCAATATCAGATACTTCTGACTCCCATTTTAAGCTAAGGCATTTTGAATCCAGAATGTTTCCCATTTCCCAATTAGCTTTCTTCAACACACATCCATGACTTCCCTGTTGGAGCCCACATGTCATTGGCTTGATCTAAACCTACTAAAGCCAGTGTTTCTCCATGGGGCCCAATGAGGGTGCTACATGAATTTCAACCCATATATATATATTCTGAGAATAACTGAGCAACTCACACTTTCCTTCCTCACCCCAGCAATTTTCCATGAGTTCCCTTTTAGGCTCCTTTCCTTTTTTTTGTGAATGGCATGCTTGCCCCGGAAAATGAAATGAAAGAAAGTGATTAGTGACTGTTGTGTGGATTATTAATTTCACCTAAATTTAATTTTGGTCAATGAATATTTTTTATTGGCAGCTAAGAATGAAATATTACATGTGAATTTCGTGAATTGTAGATCTCAAGTACCTGAACCAAAAATAATGCAGTTTCCACTGCATTATTCAATTTGATATATTCATGTTCCCATCTAATGAGATTCAAATCCAACCATCTGGGATATCACAGGTAAGCGCAAGTGGAACATGAACTCCACCTCACATGCCTTATAATCCTAGTCCTTTTGAAAGAAGCAGTGTGATTTTTCCTATTTTGAGCTAGCAGAATGTGAAAGTATTAACTTCCCACAATGCACCTGCATATGCTAATCACAGGTACAACTGCACCTGCATGTGGTCAATGCAGGCACAACTTACTGACTGAGTTTGTGTCCTGTCAGATTATTTTTGATGGTGTACAGACACATGCCTCTGTACAAAGGTAGCTACTATTGTCATTCATTGGTAGTAAATATTATTAAATTAATAAATCACTTTCTAAACTCAAATTACAATATATTTGATCTAAAGCTAATCTAAAACAGGTCAATCCTGGTTGCAAGTTTAGCTGACCTGGGTACAGTCAATGTGACCTCTTCATTTAAGCCAATTCTATGCTTCTCCACTCAGGAATCACCAAGGTCTAATACCAATCATTGTGCAAATTAAGATTTAAGAGGTACAGTGGGGGGGTTCAAGACTGATGAGAAGAAACTCTTGATCAGTACATTACATATATACTGTTGAGTACATATCCCCACTGGCTCTACTAGATTTTTACCCTCTGAAAGTCTTTTATGAATGTTAATGAGTAATAAAGCCCCTTTCACTGAGCTTGTTCTCCAGTTATCTGAACATACCATCAAACCACAAACCCCCGCCACACATAATTCAGCTAATATACCATGGAAAATTCAATTTTTTTCTGAGATTCTCGTGACACACCAAAAGATCTTTGATGGCCTCATTTTTTTGAACTTGTGAGTTTGCCTTTCTTTCCATAGGCTTGGACCTTTGTATGTGCATGTACCATGTTGTATGCAATCATCAAGTGGATATCTGTATCCATTAGATCCTCCAAGTTCTTTTACAGCTTTGTGGATATCTCATTGTCAGCCCCACCACCTTCAATGCTAAGTCCTGTTGCATGTTGCTTCAATCTACTCAAGCAGGAGGCAAGGTATTCAACCGCCCCCTGTTTGAGTCCAAGAGGATTGGTTTGATTTGTTGTTGGTGCCACATATGGTTTGGGCGCAATCACATCATATGAGACTAAACTAATGAATTCAAACATAAAATTTTCCCAAAAATGTTTAATTGGATTGGATGGGTAAAGAAGGCTCTGAACCATTTTGAAGAATGAGTGTTCAGATTTTGGGAGATTATCTGGAGGTTTAGCCAATTCCTTCATCAATTTTAGACTCAAATTTTATTATTTAAACATTCTTCTGTTTCTTTTGCCTTAAGAAATCTAACCCTATATATTGCAATGTATATTGCGTGAGTCATCAGCCAAATCATAATGTATCATTCAAAAAGATAAAAATCACCTGCAATCTCAAGCACCTCAAGCCAGGCCAACATTTTAAGCTCTTTGTCACTGATAGCCTTAATACCAATGGGTAGGAATGTATCAGCATCATTGGTTGGTAAATTGTCCCATCACTTTTTGTATATACTATTGATATTATCAAGCCCTCTTATCCATGATTCTTGAATAATATTGGGATGATAATTCAAAATTTCTCCAAACTCTTCAATGCAGGATAAAAATAAACCTTGAAAATTAGCGGAGGACGACACTTTGGGCTCAGGGTCAGGCATTATATCAGTCATATCTTGACCCATTGTATCATTTTTAATTGTCTCCCTTTCTTTAACTGCTTAAATATTTTGACAAGAGGCAGGAGGGGTTTCATTGAGTATGGGGGGCTTTCAGTATGCAGAGGTTCATTATCAATATGGTCCACTTCCATCTTGATCATCTCATCACCTTGATCCCAGGAATCTTCTGCATCTTCAAAGGTACGGCATTTTTTTTTGGGTTTTTTGGTGGCATTTATATTTGGTCATTTTCCTAAACCTTTTCCTGGAGCTCCAATTACCACTCAAGATCCTTCAGGTAGAGATTCTCCGACCTCCACACTTTCCCATATATTGTAAGCAGCCATTTTAATGTTTTTGTATTGAATTAGTAATGGACTTACAGTACAAATCCATTTTGAGGAGGCCCATTGCTTCAGAAATCTTTTGATGTACATAATCAGGAATTTTACTATCTTTTTGAATTTTTTCCAGAATTGGGATTGTTTGAGCAATGTTTGAGACAAATTGTTCCTTGGATATAATCTCAACCTTGCCACTGAAAATTAAATCATTTTTCCCAGCCTCTTCTGTTGGTGCACAAGTTTCAAAAGTCTTTTCCTTCTTTTAGCTTTTAAAATCCAGTTTTTGAGAGCTTTGAGGCTTAGCTGAAACAAGTGCTATGACAAAACTATCAGGTTTGATATATTACAAATATTCAACATGAATGCATGCTCACATTCTGGAAGAACTGGTGGAACTTGATTATTTTCATGTACCAGGCTCTCTACTTCAATTCCTAACTCATGACTACTGACCATATCAGAGATTTCATGCCCACTCTCTGCGGCTGAAGTTTGTAGTTCATTGAAATCAGTTGGATTTCCCAGGGTTGGGGGCATTGCCAAGGTAGTCTATTGAATAAATAGATGGTGACAAGTTGATTGATGAGCTGATTTAAATTCTGGTGATAAAAAAATAAGAATTGAAGAAAAAAGTGGGTAGTTCCACAATTTGTGGAAGTAAATTAAAATCAAGATATTAATTATTAATTCCTTTTTAGGTAATATAAATATAGCAGAATTTTGGAAAGTTTGAAAGACATTAAATATCAATTTAAATCAGCTCCATAATTAGTTAATTTTCTAGAAAAAAGACATTTTGGAACCACAAGCTGACCAAAAGAAACCTGCTCATGAACAGCCTTGGAGAATTTGATCAATTTCTACCAAACTTGTATTGCATTTGCAAAATTTGATTTGTCAGGAGATTCAAGAAGGTGCTGTGTTGAAAATTATTTCATCTCATTTAAATGAAATAACTTCCCTGTGAGAAATTGAATAAAATTGATTAGTGAGAAACCTACTCAAGTCAATTTTTGACCTATTCAACCCCCATGAGGTAAGGACAAAGAAAAGTGTTCTATTTGAATGATATTAAATAAAATGGTTTAGTCACAGAAACAGAAGACACAAGTATGGTCTTAAATAGTCCACTTATTAGGTTTTAATTTGTGAGCCTCATTATTTAAACCCTAGCCACAAAATTGTGAATATTCCCACCAATTTTCCCGCAGAAGATGTTGGTGGAGAAGGCCATTCAGCATATTTCTGTGATTGGGTTCATCATGTACACCAACAAGCCACCATACCCTATGGCTCTAATTAATTATTATGATGGAATGTCACCCATACCAAATTGAGGGAGAGCCTTGGTCATTGGTAATTGGGGATCATTTGTGAGACAGGAGGTTTCTCAAATGAAATACTTTTATGGCAAAATTTCAACATTGTAAATTACCATTAAGGAGTTTGATATCAATTGCCAACAGAAATAATGCATAAGCAAATGCTTCCATGAGTGTAAGAATGGTGGTCAATTGGGGAGATGAACAGCCCTCTGTGCAGAAGCCATTCATTGTGTGAGCACAAGTATGGGAAATTGAGAACATGAGGGAAGTGCTGGACCATAGGTATGGTAAGCTCATGAGAACATGAGGAGGGGCACGGAAGTGTAAGGATGGTAAAGGGCATAACCCAAACTTAGTGCAAGTGTAAGGATAATCAATTCTGAACATTGGAGGGCACTGGAGGAGCCTAAGGATCATAAGCAGCAGAGAGGATTTGCAAGGGGTGTGGACACGTAAGGATGGGGTGGTGGGGTCAGAGTCATATCTGTAAGGTGCTGAAGGAGTGTAAGCATGGTAAGGGGCAGAGAGGATTTGGCCTGGGTGATTGCAGAGCTGTGGTTGTGGGAGTGAAATAACTCTTGGGAAAAGCATAGGAAGCATTGGCTTCTGGCAGAGATTATTAGCAAGTGTCACAGAAGCCAATTGGTGCATGATAGTAGGCATTGAAAAGGGGTGAGATAATCAGGCAGCGGGGCAGAAGTCATCCAATGCACAAATATGAGCATTCCAGACTGCTTCCTTGCACCACAAGGTGTCATTACTCAAACATTGAAAATGGTGTGGATATGGGTTTTGGCTTTGAGTGAAAGACTCATGTGACACATTTGACAATTGACATTGTCTTGATGCAGGCGTGATGTGACCCACTCAATCCAGTGACTATAATGTGACACTAATGCGGCTGGAGCAAGATTTTATACTGACAGCAGTGCAACATGAAGTCAATTGTCAGTGATTGATGCAACATTTTCCGCGGTGTAAACAGCAATTTGGGGGGCTTTTTTCTGTGATTGTGACAAAGAGTGAGTACAGAGGTGGGAAGGTGGATGATTCCCCCCTATTTAGTGAAAAAGTTTAGTCCAACTTTCTTGGTGGTAGGGGATGTGAGCCTGTGAGGTATGTGTGACATACCCATAAGGCCACACATAATATTTAATAAATCTTATTCAGTTAATAGCTAAATTTCCAGATGATTTTGTTGCAAAAAAATGATGAACAATTACCATAATTACAGTTTGGCCAAAAAAAAGATATAATTAATATGTCAGTTTTGCATTCTACACCAAAATGACTTAGGGTAAATCCATTAGTTTTTATACCCAGAATCAGTTATTTTACATTTTTTTGGATTATTTGAGAATCTTACATAGCTCTTTTAAATTTTCATGAAGTTTTGATAAAGTTTTTGGATTGTTAATTTTAACTAAAACTTGCAGTTATATATGTTTTATTTCAGCTTACAAGAATTGTGTGAAGATTAAGATGTTGTTTTTTATTACTGAATTGGATAATAACTCTCTATAAATCATGTAAATCAAGTGAGTACTCAATTCAAATTGATTAAAAGCCATGGTATGGCTTTAAATAAATAAATTTCCAAAATTCACACAAAAGGGGGGACAAAAGGAAAAATAGCAAAAAGCACCATGGAACCCATCTTTTGGGATCTGAAAGAGTTCAAATAAGGCTTTACTCCTGTACTGAAGGATTTTCAAACTTAATTCAACTTAAAGATTATACGTTGATTGAATTTTAACTTTTGAAAGGGTTTATACTCCATTTGGACAGGAATTATAAGCTTAAAATGGGTAAATCCCTTCATAAAGGCTTTGAACCAAGGTTTTGAGGGCTTTAAAAGCTGAAATAAGCTTTCTATTAAACCTATATTCCTCAAAACCTTATCAAAAGCTAATTCTTAGTATATGTTGCCATTTTTATGTGAAAAAAAGCAATAACTTCAAGAATTCATAGTAACTCCATTTCCCCACATATTTGTGTGAAATATTCACACCTTGTACAGTTCAATTTCATCTTTTGTATGAGCTAAGAGTTAAGTGTCTTTTATTAATAGGATAATTTTGTATTTACAGTTGAAAATACCACATTCAATTATCCTGAACAAGAATTTAGTTTTTTTAAAAAAATTAAAAACCTTCATGAGGGTATTTTTGGGATATTAATAATATGAACTTTAAAATAAATAAAATTTCTTATATCAAAACTTGAAAATAATAAGCACAAATGAACTTTAAAGCTACTTGGAGTTGGGAATAACACCTATAACTTGCCTTGCACTTAAGAATTGATACTTTTTGAGTTAAAACTCATGTTTTAAGGATTTTGTTCTCAGTTTCAATGAGAAAATCACCTCTTAGATAATCTTATACTACAGAGGGGGTGTATTAAAGCATAAAAGGAACCATTTCATTTCTGATTTTTTCCCATAAATCAGTACAATCAAATTTTCCAAAGAATTATATTTTATGAATAAATCCTTTCATTAGGGGGTGTCAAATTTAGCAGATCTTGAATTTCAAATCCTTGATTTCTTTGAGAAATTCCAGAATTCAACTCATGAGTTTTTTTAAATACAACACCTTTTGAGGTGTAGTATTTTAAGGTTCAAAAACCCCTATTTTTGGTACCAACTCATGAATTTTATCACCTCAAATAGCACATTTTTTTCTCCAAGAGATTTTTTCCAAGTAAAAAATGATTAAAATTATATTTATTTCTATTATTCATTGAGAAATTTCTTTAAATATCTAGAAGCTTGAAAAACTACAGAATGTTTCAATTTTTAAACACACATGTATGTAGTATATTGAAATACTAAAGGAGGTCATTATTAAAACATTAAGACGCACTAAAGCTAAAGTATAATTTTTTCAAAAAACATTTGCTTCAAAATCATACCAATGATTTTGAATTTAAAGTAATAAGACTAAACTAAGATAATCATTAGAATAATTAAAGGAAATAGTAAGGTTTTGCACTGTTTTAGTAATTTTTTCATTCCAATATTTTTTAATTGATAGTTCATGATATATCTTGATTGTATCTTTATTTCATTTTTGTTTTTATAAAAATGAAATTTGGAAATTTTGAGCTTGAAATACATGGGATTTATCCAGGAACTTAATATTAATCTTAAGCTGATAAATATTATTTATTATTTAATTGATATACTCTTTTTTGCAAAATCTTCTAGCATTAAAAATATATTCATTAAATAATCTTTGATTTAAAATAATGAAAGGCTCCTCTTAATTGAAATCCAATCACATTTAATATTCATTTTTTTATTCCTCATGATATACTGATATTGGGCCTGTCAGATCCATGAAATCAGAGAAAATAGAATTAAAAACCACTTTTAAACTGCAAAAAAGAGGAAGAGGAAAAATAATTAGTATTATTCTTTTTTTGGAAAATAAAGGAATAAAGCTTTTATCTTTTTCTGAATGACTTATTTTGAGGATAAATAATGAGATTTGATTGGAATTTAAAAATGAGCTGGAAATCTACTGAAAACTTAAGGCTTTTGTTTGAAAGGATGAGATGCTTTTTCTAAAAAATTGAAAGTCAATTTGATCCAAAAGACATGCTAAAGTTTTGATGGAGAAACTTAAGAGGTAAAATTGAAATATACAGATGATATTATTTCATTATTATTTTCTTGAATTTTTTGAAAAAATTTAACATGTGGTTGAATTAGGTTTAAATTTCCTTTGAACCCCTAAATTCTGAATTTTAAAAAAAAATAAAAGGGGACTCAGTTCAAATGTCAAGGGATTAAAAATTGATTTACTACTGTATTTACTGCGGGATTTTTGTTTCAAATAATGTATTATTTCAATTCTGAGCTTGGTAGTTTTTACACCCCCTATTATTATCAACAACTCTTGTTAGCCTGGGGCTTCCAGTGTGTCTTCCAGTCTAGTTACTAGGAATTTTAATAAACCAAAAGGGAAGTGGAATACTATTAGGCTTAATAAATACAGAATTCACCATTCAAAAATGTATTTAGCTGGCGGAATGAGCTTCACCGATATTAAAAATACTGGAAGTAACTTTGATTAATTATATTAGAGAGATCTAATATTAAAAAATTGTTATGAATTTATTTGTAAGATCTCTGAGGAATCATTCTCAAGCAGAAATCTCTTCTTCAAATGCTTTTGATACAAAATCAAGATAAAACATAAACAGACTAATATATGTTTTAGCAGAAGGGGTATTGTTTTAGTAGCAGGATGTAATATTTGTCTATGAAACTCTTGATAATATTACTATTAATAAGGAGTACTATTACCGTTCTTATTAAATATAATAAATAAATTTAATATAAACACAATCAAAGAATTAGTTACTTAATTATTTCTTTTACTTGTTGAACACTACTAGTGATTATAGCAGTAAGCATTAACTGTCTACTAGAATAAATTACAAGAAGTATCAATGTTATAAAGTTATTTTAATGTATAATTATTTTTTGAGAAAAAAATTGTAACCCTAGTTCTTGAAAGAAACTATTAATGGGGAAAGACTTCAAGAATAAAGTTAGAACACTCACTAATACTTCAATAATACTTTGAAAAGAATTGGTAGAGTGATTTTATGGATTAATTGTGGACTTAAAGGATCAAAATTGAGCTATAACAGTAATAAAACAATATAACAGTTAAATACTATTGTAAATATTATATCTCTATGATTTAATTTCTTTCTTGTTTATTGTGAAAGAATTAAAACACTTAAGAAAATATCTAACTAATACTTACTTGTTGGTACTAATGATATGGTTAGATAATAAGATGTTTTGGAAAAAAACATCAATAAGAGGCCTCTTACAAGTCAAAAACATCCCACAGAGTCATTCCATGGATAAACCTGAAAAGATAATCAGTGAGAAGCCATTAATCCTTGTTGGATTACTGGTTAAATCACCTGTTGTCACCTAAGATTATCATAATTACTTAATTAAGTTATTTTACATAACTGCCAACCCATTTACGGTTAAAAATGAAGCAGTAACAAATATCAATCTCCTTTTGATTTGGAAGGAAATTAATTTCTCAGATTTAGTGATGTTATTGGAAATTTTGTTGCAAATTGTATTTTATGTCAATTTTTGAACATTCAGTGTTTCACATGGAATCATCAAAAATGGACTGTAAGTAAAACATTGAATTTTAATGAGGAAGTCATAATTACTTTTAGTTATTATATGGAGTATATCTTGCTCCATTGGTTCAGAAATATTCATAAATATTCATTAAGAATTGTATTTTTGATGAATTTTTGAAGTATTTACCTTATTTCTTCATAGAAAAGCAAATAGCACAGTAATAGTTGGTTGCCATGATGTAAATTAATGGTTACTACTCCAAAAGGGCTTTAATTGCCATTTTTGTGGCTTATCAATGGAAAAGAATTAATAATTGAAATGAATACAGGAGTAATAGTTGCTCATTACCTCCTTGTCATGTCAAAATAGTAGCTCATTTTCTATTTTCTTATCATTTAATGGTAATTGTCACAATGCTGTCTGCCAGACCTCACCAAAGGGAACCCTTGTCAAAAAGGCTATTGAGCTGGTTGAAAGACAAATTAATACTGGAGAGCTGTAGATCACATTCTGCCATGTGACAGTAATTTAACTTGGTAACCTATTCCCAAAATGTTTTAGTATGCTAATTGCGCCTTGATAAGCCATAGATTCAAGCTTCAGGGCTAAATAAGCCTCAGAGGCCTCAGAATTGGGTACCCTGGCTCTCTTTGATTTATTTTGTCCCCCTTAGCTATTTCATGTCAAAAATAATAATTTAGGTTAAATACTGATATCCACTATGGGTGTATCAAGAATTTATTCAAGAATAAAGTAATATCAAGTTCTTCAAACAAGCATAACGCTATTATTAGTGTATATGTAACATGGGATTTCTCACATTCCCATTATTTTGGCATGAAATTGAGAAAAACAAAGAAATTGCAATTATTTTATGTGGTGTTGAAGGATTTTCCATATTACCACCTCATAGAGTTAATTTAAGCTTATTCACTCCATGGAGCCACCCTAGGTGAAGTTTTGTTTATAATCCAAATCTTGCCTTAAATAAATAGACTTACTTACTTAAGAAAATTTATTCATCTTTTCTTAAATAAAAAATGATACATCTTGGATATATGCATTACTTATGGGTTATGCATATTTCAGGATTTATTCTAATATTAATTGTGGCCTATTTGGGTATGTCAAACATACCTCAAGGCTAACACAAGATATATAACAAAAAAGCTATACTTTTTTATAGAAGAAAAGTTCCAATATCCAAAAAAATGGTGTTATAAAAACAAAATTGCTATAACTACAAGTCTTAGAGATGTGACTTGGTAACAAGATTACTATAACCACAAATTTCAAATGAGTGACTTGGAAACAAAAATAGATGAAAACAAAAGTAATGTTAAATTTCCACAGAGAAATTGTAATAATTCAATAAAAATTCAATGAAAGTGATTGGAGCTTGTGTAGCAGGTAATTTTTTCATTCATTCAGGCTCACAATTATTCAGTGTCTTATGATTTATTATTTTTTCTATAACTATATAATTCAAATGTTAGAGTTTGATTACATGTATTCTTCTTCATAACCATTTTATTCTGTAAAATCCTGTTTGAAGATGTTTTTGAAATCCACAAATCCGCCAAAAATCTCTTGATTCTTCTTTTTGGTTTGGTTTAACTTTTTTTTATTATTTCAAAATTGTTTCTAACATTTTTGGCATTTCTTTATCAATTGATAGCTTACAAGTGAGTTTTATATCAATCATTTTTGTTTTAAGATTCTTATTTTTATAGCTATTATTCCACAGTTGTGTATAATGATTTATTAATAAATAATATTTTATATTATTTATGAATAAATAATATTCTATATTATGTGTGAGTAAATAATCTTTTATATTATGTATGAGTAAATAATATTTTATATTTTTATAACTGTGTTTTCTTTATTCAAAGGAAATATAATTTTATCTTGTAGAGATTTTATATTCTTATTATTAGAATTGTAACTGACTTATAATAATAATAGAATAATTTTATTTTTTTATATAAATCTTATAATTTATCTTATTAAAGGTCTCAATAATTGGTTTTTTTATATCTATTTATCAATATTGAAGTTATTACTATTAATAATATTTATATTTATATTCAACTTAGCAATATCTAATGATCTTATATTCTTCATTTAAGGATAGTTATAGTACTCTTAAGAATAAGTATTATTACTAAGAGTTTCATAGACAAACCTTACAGGGTCAATATACATAATATTGATTGGTAAGGGAAAAAAGGGAGATGTATCAGCTTTACTAAAACTTCCAATCATTGTTTAATATTGAATTTATTACTTAATTAAGAAAATTATAAATTGGAGATATTAATGATGAATGAATTAATATCCCTGTATTTTGTGGCCTTTCCTTAAGTCAAATTATACAACTAAAAGAAGGGGAAATTAGGAACAAATTATGGTTTTTTCTAGAAACAAGTTTAAATGAAAATCATTTTTTCATAATAAAAATAAAAAAAAGGAAATTTTACAAGGAGCTCATTTTAAGAAATTATTCTCAAGTTCTTTTTTTAATTCATTTAATTTGTTTCCTTACTTATTTGAATTTTAGTAATGATCTTGATATTACTCAATTATTTTCTCCTTGTATCAATACCTTCCTTATAATTATTCTTTTTCTTTTATTTTGATATTTTATCAGTTATAGAAAGAATGAATCTTAGTTATTACAGAAGCTTTAACAGAAGAATTCAACTAAGATGAAATTTAACATTCAATAATCACAAAGAGCTTATATTAAAAAAACGGTTTAATAGGTCTTTGATAAAGATAATTTCATATAATAGTTTCATAATTGGAATATCTTTTGAATATCAAAACTATTCATAAAATCGTTTAATGATAGAATAAAAAAAGCTAAAGAAATTAATAATTAGTTTTCTGTTACTTATGAAGAAATTATTTATGGTATATTCAGCTCACATTTCTTGATATCCCATATGACCTGTACTAGTGACTCAAGACTTAACCTGTTTGATGATACATAATATGAAGGTTTTTATGATATTTCTATAATTAATAATCTGAAGAAAACAATACTAATAATAGGGAATTTAGGATTAACTACTTTTTAATACACAGGAGATTTAGACAATATATTGAAAAAACTCAGAAGAAAACTTAATGGTTTTACACCAAAAATCAATTCATCCACAATATTTTTACCCTTGATAATTGGGTTGAGCTTCTTCAGTTAATTTTGAAATAAATCTTCTTGAAGAATATAGTCTTCAGGGGTGGAACTTAGTGTTTTTTCTTTTTTAAAAATAATTCATAATATTCTCAAGAAATTGTTTAGGTTTTAGGATAAAAATAAAATATCTGAAATATGAAAAATCAACTAAATCAAATTAAAATAATTCAAACATTTAATTCTTTTTTGCTTACTCAAATATATCAAGAATTGATTTCTGTTTGGAAATCTATTTTAAATATTTTCTTATAATTTAATTATATTAGTATTACAATTATTTCTAATTATTTGATCCTAAAAGTTTGATTGATATAATTTCTTTCAATATTGAGAATTCATAAATTTTCTGTAAATTATTCTAAATAACTTTTTAATAATATAAAATTTGATTTAGTATCGGCTGATAATCTTTCAGAAAGGAGTGTTTTTTTAGTGATTTGTAGTTTTCCTTTCTGATAGGAACTATTAAAACATCAATATCAATTAATAATTCATTATATGATGTAAAAAAAACAGATTCTAATAAGTATAAGTTCTAAAATAATTGAAATTATTTACTCGAAAAAATTTCGTTACATTTTTTTTCACCTTATATTGATTCTCCGCTTAATATTCATCAAAATAATTTTTCATCAAAGCTTGAGAAATTAAAAAGTTATGCTAAAATGTTGAACAAATTTTGAAATAATTTTTTAAGAACTTTAGTCGTCTTAGGTGAAGCTGAAACTTGTAATGTAAGGCTTATTTTACCTAATTATAATGGGTTTCTCCATAATATTTCTATTAAACACTTAACTCAGGCTCATACTAATTTATTTTCAAGTAAATTCACTATTATTACCTAATTTGATAAGCTTGGGAAGACATAGAATATTTTTTATCCTTTTCTATCTGTAACAAGTTGATCAAGATATATCAGCATGGTATTTATATGATCAATATGAGATATTGGCTATTGATTATGACTTCAACTTTCCTGGAAAATCATATCTTTATTTACTCTCTTTGTGCCATAAATTTAAAATTTTTAAGAACATATATATATAATTTAAGAGATAGATTTTTTTTTCATATAATTAAAAAATTTCCGGAAATAAAATGAAGTAAAATTTAAGCTTAATAGTAATAGTTCTTCGACAAATAGGGAAGAATATCCAAGTATTATCACTTTTCAGAATTCGAAAAAAAAAATTCTGATTTGAGGGTTGGAAATATAAATTTCTATTAATATTTTCTGACTAATTAATTTAAATCTAATTTGATTCTTTGATTTAAGGTTGATTTTTTCCAATTCTCTTTATTTTAAATCGTCAAATCTTATGATTAAATTCACAAATTCTACTAAGTTTCTGATTTTCTCAATTAATATAGGCCCAAAAGTGAATAAACAGTTATTTTACAAGAAACTAAAAGAGGCAAGCTGGGTTCTTGTTGATGATATTAGAGATATATGATTGAATCCACTTGTCAGCTAAACCAGTTGGAAAAAAGTTTAGATAAAAAATCCTCCTTGTGGTGACAGAAAAGGGCTATTGGGTAATACCATCATGAATTTCAGAGGGCGTAATTGCAGGATTTTCAAAATTAGGAACTGAAAAAAATTGGGATGGGCTCATTAAAGAAATTATATTTTGATGGAAGTCCCCCAAAAGTGGATCAGACTGGGTAGAAGGAATTTGAGGAGGATGTGATAGAACTAGTACTTTCTGTAGTAAATTTCACCTAAATCTCTTTTACCAGCTCCTAAATTAAACTAAAGCTCTCCACCTTTATCTTCACAAATCTGAAATATAATAACTCAGGAGATTTCAGAATATTTAGAAAAGGATCTAGAAAATCTAACACTTTATTTCTTTAACCTGGCTTAAGCTTCTCAGATTAATGTTTGAACATTCAGAAAGATGTGAGATTATTGTGCAAAAGAATATCAAAAGATTAAAATAATTCAAAAAATTTACTAAATTAATAAGTTTACTGACTGATTTTAAGATGAAAGTTGAAATTTTCTTGAAAAAAGAGAGAATTAAATATCAAAAAAATATTAATTAATTGTCTTCTTGGCTTGTTCAGGGCTAGTTTTTGAGTTTAAACCTAACCCTAAGACTGTCTCCTTGGTACTCAATCGATTTATCCCCCTGAGACTTGATCTCTTTAATCTGACCTCATCCTCATCCTTATCCTTATCTTAATTCTCATTCTCATTTTCATCTTCATTTTCATCTTCATTCTCATTCTCAACTCAAGACGGGATAAGACAAGACAGGACGAGATAAGACGAGACAAGATAACACAGGATCGTATCAGATAAGACAAAATAGGGTAAGGAAAGACCCGAAAAGATGGCCCAGGACAACGACAAAGGATCTATCGAAGCTTCGACATCTTCAAATAAAAATAACAAAAGTCAAGAAACTTCGTCGACATCCTCTGATCGTGACAAGCTCTCCAGAGCTTTGGGTGCTGCCTTTCTCAAGCATCAAGTACAACAGTTGGAGAAAAATCTTGATGATTTGTCGTTCTCTAGGAATAATCATCAAATTCGATCAACCAAACCAAACTCAAGCAAAAAATCTAATCATTCTCAGAATAATAAGTCCAATTCTGCTCTCAATCCACCCAATCATCCAAGGCCTATCAAAATTATCGATACCTCAGTCCTCATTCATGCCTTACCCATCCTTAAAAAATGGAATCGTCAGGGCAAATTTAATATTGTTATCCCATTGCATGGTCAGTTCAAGCTACCCTAAATCTTTCTTCTTAAGTCTAATTCATCTTTCTCTTTCAGCCATCTCTGAATTAGATTTCCTAAAGACCTCCCCACCACCAATTCATGGCCTTGTCAAAGATGCTACTTGCTGGTTAGATCAACAGTTTCAGAACTCTTTCCATTCAACTCATCATTCACTCAAGCAATTTGCTCCTCAACGTACTGGTGATGAGGCATCTTGGGATGAGCTCTCTCAAAGGTTCACTTCACCTCCAATTGAAGTAGCTAGTGTGCCCGTCCTCACTGAAGAAGGAGATGAATCCGCCAGGCAATTACTCAGTACCGACCTCCCACGTCATTTACGCTCCTTGTTTCAATGTGCACTTTGGCATCAATCAAAAGCTTCAACAAGACAAGAATGTCATCTGGTTATTTTTTCCTCGCCATCTCAAATTCTTCCTCATCATCAACCAAAATCAACATTTAATGCTATCCGCTCATCTAACGAGCCACGTGATCAGGAGCCCCTTCTCAATCTTTCGGAATGGGCTACCCAATTCAGCATTCAAGCTCAACAACTCAGCCTTTCACAACTAGCAGAAGCCAAACAATGGATTCGAGCCGAGCATCAGCGTCAAAATCTGCCGCCTTCCTCTCCTTCTCATTCGCCCTTTTCTAACTCTCCTAGGTATCAAACAACTAGAAATTCACCTCATAAGAAAACATCTAACGTCGAAAAACAGCTATATGTTTGGTGAGACAAAATTGAAGAATTTATCTTCATGATTCAGAAGAATCTGGTACCTTTTTCACGATTGCGTACTACCCATGTTGCATATGAATTGATTGCTTCTTAGATTTATGTTGTACATTTAGCCCTCAAACAAGCTCAAACTAAATTTTTCACAATATTGGCTTTGCCCTAAATAAATATATATATATATCAGGGTTTTTCATCGTTCTAGTTGCAAATGAAGAATTCAAGAAGTCTGGACGTTTAAAGTGTCCCTTTGAATACAAGAAGAAAATTTTCGTGCAAACTATCACATGGCTTGAAAACCAAGACCTTGCTTAAGAAAAATGTGAAGATTGTATTGCTTTTATTGTATCAAAAACCCCAAAGATCAGTTTTATGGTTCGAATCAAATTGCCTCGCATCAAACTGAAAGCAACACTTAATTGCACAACATTGCATTTATTGATCAGACCTTTCATGTATATTTCATCCTTCCATTAAGTCACAAAAATTCTGCTCCAAAGATTAACATTGTTTCTCGAAACCTGTTTGTTCAATTGATTAAATGATAAGCTAATGTGTTGTATACCATTTTTTCCGAGATTGTTTGTAATACTTTTGCCAATGAATAGAATTAAAAAATTAAAAGATTGAATGTACGCTGTCTGTAACACACAAAGAATTCTTCAATCCAGTGAACTCAAAGCCTAGTCAATGAGTTGGTCTTAAATATGGTTTTTAAAACAGTTTATTTACATTCAAAGTTTTATGCCCTGTTTAAATTTGAAATTCAATTGAAAAATAAGCAATTTTTGTATTTTTTGAAATCTGGCCTGTTCTGTAAATCTACTTCCTTCCAACTTTTGAGTTTACAGCAACAATATTGTTATTTTTATTTAGATTATAAAGAAAAAAAATTAACATTGAGATTTGAATAAAACTTCAAGTTCCAAGTGAACAAAAAATAATTTTAAAATTCTTTAAAAACTTTTAGGCCTAGTTTATGATTGAATTTTGAAATTAAAGTCACCATGAGCAAAATGGCTACACGTGACAGCAGGTGTTCCATTTGGAAAATGAAACAGGAATTAGATAGGAAATAGGTCTTTCCCCAAATTAAAATTGAAACTAAAAAATAGAAGATTTGGAAGAATTACAAGCCACATCTGCAAGCCACATTATTTCAATTGAAAACCCTGAGGATATTTTGGCTATGATTGGTAATTTAGAAAATCAGGAAATATATCTATGAATAAATGATGTTTTCAAAACTTAGGTGAGCTTTTCTATATCTGACCTCAATATCTCAAAATAATAACATAAGTATTATAAACATCATCAATTTAAGCACCATTTCAAGCCTTTTTGAATGATGACATATGATTGGCCCATATTTAGTCTCTCAATCCAGCATTCTTCCTGTTGATACTAATATGAAGCTACACTAGAAGCTCACCAAGCTCAGAAAAAACTAAAATTCCACCCAGAAATCTTGGGTTTTTTGTATTCCCTTACTCAAAATTTATGAGTATTTTCATGGAAATTTAAATTTGTTTTTTTTGCCTTCTTAGTAGAAATTTGATTCTGCATTTCTGTAGGTTATCTCATTGAAACATGTCTGAAGTGAATATTTTATTTTGTTTTAAGATAGAAACATCCCTCATTTTATATTTCAAAAGATCCTACAAGATATCTATTCTGTTAATGAATGGGATATTTTGTCTCAATATGAACATAATCTCAAATAATATATTCTAGTAAAGAATTCCATGCATATTTTTTTTGATAAATATTAAGAAAACTCTTGGTATAACAATATTTATTACAGATTTATGAAACTAACAGAATTCAATGATTCACCTCAAAACATAAGCTTATATCATAATTTGTGAGCTTCCTTGGTCACATATTCATGATATTTCTGGACTTATATATTGATCTTTTTTTAATAAAAAGTATTCTTGTTGATTGTTAGAAAAAATATCTTATGTTGAATTCTGGAGTTATGAATTCAATCACTCCATCAAAAAGAGCTCTTACAAAATATTATCCTTTGGAAATACCACACCAAAGTAGCTATTGGTTTCTTCATATTTTATGTATAATTTGCGCAAAGGGAGTCAAATGAATCTTTTTTGGTGATAATTGAAATTATTATGAAATTTATATTTTGGAGATTATGTTTAAAGCTCAATTAATATTTACTCAAGAGGCTTGATATATGAGATTGAAGGTTAACTCATCAGCTCAATTCAGATATCTGGTCTCATTTACCTAAATTGAGAGTTACCTTTGTATAATTCTAATAATCCATATTGTTTACATATTCTTTTCATAATCTACAATAATTACATGAGAAATGAATATTAGTGATCTCAATTCATTATTTGCACATTATATTTGTACATCATTCCTAACAATTACTTTGATGATTTCCTGGTATCTATATTAATTTACGCAGAATATGTTGGAAAATCATTTTTAAGATCATAATCCTCATTCAAAAAATTAAACTAGAGATATGATAAATATTCTATGACAAATTGAAGGGGTAAAGTAAAGAAATTAATGCCATTTATAGTGATAAATGGGACCCCATGAGATTTAAAAAGTTTTATTTTTACTAATTTTAAATTTTGGGCTTTAAAATTATTAAGAATTACACTAATTCTCAAAGATAATTTCCTTTTTACAGTCATAATATTCATCATTTGTCTTACCAGAATAATAGAATTAGAGTAAATGTGATTAAGTAAAATCATTTGGGAATTTTTTGTTTCAAAACTTTTATCCTTAATATGTTTTTATCAATATTTTTTGATAAAAAAATATAAATCCCAAAAATATAGGAATTTCATACTTCAAGATGATTTTTTAAGTGACAGTTTGTCTCATAGTTTGGGATTAAAGCTTCATAAAATCTAGAAAGGGATATTATCCAAGTTTTCAAAAAACAATATATTTCAGTTAAGCTCATATGGTAATTTGAATAATAACTCAATATTTGGATCTGGATTTATTGAAACAGAAAAAATTAATTCATCATCAGAGTCATGAGTTCTTAATGAGCTCTTGTAGCTTGAAAAATGTCCACAAATTTGGTCTTGAGTTATTATTAGAGACGTATCAGAAGCAGAAAAAAAAACCTTGGCATTCAAATAAATGAAGTTTCTGTAAGGATTTTAATGTCCCTCAGAATCTAGGAGCTAAGTGAGTATTTGTGAAAATAAAAAGTAATTTTTTGCTTCCTACTCCCACGCTATCTCCTTCACAATAGCAAATTACAATTATTTAGGATTGGATTCTTCCATAAATGCAATCTGAGATTTTGCAAGTTGTGATGAGTCAGGAGAAATGGTATTCCCCTTAAACTTCATGGAGGAACACTAGTTCCATTCAAAATATTCAAAGTCAGGGAAACGACTCATTTGAATTATTTTCCAAATAGGTTTTTCAAGTGATTTAGCATGATGAATTTAATTGAATCTGCTTTTTCTGAGCCTTTTGTATTTTGACCATATAGTAGGAGATTGAAATATGGAAAATCTAATGGTGAATTGTAGAAGGTGGATTCTAGGATTTTCTCACTTAATCCTTCCAAAATCTCTCTTAAGCATATTTTTTGAAGTAATTTTTGGAAGATAGACTTGTAACAATGAGCTGAAATTTGGTAGGAATATTAATGTATCTAAATAATAACAAATACTGAATATAAAAAAGTAATCTCACCTGTTTTTTTATTTTTATTTTCTAGTTTCACAAGGAAATTCATTATTTCTCCTTCCCAGCAGGGAAAAACAGAGTGTGGACCATAGTTTCAAATAATTTATGCTAAATGCTGAGAAGTGTGAATAGTGTGTTTTGGCTTTAGATTTGGGTCCAAATTTATTAATACAATCTGGCCATAATTTGTCAAAAACCAGTTATTTGAGACTTTGAAATGGAGTGAGACATTGAAATATTAACCAAAGATAATAAAGTTGCTGTAGTTGAAAGGAGGATTTCTTTGAAGGGATTTTGAATATTTTCAAAATTCCATTTTGGGATGAGTAGTAAGGCAATGTGTACTGTATATGAATTCAACCAATCAGCTGCCTTTGGGGTTCCACAGGGAGGTATTACCATATTTTTGGTTATATGGGTTATCCATGATGGAATAATAATATTCTGGATACCTTCATGTAGAAATTCAATCTCATTTTTGGTTATGCTCAGTCTTCTGGTTATTAACTCAAGAGTATTGATGGGGAAGGCTGTTTACTTGATAGTGAGATAGATGTGGAACTCCCTGGAAAAGAGCTCATGAATGTAAACTTAGGTTTTATGCCTGATGCCTTTGAAAACTTACTGGGTGATTGATAAGATATTTCTTGGGAGAATGATAAAGATAATATTGGATTTATTTATTTTTCATTTCCTTTTCCAGATTATTCCTTCAGAAATTAGTCAGTAGAACCTTGTGATAAAATTCTTGATGACCTCCTGAGTTGAGATAGTGATTGATGGTGAGAGCTTTATAGAGGGTTTGATACTTATTTTTTGATGGTATGAGCTGTGGAGCTTTTCTTGTATATGTCTTTGTGTTTTTGAGAAATACTTGATATCTGAGTTTGTCTCTCTTGACATTCCTGAATTCTCTCAGTAGCACTGTAAAATGACTCTGAATATGAAATCTTGGAATTTTTCCTGATTGTTAAATTGTATTTTTTGCCTGTACCAGGGTTCTCATCAATCGGAGTATCTTCCCTTTTGAGGTTTGAGGAATTTGAGTCTGATGTTCCAAGTGATGAAATATACATGTTTTTTTTTGATTTTTTGATTCCTTTGATGATAATAATTCTCCAGTTTTTGGAATTTTGAGATAGGTTAGACTATAATTCCTCATGAGACCCAATAGAAGAGTATGCATAAAAACAATGGTGACCATTTGTGAATGGTTCCAGTAAGGAAGCTCTCCTAATATAGTATGACGAGAGCCATTATCTGAGGATATTTTTCTCTTTTGGCTAGTTTTAACATCTTGAAGCCATTGGATGACTCCTGATCTATGATTATCTTTATCCTTCTGGGGCCAAGAGGGTTGTTTGGATATTTTCAATATCCTTAATAAGGAGGTATCCATGTGGCCAAAATTGATATCCTAAAAGAGATGAAAAACCCCAAATATTTCTCAATACTGAGATATCTCCAACTAATAAGAAAAATATGGACTTGATCAGACATCCATTGGGTAAGCTAGCTGTTGGCCTAAATTGAACACCTGTCCAGAGCTCCTGGAGCTCAGAAGCAAGTAGCTTCAATAAGCTGTTTAACTGGTCTGAGATGGGTTCTTTGGGTGTTGGAGTGAATCCATAGACAAAAAGGTTTTCATATTGATACTGGTTTTATGGAGGGAGGCTGAAGCAAATAAAGAATATAAAACCTAGTGAAATACTCTTGGACCCATGAGGATTTGTCCAGTCAGTTTATAGACCAAAAACTAGGTTCCCTGGATTATTAGTAAAATTGTAGCCTTCATTATAAAAGAATTTGCTCCAAACATGCCCATCAGATATATCTGAAAATCTTTCTTCATTACCAAGAGGAGATTTTAGGGGTGAATAGAAGTCATTTTCAAATTATGGTATTGAGAGTTTATTTAAGATCTATTTCTTCAAAGATTGAAAGTGGAATTCTTTTTGGGGTTGTAGCTTTGTGGTATTTATATTTCTACTGAGAAAGGAAGTGTTGCATTGTTTTGAGTGTACATATTTTCCAAGAATTGGTTGCATACAACAAGGGAGGTTTGAGTTCTCATGAGGGTTTTTTCAAAAGGGTCATTTTTTGCAAAGTCTGAATAGAGAGAAAAACAGATTGGGTGAAAAATATGGGTTTTGAATTCACTAAGCATTTTAAATCTTTTTTGAGGGTTTTTAAGATTTTTGGAATTTCACAGCTGAAATAAGATGTATTTTGTAATTTGGAAGTTGTTTGGATCTTCTTTTTCTCCATTTTTAGTCTTTTCTCACAGTTTTTGTCACTAATATTCTTGTGAATATTGTCCTTCACAATTTGAATTGAGGATAAAAGCACTGTTGGATGTTGATAAATGTAGGAGGGTAGTGGCCTACTGAAAGAAGTTTACATTTTGTGGATGGTTTGGGGTGGGTTTGGGTGTTGGTGTGGATGTTTTATGACCAAATTAAGGATGTTTGAAACCTGTATAAAGTTTTCAAATTAATCATTAGTATGTATATTTAGTAAAAACATTGGAATAAGAGGCTGTGATAAATTATTTGAATAAGATTAAATTACACTATGTTGTGAGTTGTTTTTCTGAGAGAAGGGAAAATCTCTGTGGTTTGGATGGGCTATGGATGGAGTCTGGAATATAGAATATATAGATATTAGAAAAATTTGAAGTTCATGAAATGGAAACACTTATTGAGGTATTATCTCCACTCACTGGGATTGTAAGCTGTGGATGTGAAGCTTTGATTAAAAATCAAGTACTTTTCCTGTCCCCAAAATTTGTATAAGGTACAAAATGATTAAAGTTGTTAAGATTTAAGATTTTAAAGAGAAAACATGCCAAATTTATCATCTTTAACTTTATAAGCATAAAAAATATTAATATAAAAACTTATTGTTTTACCAACAACAAAAATCAATCCAAAAATACTCTACAAGAGATTTATAAGGCTATAAAAGAAATTTCTTCAAGAGAAATTTCAATTGGAATTAATTGACAAAAGAGTTTCAGGAAATTAATATATAAACAGGGTATTTCAAAAGAATATTAAAGAGAACACACGCCCAAAAGTGACCATAGTGAGCTTGGAAACAAAGTGACAAAGTTAACAGTGATGAAAGATACTTTAATTAACTTATGGGGTGGTTCAAGGGTAAAAATGATTATACTTATGATTATTTTTTGATGTGGTTAAGAGGTTTAAAACAATTCAAAAAGGGTTGTTTGAATATTTTATTTATTGGTTTAACAGTGTTTAAACTAATTATAAAAGGACAAGATTCTAATATGAAGAGAAAGGTGGGGCAAAGAAGACCTTCTTTTATAGCCACCAATTTTCTTACTCCAAAAGTAAAATTTACTTTTGTCAGTTGGGAAAAAAACTCTGAAAACATAAAAGACAATCATGGTATCATTCAACCCTGGTTTAGACCAAAAAGGCTAGTTTCAACCATTTTGGTCCCTTAAATCAGCCATTGCTATAGTAATACCTGGTTTGAAGCCTTCAAAAACACGTAAGAAGTGATGAACTCTTGCATTAAATTTGAAATCTCACACCTGTCAGAAAGGAATTTGGGGGATTCTGGCACCCTTGGAGCTAAGATTCCTTCCCCCCCAGAATTAATCTTTCCAATTTATTTTTTCTTTAATTCCTCATCATGTATTATTATACTTGTAATTTACATAGGTAATTCAATTGAGTTTTGACAGTACACATCTTTAATAATCGATACCTCATATGTAAATTAAAGTTCACTTATGTAATACACACGCAAATTTTGACGTTTCAATTGAAAATACTTCAAGTCCCCATAAATTTTAAACTACACACAACACCTCAATCTTAACACAAAAGTTGATGGTTAACACCACATGTGTTGTGAATTGAATCAAGGTTTTGAGGATTTTAAACTTCTGTACAGAAAATATTAAAAACTTAATTTAAGTTTACTTAGAGTTGAGTTACAGAAATTTAACCCAGAAGTGACCCCACCTTATTTTTCATGAGGAATCCAACGGTTAAATAATTTTCAAAGTTGATTCATTGGATAAAAAGTTATAATAATTTTTATTTAAATTTTTTCTTTAAATAATATAACTTTAACATTTTCCTTAAAAATTTATTTTTACATAATTTTTTCAAGTAAAAATGTGTTTTCACAATTTCAATTTTGAATGTAATTTTGATTTTAAATTGGAGTTGAAACTTTGATTTTGTATATAAATTTTATATTTATATTTCAATTTATTCTTTATACTATAAAGAAATTTATTTTTTTCATAATTGTATCTTGTTTTATTCTTTGTGGTCTTTTGGGTATATGAAAATACCTCTAAGGCTCACATTCCCTCCCCCTAAAAAAAATATTACTTTTTAATATTGTTATTTCTAGTGTTTCTGAACCTTCTGAGAAGTTTGGTAGCTTCAGGTATGTCTTTTTCTGCCAACCATTCATCTTAACAAGTTGGGTCACTGTACCTGAAAAGGTATTCACTTACTTTATTTCTTTGAGAGCTTTGGTAATTTTCTTTGTACCAGATAATGCAAAAGAGTCTTTGAGCTTCTTACATCCTTTGATGTTTTTAGAGTTAGTGGTAGATACAAGTACTAAATCTCCCACTTTGAAGTCTGTAATGGAATGTAATTGGTTGCATTTGTACTTGGAATATGCAAATGAGTTCTCCATGCACCTTACTGCATGCATTCTAGCCTTGTCTAGAATTCCCTTGAAGCTAGTAGCTGTGGGATGTATCTCAATCAGATCCTTCCTCAAGGAATCTTGGGGTAGTCTTGGATTCCATCTTTTTTATAGAATAGCAGGAGTTTGATTGGTAATGGCATGAATGAATGTTTTATATGCCAACTCCAATGCAGGTAAAAGGGTGTAACAATCATTGTAAGATTTGACTATGAAACTGATGATAATATTACTATTAATCAACAGTACTATGTCTGTTCTTATGAAATATAATAATAAAAATTATTGCAACCACAATTAAATAATTATAAAATTATTTCTTTCACTTGTTATACACTACTAGTGATTATAACAGTAAGCAGTAATTGTCTACAAGAATCAATTACAAGAAGAATTTAATAATAAAATTATTTTAATATATAATTATCTTTTAAAAGAATAATTATAAAGATAATTCTTGAAGAAAACTATTACTAGAGAAAAACTTTAAGAATTAAAGATAAATGACTCACTAATACTCCAAAGAACTTATTGATAGATAAAAGTAGAGAAATTTGACGTGGAATTGTGGATTTAAGGGATCAAAAGGATTTATAACAGTATTACAACAATAGATAGTTGGATTCTATGATTTCATGTTATTCTGGTTGATTCTGAAAGATTTAAAATACTTAAGAATAGCTGTAACTAATACCTACTTGTTGGTAATAATGATTTAATAAATTGATAAGATTATTCTTGGAAAAAAACAGCAAGAGGAGGCCTCTTTTAAGTCAACAACAGCTCACAGAGGCGTGCCATGGAGCAAACTAAAAAACCAGTGAGTGAGAAAGCAATAAACCCTTTTTGATTATTGATTGCATCATCAGTTGTCACGTAAGATTATCATAATTACTTAATTGATGCTTTTACATGACTACCAACCCCAATATGGTATAGAATAAAAGGAGTAACATCTGTAAATCTTCTTTTATTCTAAAATAATCATTAATTTCTCAAAGTTATCAATGTTGTTGCCAATTTCATCACAGGTTGTAATTACTGTGAATTTTTGAAGATTCAGTGTTTCACGTAGAATGGTCAAAAATGGACTGTAAGTAATAATTTTAATTTTACTAGTAAAAACATAATTCTTTTTGGCTGTACCCTAGATAATACAGTTCTCTATTAGTCCTGAAAGCTTCAGAAAGATTCATTAAGAATTGTATTTTTAATGAATTTTTGAAATGTTTACCTCATTTCTACGTAGAATTGCAAATAGCAGTATTTTGCTGGTTGCTATGAGGTAAATCAATGAATATAAGTCCCAAAAGGGTTTTAATTACTCTTTTAGGGTCTAGTCATGGAAAGTCATCAAGAATTGACGTGGTTACAGGAGTCCAAGTAGCTTATTACCTCCTTGGCACGTCAAAATAGCAGGTTATTTGCTATTTTCTTATGATTACAGTAGGTGTAACTTGGTAACCAAGTTCCCAAAGAGTTTTAGTTTACCAATTTGGCCAAGATGAGCCATGGATCTATGCTCTCGAGCTATCCACGCCTCTGAGGCCTCAGAAGTTGGGTACCCTGGCTCCCTTTGATGTCTTTTGTCCCCTTACTTATTTTTCATGTCAAAATAGAAAATTAAGCTTAAAGTGAGATATCCACTATGGGTGTACCAAGAGTCCATGTAAGAATACCATGATATTAAGTGCTCAAAACATGCATAACACTATTCTTAGTGTATATGTAACATGGGATTTCTCACTTTCCCATTATTTTGGCTTAAAATCAAGAAAAACAAAAATTTTCATGGATCGTTTATGTGGTATTAATGATGTGGTATTGAAGTATTTTCCATTTTACCACCTCAAATACTTAAATTGAGCTTATTCACTCTATGGGGCTACCCTAGGTGAATTTTTGTGTAGAATCCAAATCTGGTCTTAAATCCATGGATTTACTTACTCCATAAAAAGTTATTCATCTTTTCTGAAATTGAAAATGATGAATTTTGGATATATGCATGACTTATGAGTTGTGCATAATTCAAAATTTCTTTTTAAGATAATTGTGGCCTATTTGGGTATGTAAAATATACCTCAAGGCTCACAATCATGGGTGAATCCATCACAATATTTGAATTCTACGCCATATGCACAAAATATTCTGACCATGTATTCCAAAGTTTGGATCATTCTTTCAGATAAACCATCAGTTTGTGGGTGGTAGAATTTAGAGAATGATAATTTTGTTCAAAATAGTTGGTTAATCTTTGTCCATAGTTTGGAGATGATTTTGGGATCCCTGTCAATAATGATGTTTGGGAATATGCCAGTCCATGATATTACTCTATTACATATCAGAAGAGCTTTATCCATGGCTGTATTATCTTTGTGACAAGGCAAAAAGATTGGAGTCTTACTGAACCTGTAACCAATCACTAGCCACCCATTATAGTTTCTGTCACCCCATGGTAGTAGGCCAGCTACCCAATCCATATGGACAATTTACCAAGGTCTACTGGGTTCTTGGCTTTTGATCATATTTCCAAGTATTCTGACAGTGGATTTCTTTGCCTTTTGACATATGTTGCTGGTTTTTCAATACTCTGCAACATCTTTTGGCCACATTGGCTACCATATACAGGTCTTGAATGTGAGCCATGAGGTATATTTTAGATACCCAAATAGGCCACAACTATCTTTAAAAATAAATTGTGAACTATGTATAAACCATAAGTCATGCATATATTCAAAATAAATCTTTTTTTATTTCAGAAAGATGAAAAACCTTTTTTTGAGTAGGTAAATCCATGGATTTAAGGCCAGATTTGGATTCTACACAAATATTCACCTTGGGTAACTCCATAGAGTTAATAAGCTTAAAAAAACTCTAAGAGGTGGTAATATGGAAAATAATTCAATACTACATCATCAATACCACATAAAAGACTTGTAAAGTTTTTTGTTTTTCTCAATTTCACGCCAAAATAATGGGAATGTGAGAAATACCATGATACATATACACTAAGAATAGTGTTGTACATGTTTTTGGCACTTAATATTATGGTATTCTTACATAAAGTTTTGTTCCACCAATAGTGGATAACAGTATTTAAAACTGAAATTCTATTTTTGACATGAAAATAGCTCAGGGGGACAAAAGACATCAAAGAGAGAAGGGTACCCAACTTCTGAGGTCTCTGAGGCATGGATAGCTCTAAAGCTTGGATCCATGGGTGATTTTGGCCCAATTTATATACTAAAACCTTTTTGAAACTTAGTTACCAAGTTAAATTCTCATTAAATCATAAAAAAATTGCAAATAAGCTACTATTTTGATGTTACAGAGAGGTAAAGAGCAACTTAGACTCCTGTAAAAATGTCAATTATTAAATATTTTACATTGATAAACCCCAAATGAGTAATTAAAACCCTTTTTGGACTAGTATCCATTGACTTACCTAATAGCAACCTGCCATATAGTGTTATTTGCAATTCTATGTAGAAATGAGGTAAAAAGTTCAAGAATTAATTAAATATACAATTATTTATTAATCCTTCTGAAGCTTTCAGGACCAATGGGAAGCACTATTATCCATAAATAAACCAAAAAAGTTACAGTTTAACAAGTAAAATTAAAAGTTTTTTATACAGTCCATTTTTGATAATTCCATGTGAAATACTGAATCTTCAAAAATTCACAGAAAGTACAACCTGTGATGAAATTTCAAATGAAATTGATAGCTTTGAGAAATTAATGTTTATTTTTGAATAAAAGAATATTTACAGTTGTTACTCCTTTTATTCTCAACCATATTTGGGTTGGTAGTCATGTAAAAGCATCAATTGAGTAATTATTATAATCTCACATGACAACATATGTTCCAATCATTGATACAAAAAGGATTATTGTTTTCTCACTCACTGGTTTTTCAGTTTGCTCCATGGAATGCCTCTGTGAGCTGTCTTAGACTTAAAAGAGGCCTTCTCTTGCTGTTTTTTTCCAAATAATCTTATTATCAAATTATGCCATTATTCCCAACAAGTAAGTATTAGCTCAATATTTTCTTAAGTGTTTTAAATCTTTCAGAATCAATAGGAAAGATGTGAAATCATGGAAATCAACTATATATTCTTTTAATATTGTTATAAATCAATTTTGATCCTTTAAATCCACAATTATACGTCAAATCTCCATACCCATCTCTTTCTAAGGTTCATTGAAGTATTAGTGAGTTATTCATTATTAATTCTTAAAAATCTTTCTCTTGTAATAGTTTTATTCCATAATTATACTCATGATTATTCTTGCAATATATAATTATACATTGAAAGAATTTTATTATTAAATACTTCTTGTAGGCAATTACTGCTTACTGTTATGATCACTAGTAGTGTATAACAGGTAAAAGAAATAACTAATTAATTAATTATTTAATTGTGGTTATAATAACTTTGTTATTATATTTCACAAGAAAAGTCATTGTAATGTTGATTAATAGTAATATTATCAACAGTCTCATAGACACATCTTAAATTTGGGGTCCTGGCCATGTTTTTGAACCTTGTACCCTCAATTAATATATTTTTAAGCTCTAAAATATATTAATTTGATAATTTTTTTCTTTCAATTTGAAGTTGAATTTTTTTTTGAAATTCTCTTTGAAATATTTTTCATTGAGGAATTTTGTCAGGCTGAGTCTATGATAAAGGTGTATAATAGTATTTACAAGCTTGAACTATGACTGTGACATGGTGAAAATAGTTTAAAAAGAGTTTGATTAATGATAATAAAAGGGCTTTACTATTGTAGAATAGTGGTGGTGAGTGCTTCTGAAAGCCCTGGGTACAGTCTTACCAGTTGGGTTACTATAATAAGACCTACAATAATTAAGTTTAAAGTATAACCTGGTTATTTTCCAAGGGTACAGCTGTTCTTGAAAGCTGTACTATGTAGGAATTCAACAGCAGGGTGAGGAAACCTTTTCTGGCTGTTGTCACAACCATGAGGAATGACCCCCCTCCATGGGTGTTGCGGCAATCCAGCCTGGAACCAAGTTGGGGCCAATTGGCCACACAATATCTTTTATGGACAATTGGCCCCCTTTTGTGTTCTATGGCCTTTTGGCCATAGCACCTCCCCTGGCCTTTCATGGCCTCAGGCCATATACTGCCATCATTGGCCTTCCTGGCCAATTTCCATATCTCCAACGCTCAGGCCTCTATCTTTGTTTTTGGGCCTGGGAGTGTCCTTTTGTACCCTTGGGGGTTCTGGGCCCCCTAGCCATAACCATCATACTTGGGCCACCCCCTTTCACTAGGGGGTCTAGGGCCTACTACAACGAGGCCGAAAGGGGCCAAAGGGGGCAGCCCACTAGCCCTCAGGGCCAGGTGGGTCCCAAACCACAATTGGGCCCACCTGAGCCAAATTTTTGCCACAATCACCATGTCACCAAAAATGGCCATAAACCACCCTGGGCCCCAAATTGGCCAAGGACCACTTTTCAGCCCATGGCCTCTGGAAGCCACCAGAGGCCACCAGATGAGGTCAGCTCAATTTTTCCCCTCAACTTAAGGGGGATTCCTCCCATTACTCCATGCACCCCATACTCAAGGTTGCAGGAGTGGTGCATATATGGTATTATATACCATTATGCACCATTTTTGCTCAAAAATTCAATGGTGACGTTTTAAGGACCAAATTCCATGATTCCAAATCAACATCCCAAAGTCCAACACCCATTTTGAAGGAGGACTCTTCAGCTCATTAGTCTGGCAATCCATGGCAGCTATCAGAAGACTATTCAAGGACCCCAACCACCTGGCCCTGCAGGAGTTGGGTTGGCAGTTCAACTCAGGATTCTTATAAGGGCTATTTCTCAGGGTTATTACATGGTTTCAATCAGTTGTCAAAGCAGCAAGTACTTTAGCATCCCTTGGGCAATTCAATCGGTCCATACAGGTAATACTCAAGTATCCTGTATGGCCTTGGCCCAATTGAGCCAATTCAGTCCCAAAGCTCAGTTTTCAAGATGGCCAGAACTATATTGGCCCAATTCAGACAATACAACTGGTGACTCACCTTCCAGAATCAGCCCTTCAGCTATTCACATATACTGGCCACCTTTCATCACCTGGGGAATTTTTCCCCAGTTAATTAATATATTGGATTTATTTTTATCTTTATTTCATTTTCATTTTATGAAAGTAAATACTGATATTCTTAAGTCAGTCATTTGCACCTTTCTTCTTTGCCTTTCAGTGGATATTGGTGGTCATATCCTTTACTAATTCCATTTTGTTTTCTGGAAGGTTGAAACAGTGAATTGGGGATTCGCTTGGTTGGCTTCTTGGCTTTTGACTTTCTTATTTCCCTGGCCATTGGCTTCACTTACTCTTTCTTATCTTTGACATACTTGTCCTTATTCTTACTCTTATCCTTTTTAAAGGAATTCATTCTGCTCTATCTCTTTTATCCTTTTTGAGCCTTCAAAGTGAGTTCTTGAATCCTGAGCTCCAGGCCACTCTTGTTCTCTGTCCAAGAGCCCCTGTGACAGCTGTGAAAAGGCCACCTTTTATCCTAAAATGGGGTGAAAAGGCTGCTAGACCTTTCCACGTAGAGGGAGTGAAGATTTTTCACTCCCAAGTACTGGCTTGTGGTTTTTCAAAAGCCTGTATAGCTTGTATTGGGCTCAGATGTGGCTTTGAAACCACATCTGGGCAGCTTTCACCAATAAAGGGTGAAAAATTTTATCTGGGGACCACATAGCCTGATTCTGATGTGTATTACACGTAGAATGCTTTACAGAACCTGTATGGGTCCACAGTATTGAATGAACTATGAGGTATTGAATTATAAAAATGCTTCTTTGTCTGTGTGACACCTCATAATCATGGTTATGGGATATTATCCCTCTGTAAGGCTGTATTGGCCAAAATATGGGATTTTGACCTTTAAACAGCCATACCTTTGTCAGTTTTTGAGATATAAACCTCAAAAATGGCTTGGTGTGTATCCCTGGATGTTTTCTCCACAATGGTACCTCATTTAGTATGGTTATCATTAAATATGGCAAAGCTATGCCATGTACAAGTTTTCTTATACAAATTTATGATTTGTCCAAAAACTGTATGGAGCTTGTTTGCTCCATATCTTTTGTTCTAGATGAGATATGGGGAAATAGATGGAACCTTCAGATAGCCCTTATTGTGCCCTTTCCAAAAAGACCCCACTTTAGGTATCTCACACTAAAACTGTAGAAGTTACATGAGAGGTGAATATTTTGATCACCCTTATTTGACCTTATTTTGGTCATAACCTCTGTACCTCTGGTGCTAGCTTCGTTTGAATAGTACCATTGGATAGCCTTGACTTAGAGATTCATTTTGAATACCCATTTGATGGGGTTAAGCCTCTTCCTCTGTGTTTCAGATGAGAGGTAAAAATTAAGGTTTATGCTCAGCAACAACTTTGAGCTGGAATATCTTTGTTAAACTTTGTCCTATTATTATTAGACTTGTATATTTGAAAGGGTTGAGGTTCCTCTTTATTTTGATACCTTTTGAGCTTATTTGGCCCAGCTCCATGTTTTGGTGGTATCTTGGCTATACCATTGATTTATGGTATTTTGCTGTCATGCTTGTGCTCTGGTGTTGAGTCACAGGCTCACATACCCTTCCTTTAAAGAAGGCTTATCACTGATGAGACTGTTCAGTCCTTCTAGAGGCCCTGAATCTCCTTAGATGAAGGTTCCCATATGGTATGGCATTTTAAGCCAACCATTTGTCTTTATCTGCTGTTTGGTTCTTTAATCTGACTAAGTACTGTCTTTGATACTTACCATTAATTCTGACCTTCCTGGCCTTGATAATTCTTTTCACAGGTCCAGGGGAATCCTCCACTTCCTTTATTTCTGATGGGGTAGGGTTCATCTTCCTGGAGGGTAATTTGTCCTCCTCTGTCTGGAAGTATGGCTTGAATAAACTCACTGGAAAGACTGGGTGTTTCCTGGGAAATTCCTCTGTGAGTTTGACTTCCACTGCATCTTTCCCTATCAATATAATGATAGTGAAGGGCCCTACAAATGAGTCTCTCATCTTCTTAGGTCCTCTGAGATTATCAAAGTTCAGTGTAGACACTAATACTTGGTCCCCTCCCATAAAGTCAGGTTCCATGTGTGATTTGTCCCACCTCAGCTTATTATATTATTTTGCCTCAGCTATGAATTTGGAAGCTGTGTCACAAGCCCTCCTCTGAATTTCATGGAAATATTTGGCTGTGGGGTGGATGGTCAGACAATTTTTCTTCAAGTGATCCACAGGCAATAGAGGATTCCACCCTTTCTCTACCTGTGCAGCTATTTTTGCTGTGGTAGAGTGCTGACTTGTATTATAAGCCAGATGGACTGCTGGTAGAAGTGTAACCCAGTCATGGGAGTATCCTTCATTGTCCTTGTATTCCATTCCATAGGCACAGAATCTTCTAAGGATGTCCTCCATTGTCTGGATCATCCTTTCAGATAGTCCATCTGTTTGTGGATGGTAAGCTTTGGAAAATGAAAGCTTTGTGTCAAGCCTGTCATACAGGTTTGTCCAAAATTCAGATGTGAACTGTGGGTCCCTATCACTAATAATGATTTTTGGGACTCCACAGGTAGATATTTTGTTATTCAAAAATGACAGAAAAGTATCCATGGCTGTGTCCTCCTTGTGAGATGGTAGACACCTCATACTCTTTCTGAGCCTATCAACTATGATCAAGCAGGCATTGAAGTTATCTTTGCCTCCTGCAACAAGTCCTGTGACCCAGTGCATGTGGATGGTTTCCCATAGGTGTTTGGGTTCTTCTATGTGTTGAAGTAACCCATACTTCTTTCCATGTTTCCTATTTTCCTTCTGGAATCTCTCACAAGTGTTGATGTATTCAATCAACTCCTGCTCCCATTTGGGCCACCAAGCTGTGCTTGCTAACCTTTCCTTGGTCCTATCTTCACTCATGTGTCCCATATAGGGGCAGTAATGGCATCCCTGTAGGATCAAGAATATAGGGTCTCTGCCTATTATTGTGAGTGCACTAGTGTGCTTCTCTCTATGGTAGATCAGGTCATCTATAAGGAAATATTTGTTGTACTTATAGTCCCTCAAAAAGAGTTCCTCTAACTGAGATTCCAGTTCTGGGGTCCTGTACTTTTGTTTAAGGAGTTGCAACAATAAGCCACACTGTTTATTTTTGTAATATGTCTTCATCACTGCATTAAAGAATTCATTATGCAGTTCTGAGGAGCTTATTCCCAATATGAAAGTTTCTGTTCCTTCTGAATCAGTGTTTCCACTGTCTGGGGTACCACTTTCTGGTGCCCATTCAGAAAATTTGAAGTTTTTCCTCCTATCTATTTCCATGAAATGAATAGGGATCTTGGCTGCTACTTCAGGGTCATAAGCTGGATTTCTTTTGAAATTATCCAGTGGCGATCTGCTGAGGCCATCTGCATTGGTATGACTTTTAACTTCTTTGTATATGATGGTCATGTTCCCTCCATACTATTGGATGGCTATCTGCCACCTCAACATGTGTCTATTGGTAGTCTTCAAGGCTGTTCAGTCTGTGTAGACTTCAAAGACTGCACCCTCCAGATAATAATGGAGCTTCTCTGGAGCCCAGACAAAGCCTAGACATTCAGTCTGGGTGGCCCCATACCTGGCTTCTGAATCTTTCAGTTACCTAGAGATATAAAATATCACTCCCTCTCTCAGTTCACCATCTACAATTTGTCTCTGGTGAAGGGCTGCTCCCAAGGCTTGGCTACATGATGCATCTATATATAAATTGAATGGTAGTTCAAAGTCAGGCAAGATGAGTACAGGTGCATTTGTGAGTTCATGTTTGATCCTCTAATATGCATCCCTTTTTTCCTTGGTAATTTAAAAAAATATATCTTTTGAACATAACATGTATAAACTACTAGTTATGTGGGCAAAATGCTTGATGTGGCTTCTATAGTAGCTAGAAAACCCAAGGAAAGATTGCATCTCTTTGATGTTTCTTGGTACTGGCTTTTGCAGTACTGCTGCTACTTTGTTCTAGTCAATTTCCAGACTAAGACCTGAGTCTTTAGGTCCTAGAGCTAGTAGCTCTTGTTGGCAAAAATTGCACTTTTTAAGAGAAATTTTCAGGTTGATGGGTATGCATTTACTTAGCACTTTGTGCATTTATTGCACATAGCTGTCCCATGTATCTTAGTATATAATGATGTCAGAAATATATACTACCATCCAGCCTTCCAATATTTCTTCTTGAAATATTGTGTCCATCATCCTTTGGAAGTGGGCTGGTGCATTTTTGATGCCAAATGGCATCCTAGTATACTCATATCTTCCCATATGGCATATGATTCTGTGCAATCTCTTGGAGTTTGGTTTAACTCCATTATGGTGGAAACCCTTCATACAATTCATCTTGGTTATGTATTTGGCTTTTTCCAGTTTGTCTAAGGCATGAGGTATCCTTGGTATAGGGTACCTGTCAGATTTTGTGTAGTTGTTCAGAGCTCTGCAATGGCCACACAGCCTAAATTTTCCATAATTCCATGTTATTAGAACAGGAGTGTGTCACAACCACAAATAATCACCCCCCTCAATAGGTGTTGCGGCAATTACAACCTGAACCCAAGTAATGGGCAATTGGACATATAATATGTTTATGGCAATTTTACCCTTTTGGTGCTCTATGGCCTCTTGGCCATAACACCCTTCCACTGGCCAAATATGGCCCCAGGCCATATCCTGCCTTCATTGGCCCCATTGGCCAATTCCCCACCTCATGCACCCCCAGGCCATTATCCTTGTTTTTGGGCCTGGGGGGTCTTCTCAGTCTTCCAAGGGCCTATGGCCCTTGGCCCAACCCTTTATATTAAGGGTGTTTGGGCCATTTAGGCCCCCTATGGCCTCTACAGAATGCAGTCCATGGGATGGTCAGGCTCCTTTTGACCCAATTCCAATGAGGCCAAGGGGGGAAGTTCAGCAGCCCCAAAGCCAGGTGGGTCCCAAACCACAAGTGGGCGCACCTGAGCCAGTTTTTGCCCCCAAATGGCCAAAAAACCACCTTAGGACCCAAATTAGCCATAAATCAGTCCATTGCCTCTGGCAACTATCAGGGGCCACCAGATCAGCTCCAATCAAGGATTCCCCTCCAGTTCAGGGGAAGACTTCCCTCTCTTCAATGCACTCCCTACTCAAGGACCAGGAGTGGTGCATATATGGTATAATATACGATTATGCACCATTTTTGCTCAGAAATCCAGTGGTGGCATTTCAGAACCCAATCACATAATTACAAATCAAGTCCCAAGTCCATCACCATTTTTGAAGAAGGACTTTTCAGCTATTCAGTCTGGAAATTCCATGGAAGCTACCAGAAGACCATTCAAGGACCCCAACCACCTGGACCTGCAGAGGTTGGGTTGTCATTTACTCATAAGGGCTATTATGAGGGCAATTCGCAGAGGGTATCAATCTTGTCAATCATTGTCAAGGAATCAAGTATTTAGCACTCCTTGGACAGCTCAATTGGTCTATACAGGTAGTAATCAAGCATCCTGTATGGCCTTGGCTCAATTAGGCCAATTCATATTCCACTGTGGGAATCCAGTCACACATTTTCAATCCTCAAGATGGCCAGAGCTTTCTTTACCCAATTCAGACAATAAAGCTGGATGATTCACCTTCTAGGATCAGCCTCTCAGTTTTCACATATACTGGCCACCTTTCATCACCTGGGGACTTTCTCCCCAGTTAATTAATATATTGGATTTCTTTTTATCCTTATTTTCTTGTACCTTATTAAAGTAAATACTCATAATCTTAAGTCAGTCATTTGCACCTTTTCTTCTTTTCCTGTCAGTGGATATTGGTGGTCATATCCTTTACTAATTCCATTGTTCTTTCTGGAAGGTTGAAACAGTGAATTGAGGATTCATTTGTTTGGCTCTTTGGATTTTGGCTTCTTATTATCCTGGCCATTGGCTTCCTTTTTCTTTTATCTTTGGCATACTTGTATTTACCTTTTATTCTTCTTTTAAGAAATATATTCTCTTATACCTTTATTCTTTTGAAGCCCTCCAAGTGAGTTCTTTATTCCTGAGTGCCAGGCCACTTTTACTTTCATAAGAGCCCCTGTGACAGAGTGGTGATTTCCACTATTTCCTTGTGTCCAATCTTTGTGATGACATCCATGTCTACGGCTTCATTTATGTGTTTTTCAATTTCTTTCCTAGTCTCCAGACTTGCTGGGTATGGAGGTCTCCTCAGAATGGGTGCATAAGGTCTTTCTACCTCCAGATATAGCAATATATCATGGCCTGTAATTTTGCCTAGGGGTTTGTCACCAATGGCAAATTCTGGTCTGTTCTTCCTCAGTATCTTCATTAAACTTAGTTTCTGTATACTGGTGAGGGTAGTGCTAAACTAGCCCTCTCTGAATTCAATCAGTAGTTCATCCAGTGGGTCCTGGGAAGATATTTGGTATATATCAAGTGAATAATTCTTCTTCATTCATTCATTCTTTTATTCTTATATTTTAAATTCATTCATTCATTTCATCAAAATTATGATTCTTTGACGTTTTATGACCTTATGATTCTTCGTCACCTCTCAATTTTCTCTCATTCATTCTTCATTCTGAAAATTGAAAGCTGACCCATTTTTTATTTTTTCTGTTATCTTTTCAATCTCATTCTCAATCTTAATCAATCTATTTTTATCCATAATTCAGGCATTTTTATCTTTGGTTCTCAAGTTATTCATCAGGTTATTCAGACACGTTCTTCATATCAGGATTCACTTTGATTTATTCCTCAAGAATTTTTGATTTTTTGGAAGAATTCACTTGAAAATTGATTTGATTGACTAATTTGACATAATTGAAATTGACCTCAAGATAATTGATTGACCTGAAGACTTTATTGATTTTGCTGATTATTCACATCAAGATTTTGACATAAATTGATTTTGACTCAAGAATTCATTTTGATTGATTGATTTTTCTGCAAGATTTTGATTTGATTTGATTTTGATTGTTTGATTGATTGTTTTTATTGACTTCAAGATTCTCATTGATATTGATTTTTAATTCAAGACTCATTCTGATTTGATTGATTGACGTATTTGAAGAATTTTGATTCATTGATTATCCAATTTCCTCAAGATTTGATTGTTGATTTTGTACTTCAAGAAAATTTTGATTTTTATTTCATTTATTTTGGTTGACTATTCCTGAAATCATGCCATTTCAACATTCACCTCCAGCAAGACAGACCAGATCTCAGGCCAGAACTCAAGCTGTTCTGACTCCAACTCCAAGGGCTCCTCTTGACGGTACCCCAGCAGTTTCTCAACTGAGGGCCAGATTGGACAGAGGACCCATTATGGAAGGAGCAGCACCATCCAGGAAGGAAGGAAGAGGGCCAAGAAGGTCAATGTCTTTATCAGGAGTGGTTGGCGGATTCCCAGGTTTTTCAAGAACCAGTCCCAAGGTTCAAGGTGAAGATGGTGAAGAGGAGGGGGAGAATTCTGTGGAAGAGGAAGAGTCTAATGGCACTGAGGCTGCTCCTGCTCCTGTGGGAGCATCTGAGGGCACCAGAGGACCAACTCTAGCCCAGTCTGATCAGCCTGCCTCTCATCAGTCTGAACCGTCTTTATTGGCCATTATGCAACAAATGACTCAGATTATGGCCAATCTGCAAGCAGCTTCTTCTTCTGAATCATCAAGACCACCAGCCTTCAAGACTCCCTCTATGAAGGCTCCAGAATGCTTTGATGGGACTCAGCCCTTCAAAGTCAGAAGCTTTATTCAGTCTTGCCAACTCATCTTTCATAATGACCCGGCAAACTTCCCTCAAGACAGAAAGAAGGTTCTTTATGCCACTTCATTCTTAGTTGGCAGGGCTGCAAAATGGATTGAGCCTTATCTTTCCAATCTCAATAATCAAGACTCAAATTATCTCCTCAATTCCTGGCCATTATTCGAATCCCAATTGTTCACTTTATTTGGAGACCCAAATGAAGTAAGAAAAGCAGAAGCTGAATTGGATGGCCTTAGGATGAAAGAAGGTGGGCATGTTGCTTTGTATATTGCCGATTTCAGGAGTTTGGTTTCAAGAATTGGGGATTGGGGTGAAAGGGCTCTTATTCATCATTTCAGGAAGGGTTTGGCCTCCAGGATTCTGGATCAATTGGCCTCCCATCCTTCAAACATTGATTCTCTTCAAGACTTAATGGATGTCAGCCTGGAACTTGATACCAGGTACCATGAGAGGCAGAAGGAAAAGAATCATCATCAAGAGAAGAAGCCTGAAGCCTCAAAGTCTCACTCTTCTCATCATCAAGTTTCTTCAAGTTCAAGACCAAAGAAGAAATTTCATTCTCAAAAGCGGGACAAGCCCCATTCTTCATTGTTGAATAAGGACTTCAAGTTGAAAGGTTCTGAAAAGAAAAGAAGAATCAAGGGGGGGTTGTGTACCTATTGTGGTGGGAAGCATAGTCTTGAGTCCTGTGTCAAAAGGCCTCAAAACAAGCTTACCCAACCGTCAGGCAGCTTTCCCAGCCAGGGAAAAGCCTGAGTGAAGAACATGTTGTGTTCAATGGTCTTCACAGTTTTCCTTCCAGAGCACAATTGTGCATTCTGAATACTGGTGTCAAGAATTCTCTTAAATTTTTTGTTTTCTCTTCTCTTTCTGATGTTTTTTACAGTATTCTCATTGATTCTGGTGCTACACACTCATTCATTGCAAAGCAGTTTGTTCACAAGTACTCATTGACTACGTCAGAACTTCCAGAGAAGATTCCTCTTATCATTTTGGACTCCTCTGAGTCCCCTTCCTTATTTGTGACTCACCATACTAAATATATGGTTGAGCTCCCTTCCTTCCCAAGCTTTGAATGGGATTTTTTAGTCATTGATACTCCCAAGGGAGAAGACCTCATATTGGACTTTGACTTTCTTAATCACTTTAATCCTTCTATTGATTGGAGGCAAGGGCTGATCAACAGGGCTATTCTGATCCTTCTAATTCTTTCAGTAATGACTGTTTGTCTGCCAAATCATGTGAAGCTCTGGTTGGTGATTCTAGAACACCATCAATTACATCTTCTGTCCATGTTCCTTCCCTTAATACCCATCAGTCATTACTATCTTCTAGAGATGAAGTCTTCAAAGAGATTCAAGATGTTGGAGAAGATAATTCTGTATCTTCACTTCATCTCTTCTTTGGGAATATTGACCTTCCTCCTTCATCTTATCATGACTCCCTCAAGGAGTTGTGGGATGAGGAGGAAGAGCCAGAAGAAGTCAAAATTGTGTTGAACGTTATTCCTTCTGTCTATCACCAATATTTGGATGTATTCTCCAAGGTAAAAGCAGAAAAACACCCTCCCCACTGCACCTGTGATCATCATATTGAGCTGGAGGGGTCTCTACCTCCAGTTGGAGTGATCTACTCTTTATCAAACCAAGAGTCACATAAACTCAGGGCCTACATTTCAGAGAACGTAAAGAAAGGTTTCATCTGGCCAAGCTCCTCCTCAAGAGGAGCACCTGTCCTCCTTGTTAAAAAGAAGGATGGTGGCCTCCATTTGTGGATTTATTACCACAAACTCAATGCTGTGACTAGGAAGAACAATTATCCTGTTCCTCCTATGAATCAGCTTCTCAATGTATTTAATGGTTCTTCTATCTTCTCCAAGATTTATTTTGTGTTTCATATAACCTTCTCAGAATCAAGGAGGGTGATGAACATTTGACAGCTTCTAGAACTAAATATGGCAGTTATGAGTACTTGGTTATGCCTTTTGCGCTCACCAATGCTACTTCCTCTTTTCAAAATCTTGTCAATGATATCTTCCAAGATCTTCTTGATGTTTATGTTGTGGTTTATTTGGATGGCATTATGGTCTTTTCCAAATCTGAGGAGGAACATGTCACTCATGTGTCCACTGTTCTTTCCAGACTCAGAGCCAATAAACGTTTTGCTAAGGCCTCCAAGTGCCTATTCCATGTTTCTAGTGTGGAATATCTGGGTTATGTTGTTTCTTCTGAAGGCCTCAAGATGGACCAAGCAGAAGTCCAGAAAATTCTCAATTCGCCACCTCCAAGAAACCTCAAGGCTCTTCAATCTTTCCTTGGCTTTGCCAATTTCTACTGCTGTTTCATCAAGAATTATTCAAAAAAAATCAGTTCACTCACCAGTTTCCTCAAAGGAAATTCCTGTTTTCCCCTCAATGAGGAAGCTCTTAGTCAGTTTCATCAACTAAAAGAGGCTTCCACCACCTCTCCAATCCTTCTCTACCCACCATTTTAGAGACCGATGCATCTGGTTATGCCTTGGGTGCTGTACTGAGTCAGGTCTCTGACTCAGGAAAATATCCCATTGCATTCAACAGCCAAAAACCTATTCCAGCAGAGCTCAACTATGAGATTCATGACAAGGAACCCCTTGGTATAGTCTGGGCTCTCAAGCACTGGAGGGCTTTTCTTCTTTCCCTTTCTTCACCTTTTGAAGTTCTCACCAATCACTATTCCCTTCAATACTTCATGTCTTCAAAAGTTCTTACTTGCTGTCAAGCCAGCTGGGCTGAATTCCTTGCTGAATTTTACTTTTCAATAAATTACTGCCTTGGCCACCTAGCTACTCTTCCAGACGCTTTATCACGCTGGGAGAATGTTTATCTGGAGAGGGGGGAGGATTTCATCAGCAAGAATCCAATGAACGTTAAACAGATAATCAAGCAGGATGAATTCCAACCTTCAAGATATTTTGAAGTAAAGGTGGAATACTTTTCAAATTTGATTGATTCAATTCAGAAGGCTCTATGGCAAGATTCTCAGTACAGAGGTATTCTTCAAGAATTAAGTAAAGGTAAATCTGTCCAAGATTAGTCTCTTGATTCCTCTTCATAGCTTCTCTTATTCAAAGATTGGGTGGTGGTCCCAAATGACCCCACAATTCAACTCAGCATTCTTCAAAAGCGTCATGACTCTCCTCTAGCTGGACACCCTGGCCAAGAGAAGACTCTAAAACTTGTCAAGCAGGATTTCCACTGGTTTGGCATGACTCAATTTATCAAGGATTATGTTTCATCCTGTCAACAGTGTTCAAGAAACAAGAATATTTATCATAAGAAGTTTGGATTCCTCAAACCTCTTCCAATTCCAACTGGTCCGTGGATTTGTATTTCAATGGACTTCATCACTCAACTGCCACTGTCAAATTACTTTGATTGAATTCTGGGCATAGTGGACAGATTCTCAAAAATGGCGGTTTTTATTCCAACAATGTTTTCAATCACTTCACTGGATTTGGCGCATTTATTCATCAAGAATAACTTTTCAAAGAATGGCCTTCTGTCAAGCATTGTCAGTGATAGAGGTTCACTCTTTCTTTCTTCTTTCTGGACCAATCTTTGTCAGCAGCTCAAGATATCAAGAGACTTGTAAACAGCTTATTATCCAGAAACTGATGGACAGACAGAGAGGGTAAATCAGATACTAGAACAGTATCTTCGGATGTATGTCAGTTATCATCAAGATGATTGGAACACCTGGCTCCCTCTGGCTGAATTGGCTTTGACCACTCTTCAACAAAACAATCACCGTTTTTCACTGTTTATGGAAGAGATCCAAAATTTTATTCAGTTAACATCACTCAAGACATGTAAGATGTGACTATGAAACTGATGATAATATTACTATTAATCAACAGTACTATGTCTGTTCTTATGAGATATAATACTAAAATATTATTATAACCACAATTAAATAATTAAATAATTATTTCTTTCACGTGTTAAGCACTACTAGTGATTTTAACAGTGAGCAAGTAATTGTCTACAAGAATCAATTACAAGAAGAATTTAATAATAAAAACTTCTTTTATTAAAATAATAAAATTATTTTAATATATAATTATCTTTTGCAAGAATAATTATAAAGATAATTCTTGAAGAAAAACTTTAAGAATCAAAGATAAATGACTCACTAATACTCCAAAGAACTTATTGATAGATAAAAGTAGAGAAATTTGACATAGAATTGTGGATTTGAGAGATCAAAATGATTTATAGCAGGATTACAACAATATATAGTTGGATTCTATGATTTCACGTCTTTCTGATTGATTCTGAAAGATTTAAAACACTTAAGAATAGTTTAACTAATACTTACTTGTTGGTAACAATGATATAAAATGATAACAAGATGATGATATGGAAAAAACAGCAAAAGAAGGCCTCTTTTAAGTCAACAACAGCTCACAGAGGCGTGCCATGGAGCAAACTGAAAAACCAGTGAGTGAGAAATCATTAAACCCATTTGGATTAGTACTTACATCATCTGTTGTCACGTAAAATTGTCATAATTGCTTAATTGATGCTTTTACGTGACTACCAACCCCAATATGGTTAAGAATAAAAGGAGTAACATATGTAAATCTTCTTTTATTCCAAAGTAATCATTGATTTCCCAAAGCTATCAATGTTATTGACAATTTCATCACAGGTTGTATTTACTGTGAATTTTTGAAGATTCAGTGTTTCACGTAGAATAGCCAAAAATGGACTGTAAGTAAAACTTTTAATTTTACAAGTAAAACTGTAATTATTTTTGGTTTGACCATAGATAATACAGTTCTCAATTGGTCCTGAGAGGTTTAGAAAGATTCATGAAGAATTGTATTTTTAATGAATTTTTGAAGTTCTTACCTCATTTCTACGTAGAATTGCAAATATCAGTGTTTGACTGGTTGCTATGAGGTAAATCAATGGATACTAGTCCAAAAAGGGCTTTAATTACTCTTTTGGGGTTTATCCATGGAAAGTCATTAGTAATTGACATGGTTACAGCAGTGTAAGTAGCTTTTTACCTCCTTGGCACATCAAAAATAGCAGGTTCTTTGCTATTTTCTGGTGTTTTACAGTAGTTGTAACTTGGTAACCAAGTTCCCAAAGAGGTTTAGCTTACCAATTGGGTCAAGATCAGCCATGGAACCAAGCTTTGGAGCTATCCACGCCTCTGGGGCCTCAGAAGTTGGGTATCCTGGCTCTCTTTGATGTCTTTTGTCCCCCTTGCTTATTTTTCACGTAAAAATAGAAATTTAAGCTTAAAGTGAGATATCCACTATGGGTGTACCAAAATTGCATGTAAGAATACCATGATATTAAGTGCTCAAAACATGTATAACACTATTCTTAGTGTATATGTAACATGGGATTTCTCACTTTCCCATTACTTTGGCATAAAATCAAGAAAAACAAAAATTTTCACGGATCTTTTATGTGGTGTTAATGATGTGGTGTTGAAGTATTTTCCATATTACCACCTCAAGGAGTTAATTTGAGCTTATTCACTCTATGGAGCTACCCTAGGTGAATTTTTGTGTAGAATCCAAATCTGGCCTTAAATCCATGGATTTACTTACTCAATAAAAAGTTATTCATCTTTTCTGAAATCAAAAATGATGAATTTTGAATATATGCATGATTTATGAGTTATGTATAATTCAAAATTTCTTTTTAAGTTAATTGTGGCCTATTTGGGTATGTAAATTATACCTCAAGGCTCACGTGCCCTCCCACCAAAAGATAAAATTGTACTACAATTTTATTATTGATAAAAGAATAAGGCCCCAAAGGGGGTTAATGTCCACTGTCCAACCTCTTTACATCACTCAGATCAAGTAATTTAAAGCACATTTATAGACATATTCAGGCTTGTGGCCTTCTTTCATGTCTAAATCTTCTTAAGAGTTTATCTGAGTCAGGTATTTCTGATTCTGCCATCCATTCATCTTCATGTACTGGATTTCTATATCTGACAAGATATTCTCTTTGATTTTTACCCCTAAGTCTCCTTTCTTTAATGACTTTCTTTATCTTTTTGTCTTCATTCTGTTCCACAGTTGGTACAGTTAAAGGAGTTGGGTTTCTTAAAGGAAACAATTCTTTATCAGCTGGTTGATAAGGCTTTATTAAGCTGACTGGAAAGGTGGGGTTTTTATTTTCCAATTCACCACTCAATTCCACTTGAACTGCATTGGTTCCATGTAAAGCAACAATAACAAAAGGTCCTACATAAGAATCTTTAAGTTTCTTTGGGCCTTTGATATTATTGTAATTCAAGGTTGAAACTAAAACTAAGTCCCCTACTTTGAAGTCTGGTACTTTATGACCCTTGTCCCACTTCTGTTTTGCATAATCAAAAGCATCATTCATACTTTGTTTTGCATGAAGTCTTACTTTATCAAGCATTATTTTGAAGCTGGAAGCTGTAAGATGAATGTCAATCAAGTCTTTCCTCAGTGTGTCTGCTGGGAGTCTTGGATTCCATCCTTTCTCTAACATAGCAGGAGTTTGTCCTGTGGAAGAATGGACTGATGCCTTATATGCCAATTCTAATGCAGGTATCAGAGTGCACCAGTCATGGGTAAAGCCATCTGAGTCTTTGAATTCTAATCCATAAGCACAAAATCTCCTGATCATGTCCTCTAAAGTTTGAATCATCCTCTCTGCTAGCCCATCTGTCTGAGGGTGATATGCTGTAGAGAATGATAACTTAGTCCCAAACAATCTATGAAGATTGGTCCAAAGTGCAGATGTGAATTTAGGATCTCTGTCACTTATGATATTCTTAAATAATCCTGTATGAGAAATAACTCTACTCCATAAAAGAAGAGCTGTATCCATAGCAGTGTCATCTTTATGACATATCAAGAATATGGGAGTTTTGCTATATCTGTCTACTATGACTAAACAAGCATTATAACTTCTGTCACCACTTGGAGGAAGGGCTTTGACCCAATCCATGTGAACAACTTCCCATGGGGATTTTGGTTCTTGAATATGGATCATAAGTCCAAATTTCTTGCCTGTACTCCTGTTTGCCTTTTGGCATCTGTCACAGGTATGGCAATATTCAATGGTTTCTTTTCTCCAAGATGGCCACCATGCACAGTTCTTCACTTTTTCAAGTGTTCTGTCTTCTGACAGGTGTCCAGAGTAGATACTATCATGACATTCATAAAGAATGGTATTGATAAGTAATCTACTGCACAATGTCATAACACAAGAATGTTTTGTTCTGTGGTAAATGATCCCATCAAACAAGTGAAATCTTCCTTCAGAATAGGAAATGTTTCCAAACTTCATCAAGTGCATTAACTAAAGATGTGTCCTTGCAGTCTTTATCTAATAAAGAAGTCAAGATATGGCAGTTCTTGTCTTGTTTATAAGATTCTCCAACCTCCTCAAAGAATTCAGTCCCAATATCAGTTATGTTAATTCCTTCAATTGGAATCTGTGGTTCAGCTTCCAAAGGTACATAAGCTGGGTTATCAGGAGTGTTGGCTAAAGCCCATCTACTAAGTCCATCAGCATTCTTGTGAATGTTTCCTGCTTTATGAACTATAGTCATGTTTCCTCTATATTCTTGAATAGCTCTTTGCTATCTCAACATATGTCTGTTGGGAGTTTTCATGTTAAGAAGTGATTTTACTGCATTAAAGTCAGTTATCACTTCAAAAACACTGCCATCAAGGTAATAGTGTAATTTATCAAGTGCCCATACCAAACAAAAGCACTCCATTTGGCTTGCACCATATCTGGCTTCTGTTGGTTGGATTTGTCTTGAGATATAACAAACTGGTCCTTCTGTAGGTTTGTCATTAATAATTTGGACTTGATGTAGGGCTGCCCCCAATCCATCTCCCCATGCATCAATGTACAATTTAAAAGGAATATTCCAGTCAGGCATGAGGAGTAAAGGTGCTTCTGTAAGGGCTTTCTTTATCTTCTCATAAGCTTTAATTCTCTCCTGTGTCATCTCAAATACAGTCTGTTGATCACAGATTCTATAGAGTGATTTGGCTAGAATTGCAAAGTCTTTCAAGTGTTGCCTAGAGTAACTAGCAAATCCAAGAAAAGACATCATTTCTTTTTTATTCTGGGGTATTGGCTTAAGTAGCACTGCTGCCACTTTATTCTTGTCAATACCCAAGCTCAAACCAGAAACAACATGTCCTAATGCTTTAAGTTCTTCAAAGCCAAAGTTGCATTTCTTAAGTGAAATTTTCATATTCACTTCTGCAACTTTGTGGAGTACTTTTGCAAGTCTTTCAAGGTGCAAAGACCATGAGTCAGAACATATGATAATATCATCAATATAAATGATAAGCCATCCTTCAGACAATTCTGTGGGGAAGATGGTATTCATCATTCTTTGATAATAAGATGGAGCATTTTTAATGCCAAATGGCATTCTAAGATACTCAAAAATACCACAGTGAGTGATAATTCTAAGTAATTTCTTAGCTTTAGGCGTCAAAACATTCTGATGGAAACCTTTCAATGCATCCATTGATGTTATATACTTGGCTTTAGATAATTGAGTCAAGGTTTCTTGGATTCTAGGGATTAAATACCTATCTGGAACTGTGTAGGTATTCAAAGCTCTAAAATCTCCAACCATTCTTGACTTATCATTATGCCAAGCAATGATAACAGGTGTTGTCACTTCAACCTCCTCATTATGGCCTACTTTCCTTAGTACACAAAGTTGAATTAACTCTTGAATATGTTTCTCCAAGGCTTCTCTAGCTCTGGGACTGGCTGGATAAGCTGGTCTTCTAAGTACTGGGGGATATGGTCTGTCAATATTAAGAGTAATATCAACTTCATGTCCTCTTATAGCACCTAATGGTTCATTATCAGAGGCAAATGGAGTATTGTACGTGTATAACACATCAATAAGTTCATTCTTCATTTGTGGTGACAATGATGGATTAATTTGTGCTTCAACAAGTTGTGTGGACACAAACTTTTCTTTATAAGTATCTTTCTCAGAAGATACTACTGATATTTGCTTTGGCATATTGGAGAAAGCAAATTTCTGTCTTTTGTTATCCCCAATTGTGAAATATCTGTCTTTATGGTTATTGATGTCAATACCATAAATACTTAGGTAATCATTTCCAAGAATGATATGTTGAGATGTGCAGTTGTCCATTACTACAACCTCAGCTTTCATTCTTATACTTCCTGTAGGATGGGGAAATACAAGAGTAGTGTCTAGTATACCCAAAGGGTACATATTGGTACTGGCACTACTAAATTGTATACCTTCTATTGGTAATAGATGGTTTTTCCATTCAGGAAGTATAGCTTGGAGATAATCTTTGCATACACAAGTGCAAAATGCTCCTGTATCCAAATTGACTTTGGCTTCAACATTATTCATCAGAATTGATGTGATACAAGATGCTCCAGCAGTATAACCTTTTCCTTTAGCAGTTTTGGTTTTACACATTCTAACATCCTGAACATTAATAAGGTTGTAGCAATCTTCACTATACTGTGGCAAGTGGGTATGGACTTCAGTGACTTCAAAGAAAGCTGTGATGTTTTCAATGGGATAGTCTTCCACTGGTGTATCCTCAGAGATTGCAGAATCTTGATCAGATTCTTCTTTCTCTTCAGTACATTGAACTTCTTAAATGACTTGAAATTCATTGATTTTTGCCTTTTTGGTGCAAGTGTTGGCTAAATGTAAAGTGCTTCCACATTTATGACACTTTAAAACAGGTTTTTCTGGTCTCTTGTCCTCCCTGGGAATCTTGGAGGTCATCTTGGATTCTGCTGGGATTTTAGACCAAGTCTTACCAATTCTTGTTCTGGAAATGATATCTTCCATAGCATTAATTTAGTCTTCTGTTGAAAAGTTTTCTACACATCTGCTTTTGATAGCATGTTCTAATTCTCCTCCACACTTTCTTAATATTTTCATATTAATCATAGTGTCAGACATATCTTGTTGTAAAGCAGATAATCTGTCTTTTTGTTTGAAGAACCAAGTAAGTGGTTTATCTTTCTCTGAGTTAAAAATGGCACTCTCAAAGGCATTTTATATCTTAAACCTCCAAGAATTGCTGGCCCATTTGATGATCACTTCAGATTTCCACCAAGACCAATCATGTTTACCATGATCAATCCTCATTTTGTAATACCATTTTTTGCAGTTCTGGTAAACAGACAATGTAATTTTCCCACTATGATTTCATCAGGTATATTAAAGTCTTCTTGCAACATATCAATAGTCCTGATGAATTCAATATGGTTGTATTCTCCTTCACCAGAGAATGTTGGCCATTCTTCTATTTTGGGAATATCTCTTGCAGAGTAGGCATTTTCTCCTAAGAATGGGGTGAGACTTTCTTTAACAGAAAGTTTTTCTTCAGTTAAAGGTGTAGAATGTCTTGGCATATGTGGTTCATGATTCTTATGAATTTGTTCCACACTTGCAATTATTTCATTCTTCAACTTCTGCCTTTCACTGTCACTTTTTGCTAAGTGTATAGCGAATTTATTGGTATTCTCAACTATCTTCAAGACATGGTCTTGCAGAGTCTTAAGTTGATCATTCATTTTAAAAATGGAAGGATCTTCCATCTCCTCATGCTGAACTTGGCACATGTTTTCAATTCTTATGCAATAATTCGTAATTGAGTCAAGTTTGGCATTTGTCACTTGGTGCAATTCAATGTATTTCTTGTCATTTTTCTTCAATTCAACTATATCTGATGCAATTTTAGTTAGCTTGCCATCAGGTTTACCAATTTCCACATTAATACTAGTCTGTACACCAATTATTTCCGTGGAAAGTTTCTGTTCATCCTTTCCTGCTCTTTGGCTGTAAATTCCATCAGAGTCCTGGCCATATTGAAGACACTGTCCACGGCTGAAGGCTCCAATTTGGGGATCCTGTACCCTTGTGGGTAAGGTCTGTGCCAATTGGCTTTGCCTTTTCCTTTGCCTTGATGGTTCTTGGGACCTTTCTGCTTCTTCTGAGGTCCCTTGGGCTTGTCCTTGGACACTTCTGGAGCTGGTTTGGAGCTGGTGGACGCCACTGGTGCCTCTGTCTCCAAAGCTGGAGTCATTTCCAACTCTTTCTTCTGGTCTATGGATAAAAGACTTTGGTTCTTCAACCAGTTCTTTATCTTTTTGACCTTGTCTTTGCAAGACAGGGGGCTCCAACCTCCTAAGAGTTCTATGGTCTTCTCCTGACCCAGAAAGCTCTTGATGTGTAAGTAGGAGTTCATGGCCCCCTGCCAAAGGCTTGGGCAGATTTCCCATTCTTCCTCCTTGGCTGCTCTGAACCAATTTTTGTACTGGCATTGATATATTTCTATTGCTGTCACTTGGAAATGGTTCGGCCCTGAAAATAATATCATGAATTAGTTCAAGCTCAGGATTCACGTCAAAATCTGTTGGTACAGACCTTGGAAAATGGGGGGCAACTCTGGCATCCTCCAGATGTGTCTTTCTTGTGGAAGATTTGGCACTTCTGGATTTGGTCTTGCCTCTTCCTTGTCCACATCCATCTGGTTGGACTGAATAGTTGCTTCCATTTCTGGTATGCACCATTTTTACCTCAATTTAAGGATAAAGATTAAATTTAAAGATAAAAACACACCTTTTGGTGGTAATTTATTCTTTTCTGAGTTAAATAAGGTGCCTCTTTTAGCAATTTGCACCTCAATACTTTCTTCAGATTCTGCTTCTGAAGATTCAGGACTAGTGATGTATCTTTTACTGAGTCTGTTGCCAGCTGCACAGTATTTGATTAAAGACACTTTAAATAGAAAATATGATAAAAGAAATTATTTTTTTATGATTTAAGATCTTTTAAAAGATTTTTTATAAGTTTTATTATTTTTTGATATTAAAAAAAATATTTCTTTCAAAGAAAAAAGGATTAAAATTCAAGAACTTGAATAAAAAATTAAGTCAGAGTAACTCAAAGAATAATTTTATAAGTTTTTGGATGTGAAAAAGCCACGTGTAAAAACAGTACAAAATTAAACCAAATTCCTCAATGAAATAAGATTTTAAGACAATTTCAAAAATAAAAATAATTTTTTCTTTAAATTGAAGAAAAAAAAAGTTAAATTAATATATTTGAGAGCTTAAAAATATATTAATTAAGGGTACAAGGTTCAAAAAAAACACGGCCAGGCCCCCAAAAGGAAGATGTGACTATGAAGCTGATGATAATATTACTATTAATCAACAGTACTATGTCTGTTCTTATGAAATATAATAATAAAATATTATTATAACCACAATTAAATAATTAAATAACTATTTCTTTCAAGCGTTAAGCACTACTAGTGATTTTAACAGTGAGCAAGTAATTGTCTACAAGAATCAATTACAAAAAGAATTTAATAATAAAAACTTCTTTTATTAAAATAATAAAATTATTTTAATATATAATTATCTTTTGCAAGAATAATTATAAAGATAATTCTTGAAGAAAACTATTACTAGAGAAAAACTTTAAGAATTAAAGATAAATGACTCACTAATACTCCAAAGAACTTATTGATAGATAAAAGTAGAGAAATTTGACGTAGAATTGTGGATTTGAGAGATAAAAATGATTAATAGCAGGATTACAACAATATATAGTTGGATTCTATGATTTCACGTCTTTCTGATTGATTCTGAAAGATTTAAAACACTTAAGAATAGTTTAACTAATACTTACTTGTTGGTAACAATGATATAAAATGATAATAAGATGATGATATGGAAAAAACAGCAAGAGAAGGCCTCTTTTAAGTCAACAACAGCTCACAGAGGTGTACCATGGAGCAAACTGAAAAACCAGTGAGTGAGAAAGCATTAAACCCTTTTGGATTAGTACTTACATCATCTGTTGTCACGTAAAAATGTCATAATTGCTTAATTGATGCTTTTACGTGACTACCAACCCCAATATGGTTAAGAATAAAAGGAGTAACATATGTAAATCTGCTTTTATTCCAAAGTAATAATTGATTTCCCAAACGTATCAATGTTATTGACAATTTCATCACAGGTTGTATTTACTGTGAATTTTTGAATATTCAGTGTTTCACATAGAATAGCCAAAAATGGACTGTAAGTAAAACTTTGAATTTTACAAGTAAAACTGTAATTATTTCTGGTTGTACCATAGATAATACAGTTCTCAATTGGTCCTGAAAGATTCAGAAAGATTCATTAAGAATTGTATCTTTAATGAATTTTTGAAGTTATTACCTCATTTCTACGTAGAATTGCAAATATCAGTGTTTGACTGGTTGCTATGAGGTAAATCAATGGATACTAGTTCAAAAAGGGTTTTAATTACTCTTTTGGGGTTTATCCATGGAAAGTCATTAGTAATTGACATGGTTACAGCAGTGTAAGTAGCTTTTTACCTCCTTGGCATGTCAAAATAGCAGGTTCTTTGCTATTTTCTGGTATTTTACAGTAGTTGTAACTTGGTAACCAAGTTCCCAAAGAGGTTTAGTTTACCAATTGGGTCAAGATCAGCCATGGAACCAAGCTTTGGAGCTATCCACGCCTCTGGGGCCTCAGAAGTTGGGCATCCCGGCTCTCTTTGATGTCTTTTGTCCCCCTTGCTTATTTTTCACATAAAAATAGAAATTTAAGCTTAAAGTGAGATATCCATTATGGGTGTACCAAAAGTGCATGTAAGAATACCATAATATTAAGTGCTCAAAACATGTATAACACTATTCTTAGTGTATATGTAACATGGTATTTCTCACTTTCCCATTATTTTGGCGTAAAATCAAGAAAAACAAAAATTTTCACGGATCTTTTATGTGGTATTAATGATGTGGTGTTGAAGTATTTTCCATATTACCACCTCAAGGAGTTAATTTGAGCTTATTCACTCTATGGAGCTACCCTAGGTGAATTTTTGTGTAGAATCCAAATCTGGCCTTAAGTCCATGGATTTGCCTATGCAATAAAAAGTTATTCATCTTTTCTGAAATTGAAAATGATGAATTTTGAATATATGCATGATTTATGAGTTATGTATAATTCAAAATTTCTTTTTAAGATAATTGTGGCCTATTTGGGTATGTAAATATACCTCAAGGCTCACAAGACAATACTTCTTGAAAGTTATTAACAAAGATCAAATCAGTACAGCAAGATGTCAAGAGAGAACTTGAAGTTGCCATAAACAGGCTTAAGAGGTATGCAGATAAAAGTGGGGCAAGTCCACCTGTTTAAAATCCTGGTGACATGGTATGGCTTTCTTCCAAGAACATCAAATCAACCAGACCCACCAAAAAACCTTCTGAAAGATGGTTGGGTCCCTTTCCAATCTTGAAGAAAGTCAGTACTCATTCCTACCACCTCAAGCTTCCATCTTGATCGAAATCTATCTACCCAGTCTTCCAAATTTCCCTCCTTGAACCAGTCAATACATCAACAATCCCAAATCGGCATCAAGAGCCTCCTCCTCCAATCATCATTGAAGAAGAAGAGGAATGGTAAGTCTCACAAATACTGGATTCCAACCTCAAGAGAAGAAAATTATGGTATCTGGTGGAATGGAAAGGTTTCAGTCAAGACCCAGAAAGATCCACTTGGGAACCAGCTGAAAACCTCAAGAATTGCTCTGAACTTGTCAAAGATTTTCATTCATTATATCCTGACAAGCCTGGGCCCAATTCTTCAAAAGCTTGATTAATTATGGTGCTTGGTGGGGAGAGGAATTACCAAAGGTAAGTCCCACTCCTGGTATGCACCTTTAGGGGTATTCTACTCTTTCTGTTGTAACCATCACCTTTGCCACTCTGTGAGCACTTTGCAATTTTGGAAACAGATCTTTGGCCTGGTTTTTAAACATCAAATTCCAAATTATGGCCATTTCCACTTGGGGCAATGGACCATTTTTAATCTAAATCCTTTTTTCCAAGTCATTACTTTTCATTACATTCTTTCATCAATCTTTTTTACTCTATGGCACCGCGGGGAGTGGTAACCATAAAAAGTCCTTGGCTATCTCAAATCAACTATCAATATCCATGGTGAAGATTGGAATCCCCCTCAAGATTCTTTTTTCTTTTATTTTCAAATTTCCTTGTTATCTTTATCTCTTTATATTTTTTGAATTTCTTTTTATAAATTTTATGCCAATCTTTCCGTCAATTCATTCCTCAAAAATTGAAAGCCAAATTCCAAAAGAAGACAAAATTAAGCGCATTTCATATGCCAACCTATTTACCAGTCTCAAAGGTCTTTTCAAGATTCAATACCTCCGGAATCTGTATTCCTAATCCATCTTAACAGCCTCAGCAGGCTTTTACCTTATCTTGGCTCTCAGTAGCTCACCATTCAAGGTAGGGGGGTACTGTCACAACCACAAATAATCACCCCCCTCAATGGATGTTGTGGCAATTCCAACCTGAACGCAAGTAATGGGAAATTGGCCATATAATATAGTTATGGCCAATTGTACCATTTTTGTGCTCTATGTACTCTTGGCCATAACACCCCTCTACTGGCCAATCATGGCCTCAGGCCATATCCTGCCTTCATTGGCCCCATTGGCCAATTCCCCACCTCACCAACCCCAGGCCATTATCCTTGTTTTTGGGCCTGGGGGTCTTCTCAGTCTTCCAGGGGCCTATGGCCCCTCTAGAAACCACCAAGGCCATTGGCCGAACCCTTTATATTAAGGGGGTTTGGGCCATTTAGGCCCCCTATGGCCTCTACGTCCCGCAGTCCATGGGATGGTTAGGCCCCTTTTAGCCCAATTCCAATGAGGCCAAAAGGGGCCAAGGGGGGCAGTTAAGCAGACCCACAGCCAGGTGGGTCCCACACCACAAGTGCGCCCACCTGAGCAAGGCTTTGACCCCAAATGGCCAAAAAACCACCTTAGGACCCAAATTGGCCATAAATCAGTCCATCGCCTCTGGAAACCATCACAGGCAACCAGATCAGCTTCAAGAAAGGATTTCCCTCCAGTTCAGGGGAAGACTTCCATCTCTTCAATGCACTCCGTACTCAAGGACCAGGAGTGGTGAATATATGGTATAATATACCATTATGCATCATTTTTGCTCAGAATTCCAATGGTGACACTTTCAGAACCCAATTATGTAATTACAAATAAAGTCACAAGTCCATCACCATTTTTGAAGAAGGACTTTTCAGCTATTCAGTCTGGCAATTCCCTGGAAGCTACCAGAAGACTATTCAAGGACCCCAACCACCTGGCCCTGCAGAGGTTGGGATGTCATTTGCTCATAAGGGCAATTACAAGGGCAATTCTCAGAGGGTATCAATTTTTTCAATCATTGTCAAGGCATCAAGTATTTAGAATTCCTTGGAAAACTCAATTGGTTCATACAGGTAGTAATCAAGCATCCTGTATGGTCTTGGCTCAACTGGGCCAATTCATATTCCACTGTGGGAATCCAGTCACACAGTTTCAATTCTCAAGATGGCCAGAGCTGTATTGACCCAATTCAGAAAATACAGCTGGATGATTCACCTTCTAGAATCAGCCTCTCAGTTTTCACATAGACTGGCCACCTTTCATCACTTGGGGATGTTTTCCCCAGTTAATTAATATATTGGATTTATTTTTATCCTTATTTTATTTTACCTTATTAAAGTAAATACTCATAATCTTAAGTCAGTCATTTGCACCTTTTCTTCTTTTCCTGTCAGTGGATATTGATGGTCATATCCTTTACTAATTCCATTGTTCTTTCTGGAAAATTGAAACAGTGAATTGAGGATTCATTTGGTTGGCTCTTTGGCTTTTGGTTTCTTATTATCCTGGGCATTGGCTTCCTTTTTCTTTTATATTTGGCATACTTGTCTTTACCTTTTATTCTTCTTTTAAGAAATATATTCTCTTATACCTTTATTCTTTTGAAGCCCTCCAAGTGAGTTCTTTATTCCTGAGTGCCAGGCCACTTTTACTTTCATAAGAGCCCCTGTGACAGAGTGGTGATTTCCACTATTTCCTTGTGTCCAATCTTTGTGATGACATCCATGTCTACGGCTTCATTTATGTGTTTTTCAATTTCTTTCCTAGTCTCCAGACTTGCTGGGTATGGAGGTCTCCTCAGAATGGGTGCATAAGGTCTTTCTACCTCCAGATATAGCAATATATCATGGCCTGTAATTTTGCCTAGGGGTTTGTCACCAATGGCAAATTCTGGTCTGTTCTTCCTCAGTATCTTCATTAAACTTAGTTTCTGTATACTGGTGAGGGTAGTGCTAAACTAGCCCTCTCTGAATTCAATCAGTAGTTCATCCAGTGGGTCCTGGGAAGATATTTGGTATATATCAAGTGAAAATTTCTTTTCCTTTTTGATACCAATGGTAATGTGCCTTTTTTTACTATTATAGATATCAATATCATACATCCTCTGGTAATCTGTACCCAGTAGGAACCCTTGGATGTGGGCATCATCAAGCACGACAAACTCTGGGTTGAGTCTGATATTACCCTTCTTATGGGGAATAACTATCTCTTTGATAATTTTCCCAATGGAAGCCATCTTCCCTGAAGCACTTTTGAAGTTCTTTGCCTTGGCTGGCAAGAGTTGTTTTTCCCAATGTGGGAAGTGGTTTTCCAGATATTCCTGGACACTATGGAGCAGTGTGCCCCACTGTCAATGATCAATGGGTGTTGAGCATTTTCAATGCAAAAAGTCATTTTTGTGGCTGTCCCATGTATGTATGCCATTCCTCTGGTTGGTGTGACCAGGAATGTTTGTGCATCCTGTGTATGTTTGAACAAGTTTTTATTGGAACTTTCTTGTGGCATGCCTGATTCCGACTGCATTTCCTGGATTTCTAGTGGGGTTTCCTTATGGTATTCCACTAGAAATTCTTCTCTTGGGTCTTGCTCTTCATCTGATTGTTCTCTGATGGAATCCCATAGAGTCTGATTCAGAATCCTCTGTTGGGGATTCCTCCTCTGAGACTTTCTCAATGGCATAGACTTTTTTCTATTCCTTTGGACAGTTGTTGGCATAGTGGTCTTTTGAACCACAATTGTGACAAGAATTCTTCTTCTTGGTCACTTATGCTACCCTTTCCTTGTATTTTTCTTTAAACTCCACCCTGAAAGGTTGTTTCTCTTTGAAACCGCTGCTTTTATATGGGGTTTATTTCCCTATATTAGTTCTTTCCCTTACAGCTTGTAATGTATTTGCAATGTTATCTAGAGTGCTATTTTGGTTGCATCTGCATTTTACTGCATGTTCTAGTTCTCCTGGGATTTGTGCCAGGAGTTTGTGATTCCTCATCTGAATGTTCATTTGAGGATAAATGGCTTGAAGTCTTTTAGACTGTCTAAGACACCATTCATATGAATCTTTGTCCACTGAATACTTTTCATTTCCAAATTACATGGTTTTTTGCCATATCCAAGTACCATTGCTGTACTTTTGGATGATTTGACACTTCCACCATGGCCAGTTTCTTCTGCCATAGATTTCTTTCATTTCTGTGTACCATATACTAGCATGTCCTTTGAATGCTGTACTAAGTCTAGCAGTAATCCAGTAGTCTGGTATGCTTGGTACATCAATAAAGAGTCCAGCAACATAATCTATTACTTTCATATGATCATATTCTCCTGTTCCAGAGAAATTGGGCCATCTTGAGGCCTCAGGAAGCTGTTTCAAGGCTTCCTTCTCTGAATAAAACATATTATCTCCCCCCTGGTATTGTGATGGAGATCTTGCCTTATTCATCAACATGGAATCTGGTTTGATGTCATATTGGTGATATGGATTATCCATAACATGGCCTTGTAGTTGGGGCTTCAAGTTATGGCAGATATTAAGCAGTTTGTTCATGTCTTGATCCAGACAATCCCTGTCCCTTTTGCTGTGGTGTTGTTCATCAAAGACTAGATTCAGTCTTTTGTTGGTTTCTTCAGAGGCTTTGCTCAATTGAGCATGTCCTTCATGAAGGGTTTGAAAATTTGTCCATGGAGGCTGTTAATTTTTTAATCCTCTCATGGCTTGCTTCAAGTTCTGCAAACTGCTTTTGAGTTTGCTCACCATGTTGGGACATTTGTAACCACAGTAAATAACTGTTTAGGTTACTCTCAGGTGTTAAAATATTATGTTCAATGTGAGTGGGGGTAATATTTCTATTAAGGGGACTACTGAGTCTAGAGCTATGTACAACTACTTTTGGTTCTTGTGCACTTTTTCAACCAAATACATGTCACAGGGGCTCTTATGGAAGCAAGAGGGCCTGGCACTCAGGAATCAAGAACTCACTTGGAGGGCTCCAAAAGATGATAAGAAATACTACGGAATATATTTCTTAAGCAGGAATAAGAGAAAGGACAAATATGCCAAAGATAACAAAGAGTAATAAGAATGAAGCCAAAGGCCAAGAAGCCAACCAAGTGAATCCTCAATTCACTGTTTCAACCTGCCAGAAAGAACAATGGAATCAGTAAAGGATACGACCACCAATATCCACTGACAGGCGAGGAAAGAAAAGAGAAAAGGTGCTAATGACTGACTTAAGATTATCAGTATTAACTTTAATAATGTAAAAGAAAATAAAGATAAAAATAAATCCACTATATTAATTAATTGGGGAAAAAGTCCCCAGGTGCTGAAAGGTAGCCAGTATATGTGAAAACTGAAAGATTGATCCTAAAAGGTGGATCAATGGATGTATTGTCCAAATCAGGAAATACAGTTCTGGCCATCTTGAAATTTGAACTGTGTGATGGAACTCACACAGTGGAATATGGAATGGCCCAATTGGGCCAAGACAATACAGGTTGATTGAATGAGACCTGTACAGATGAATTGAGTTGTCCAAGGAGTATTGAATACTTGATGCCTTGACAACTGATTGAAATGATGTAATAAATCTTGAGAATTGCCCTTGAATAATCCTGAATGAATTGTGCCAACCCAACTCCTTCAGATACAGGTGGTTGGGATCCTTGAAGAGTCTTCTGATTGCTGCCATAACTTGTCAGACTGATGAGCTGATTAATCCTCCTTTGAAATGGGTGTTGGGATTTGAGGACTTGATTTTGGAATGGTGGAATTGGGTCCTGAAAACGTCACCATTGCATTGCTGAGCAAAAATGGTGCATAATGGTATATAATACCATATATGCACCATGCCTGCAACCTTGAGTACGGATGGGATGAAGGAAAGGAAGAAATCCCCTGGAGTTGAGGGGAAAGACAGACTGAGCTGATCTGGTGGCCTCTGGTGGTTTCCAGAGGCCATGGCTGAACTATTGGTCCATGGCCAAAACTGAGTCCTACGGGATTTATGGCCAAAATGGTGTCCATGCGGTTTTTGGTCACTTTTGGGTCCAAGGAAGTGGTGGCCAAAAATGGCTCAGGTGGGCCCAATTGTGGTTTGGGACCTAGGTGGCTGGGCCCTTGTGGCCTGAATGGCCTATGGACTATGGACCGTGAATCGCGGCCCACAGGCCGTAGGGGGCCTAAATGGCCCAAAAAGGCCATTTAGGCCAAAGCCCCAATAATGAAAGGGGTGGCCCTGAATACAAGGATGATGGCTAGGGGGCCTGGAGGCCCCTAGAATACAAAATGACCCCCCAGGCCCAAAATCAAAGATGAAAGCCTGGGGGTTGGTGAAGTGGGAATTGGCCAAGAAGGCCAATGACGGCAGGATATAGCCTGAGGCCATAAAATGGCCATTGGAAGGTGCTATGGCGTGGATGCCATAGAACACCAAAGGGGGCCAATTGGCCATAAAAGGTATGACGTGACCAATTGGCCCCAACTTGGCTCCAGGTTGGATTGCCTCAGCCATCAAGGAGGAGGGCCAAACTCGTGGTTGTGACAGTACCCCCCTACCTTGAATGGTGAGCTCCTGAGCACCAAGATAAGGTAGAAGCCTGTTGAGGCTGTTGAGACGGATTGGACAGAGGGGTTCCAGAGGTATTTGGCCTTGAAAATAAAGTTTAGAACTGATAATTAATGTTGGCATATGAGTTAAGGTTGACGTAGTCTTCTCTTGACATTTGGCTTTGAAAATGTTGAAGGATTGACTTTGACGTAGAAGTTTGGCATAAAGATTATAATAAAAGAAATTGAAGAAAAGTAAAGATAAAGAAACAGAAAAAGAAAATAAAAGGAAAATTTTTTTTGAAGGGGGGATCCAATCTTCATTACAGCTTTTGACGGTTGATTTGAAAGTGGCCAAGGACCGGGATAAAAGAATTTGATGCCAGGTGCTCACAGAGTGGCCAAGGTGATGTTTTGAAAAGACTGTAGACCCCTCAGGGAAGTACCCACCAGGAGAGAAACTTACTTTTAGAAGTTGCCCATCCCGCCAGTTCCAAAAAGAAGAATATAATTTTTGATGAAGGAATGTCTTGAATTGGAAAACTTGGAAAATAAAAATGAAAATTAATGGTCCATTTGCCCAAGTGAAAAAATGGCCATAATTTTGGAATTGATGTTGAAAGCCAGGCCAACAAATCTGTGTCCAAATTGCAAAGTGCTCACAGAGTGTCCAAGGTGATGTTTACAACAAAGAAGAGTAGAATACCCCTAAAGGTGCATACCAGGAGTGGGACTTACTTTTGGTAATTCCTCTCCCCACCAAGCACCATAAAAAGATCAAGCTTTTGAAGAATTGGGTCCTGGCTTGTCAGGATACAAAGAATGGAAATCTTTGAGAAGTTCAGGACAATTCTTGAGGTTTTTGGCTGGTTACCAAGTGTATCTTTCTGGGTCTTGACTGAAACCTTTCCATTCCACCAGATACCATAGTTTTCTTCTCTTGAGCTTTGAATCCAGTATTTGAGAGACTTCCCATTCCTCTTATTCAATGATAATTGGAGGAGGAGGCTTTTGATGCCGATTTGGGATTGCTGATGTCTTGACTGGTTCCAAGAGTGAGATATGGAAGACTGGGTGGATGGATTTCCATTGAGATGGAAGCTTGAGGTGGTAAGCATGAGAAATGACTTTCTTCAAGATTGGAAAAGGACCCAACCATCTTTTGGATAGTTTTTTGGTGGGTCTGGTTGATTTGATATTCTTGAAAGAAAGCCATACCATGTCACCAGGATTGAAAACAGGTGGACTTGCTCTACCTTGATCTGCATACCTCTTAAACCGGTTTATGGCAGCTTCAAGTTCTCTCTTGACATCTTGCTGTACTGATTGGATTTTGGTTGATAACTTTCCAGCAGGAGTATCTTGAGTGATGTGAACTGAATCAAATTGTGGATCTCCTCCATAAACAGTGAAAAACAGTGATTGTTTTGTTGAAGAGTGGTCAGAATTATTGTAGGCAAATTCAGCCATAGGGATCTAGGTGTTCCAATCATCTTGATGATAACTGCCATACATCTGAAGATACTGTTCTAGTATCTGATTTACCCTCTCTGTCTGTCCATCAGTTTCTGGATGATAAACGGTTGAAAAGTCTCTTGAAATCTTGAGCTGCTGACAAAGATTGGTCCAGAAAGAAGAAACAAAGAGTGAAACTCTATCACTGACAATGCTTGACGGAAGGCCATGCTTTGAAAAGATATTCTTGATGTATAAATGGGCCAAATCCAGTTAAGTGATTGAAAACATTGTTGGAATAAAAACCGCCATTTTTGAGAATCTGTCCACTGTGACCAGAATTGAATCAAAGGAATTGGACAGTGGCAGTTGAGTGATGAAGTCCATTGAAATACAAATCCACGGACCATTTTCAATTGGAAGAGGTTTGAGGAATCCAAACTTCTTATGATGAATATTCTTGTTTCTTGAACACTGTTGACAGGATGAAACATAATCCTTGATAAATTGAGTCATGCCGGACCAGTGGAAATCCCGCTTGACAAGTTTGAGAGTCTTCTCTTGGCCAGAGTGTCCAGCTAGAGGAGAATCATGACGCTTTTGAAGAATAATGAGTTGAATTGTGGAGTCATTTGGGACTACCACCTGATCTTTGAAGAGAAGAAGTTGGGAAGAGGAATCAAGAGAATAATCTTGGACAGATTTACCTTTACCCAGATCTTCAAGGATACTTCTGTACTGAGGATTGTGCCGTAATTTCTTCTGGATTGAATCAATAAAGTTTGAAAAAGATTCCACCTTGACTGCAAAAAACTTTGAGGGTTGAACTTCATCTTGCTTAATGATTTGCTGAAGATTCATTGGATTCTTGCTGATAAAATCCTCCCTCCTCTCCGGATAAACGTTGTCCCGATGTGATAAGGCATCCAGAAGAGTAGCTAGGCGGCCAGGGCGGTAAGTGATTGAAAAATGAAATTTGGAAAGGAATTCAGCCCAATGGGCTTGACGGCGAGTGAGTACTTTAGAGGTCATGAAGTATTGAAGGGAAGAGTGATTGGTGAGAACTTCAAAAGGGAAAGACAGTGAAAGAAGAAAAGCCCTTCAGCGCTTGAAAGCCCAGACAATGCCAAGGAGTTCCTTGTCATGAATTTTATAATTGAGCTCTGCTGGGATAAGCTTGCGGCTGTCAAATGCAATGGGATGCTTTCCTGAATCAGAGACGTGACTCAGTACAGCACCCAAAGCATAATTGGATGCATCGGTCTCTACAATGGTAGGTAGAGAAGGATTGGAGCGGTGGTGAACACCTCTTTGAGTTGGTAAAACTGACTAAGAGCTTCCTCATTGAGGGGAAAACAGGAATCTTTCTTGAGGAAACTGGTGAGTGAACTGATCTTCTTTGAATAATTCCTGATGAAACAGCGGTAGAAGTTGGCAAAGCCAAGGAGAGATTGAAGAGCCTTTGTCACAGGGGCTCTTTGAAGTGAAGAGGGCCTGGCACTCAGTAAACCGGGAAGCACTTATGGAGGGCTCAAGGATATGGAAAGATGGAGTACACTAAGGGTGTAAGGAGTGGATTACTATAATAAAAGATATGAGAAAAGCAGCAACAAAGAAATAAGAATAAGATATAGAAGAGCCAACCACAAACAAGTCCAAGTCCACTGTTTTAACCTGTCAGAATGGAAAGAGAAGGGTTAATAAGGATATGGCCACCCAACTCATACTGTACAGGCAAAGAAAGAAAATGCAAAGACTAACTTAAAATTAAATAATTATAATACCCAAAATAAGGATAAGAATAATTATAAAATAATAAATAAACTAAATTAATTAACTGGGGAAAGGTCCCCAGGGCGGAGAAAGAGGGGCTGGTATATGTGAGAATCACCAGCCCTGATCCAGAGGAAGAATTTTCATGAGAATAATTGATGATTGAATTGAGTGTGGCCAATACAGGTCCTGTACAGATTTACAGAGCCTGTACAAGAGATGTGGTGTATTTGAGTGATCATACAGTTTCATACTAGTGTATTGAAACTGTATTGGGTGAATCCAACCTTTACAGGTGTTGACAGGCTGTATTGATGTACCAAACTGTATGCATGTTTCAAAATGAAGATTGCTGAAACTGAATGCTGATTCAGATACTGGATTTGCTGATTTGAGGTGTTTGAGTGGGTGTATCAATGAATACCCTTACCCCTGATGGATGGTTGTTACAGTATCCCCCTCTTGAAACTGGTGGGCTCCTGAACACCATAATACCCTGCCACTGTTGAGTGGCATCTCAATATCCCCACATTTTTTCAAAAATTTTCTTTTTAATTTTCTTTTCCTCTTGGCCATTATCCTGAAAATCCTTCTTCACTCCTTCTCTGTCAAATTCAATTGATTCCCCCCCTTTTTTTCCAAGTTTGAGTAAGTATTCCACTTCAAAATATGCATTTCTTTTCTACTGATTCAATCAACCATGCCCTTGGGATATATCCCAGAATAAGCTCCACTGAGCTCTTGTGTTCAAAAAATGATGCCCAATGAGTATATGTAGTGTACTCATTGGGCAAGGCCTAATCCAATGAAATCTTGAAAGATTTTCCTCCAGGGGTCTTGTCCCCATTGTCCATGGAAATGGCCTCAAACAGCCCTCCATAGTGCTTTTGGGCTGTGGCCTCTCCCCTGATGAAATCTTGATACCTCTTGATTTTTATGGCCTTTTGGGCCTTTTGGGTGTTTTGGTGAACTTGGGTATTTTTTTGATTTTTGGCCATATTTGGCCCTTTTGCGTCTTTGGGGTCCTACGGTCCGTGGGGGTTATTGGAGGCCCCCAGGACCAAAATGGAGCCCCTGGGCCCAAATTTGCTGGGGACCCAGGGGCCCAGAAATGGCCCAAATGTAACTTTCACCATACATGGCCTGGACCCATTGATGGGGTCCAGGACCATCAAGATCCTGGCCTCCCCAAAGTTGCAGGGGAGGCCCTGGGTGATGGGCTCAGCCCCAAAGGGGTATGAACCTTCAACTTAGAGGCTTTGAGGGGGGGCATAATTGAGTTATGGCCCCCATTTCCTTGAGGTCAAATTCTTTTTCTTGATATGGAGTGGATTGATTCTGACGTCTTGAATCTTCTGCTTGCATATTCTTCAGTTATGAGGTCCAAACTGACTGAGCTCACTGAATCTTCTCCTTCTGCACCGCCACCGTCTGTTCTTCATGGTTCTGGCGTCTTCAGTAAATTTTCCTCCCCTTCCATGGTGTCTTCTGGCCATTTTGACCCCTCCCAAACCTATGATGGGTTCGGAGCAGTTGAAGCTCTTGATCCTGCCTGTACTGAATGTTTGGCCAGGGGTAAGGAATGCTTTCAACATTACAATCCTTGATCGTCAAAATGCCACTTTTGCTTTGTTGGGAAGAAGCCATGTTGTCGTACCGGATCAACTTTGTCCCAGGTCAGGAGACACTTATGGAGCAGGAAAGATGGGCCTTATGGGCAGGAATTCCCCATTCTTGAGGAACCTACCCCTGATGCAACTTCTGGATTTTCTCAATGTGAGTGATTTGAATATTTTGATTGAATTGATGCTGATATTTTGATTTAGTGACTGGTTCTAGGCAGAGGGATGTGGCCAGGTGGACTAATGTTGGAGGGTCCATTCCAATTGGTGGTAGGCCCATACACTTCAGCTCAGAAATCCCAATCTCAAGGACCAATGCTGATGGAGTGGTGAAAGTAGTGAAGAAACTAAGAAGAATTGTTGATTCCCCAACAGATCCAGATGCTGAAGGAAGTGATGAGTTGGATGGTGAAGAAGTTCAAGTTATTCCTCATTCAAGTGGCCATCCATCCAGCAATTCCTCTTCTCAACCTCTTGCCAACACTAGATTCCAAAGTCAAGTTTTCCCAGAACTGCAAGAACCTTCCAACCAATGCTTGCTTCCATTCCTACAACCTTTCCTCCTCCTTCACCAACTACTTCCCACACCACCAGGCCTGCCTTGAATCCAGCAGTAAGACCATCACCAGTTCAACAGTCCAGAAACTCACCCATAAACACCTCCCGTCAACTCCAACCTGTGGCCAGCTCCAGCAGAAGAAGAGATGGATTGTCCCCTTTGCCGTTTCCTGCCGCTCAAGTTTTTCAAAGAAGAGAACATTGGCCTATCCGGATTACCAGAGAAGATCCCATCGCGGCTAGTGAAAGTCAAGATGCTGTGGCCAGATTGTTCAGGAGGGTTGATAGGAATAGCAGAGAGGTGATTATGTATGCCAATGACAGGACTATTCCAGGTACTGCTTCTGAAGAGATGGCTAAAAAATTTGCCTGGTATGAAGATGAGTTGATAAATGATTTCCAGAGAACTTTTGATGATTTGGGTAGAGATAACTAGTTTTCCTTTTCCTTGTTTGTGTTTGGTTTGACTTCTATCCCCACTCTTATAAATACTAAAAAATTAAAAAATAATGGAACCTCCCAATAAATGATTTGGGAGGGAATGCTGCTGCTTTGAAGAAATAAAAGAAAGAAAATTATACAAGTAAATAAAGAAAGAAAAAATAAAAGAATAAGAGAAAATGAGAGTAAAGGAAGAAATAAAGAAAAAAAAATCCTGATGGTTGGTCCTTCTTGTGGTGAGTTGCTTGATTCTGGCCGAAAGGTGTCTGAAAAATGAAAACCAAGCATTTGATGCTCACAGAGTGGCCAAGGTAATGTTTTACAAGAAGTAGAACCCTCAGGGATGCATACCAGGAGATGGAACTTACTTTCATAACTTCCACTCCCCACCAAGCACCATAAAATTGAAAAGAATTGCCATACATGGCTTCTGAGATGAATTGCCATAAATGACTTCTGAAAAGAATTTCCGTAAATGACTTGAAGTAATGAATGTCTTGATTTATGATGATTGGCAGAAATGAAATTATAAATAAAAGAGAAAGAAACATTTGGCCATATCTTGATAAGGTCCAAATCGGAGGGTATTGGTGTTGTATGCTTCCTGAACCTGTCCAAAGAAATGACAAGTGCTCACAAAGTGGCCAAGGTGATGCTTATAACAACATATGGGTAGAATACCCCCTTGAAGGTGCATGCCAGGAGAGGAACTTACTTTCATAACTTCTTCTCCCCACCAAGCACCATAAATCAAACTCTTGAGGTATTCGGGCCAGGCTTGTCTGGATACAATGAATGGAAGTCCTTGACAAGATCTGGTGAGTTGGTAAGGTTTGAAGCTGGTTCCCAAGTGGTTCTTTCTGGGTCTTCACTGAATCCTTTCCACTCTACAAGATACCATAATTTACCTCTTTTGAGTTTTGTGTCCAGAACCTGAGCCACTTCCCATTCTTCTTGCTCCTCCACTAAAACTGGTGGTGGCGGCAATTGATGACCATTTGGGATAGTTGAATGCTTGACTGGTTCTAATAAGGACACATGGAATACAGGGTGAACTGTCTTCCATTGCTGAGGCAACTTGAGGTGATATGCATGACTGCCAATCTTCTTCAGAACTTCAAAAGGTCCCAACCATCTTTCTGATAATTTCTTGGTGGGTCTTGTTGTCTTGATGTTCTTGGAAGCTAGCCATACTTTGTCCCCAGGTTGGAAATCAGGTGGAATTGCTCTATTTCTATCTGCATACTTCTTGAATCTCCTTATTGCTGACTCTAATTCTTCTTTGACAACTTGCTGTACTGATTGAAGTTTTGTTAATAACTTTCCAGCAGGTGAGTCTTGAGAAATATGCATTGAATTAAAGCTGGGATTTCTTCCATAAATGGTGAAAAAAGGTGATTTCTTGGTTGATGAATGTTCTGCATTATTATAGGCAAATTCAGCCAGAGGGAGCCAGGTGTACCAGTCATCTTGATGATAGCTGACATACATCTGAAGGTACTGTTCTAGTATCTGATTTACCCTCTCTGTCTGTCCATCTGTTTCAGGGTGAAAGGCAGTTGAAAGATCTCTTGATATCTTGAGCTGCTGACACAATTGAGTCCAAAATGATGAAACAAATAAGGATCCTCTATCACTGAAAATACTGACTGGAAGTCCATACTTGCAAAATACATGACTAATGAAGATTTGAGCTAAGTCCAGGGCAGTGATTGTTCCATAAGTTGGAATGAAGATTGCCATTTTTGAAAATCTGTCCACAAATACTAAAATTGAATCAAAGTTGTTTGACAGTGGTAATTGAGTGATGAAGTCCATTGATAATGAATTCCAAGGACCAGACGGAATTGAAAGAGGCTTGAGTAATCCAAACTTCTTGTGATTAATGTTCTTGTTTCTTGAACATTTCTGGCATGAGGACACATAGTCCTTGAGGAATTGATTCATGCCAGCCCAATAAAAATCCCTCTTGATGAGCTTGAGGGTCTTCTCCTGGCCAGGATGGCCAGCCAATGGTGAGTCATGACGCTTTTGAAGAATATTGAGTTGAAGTTCTTCATTGCTTGGGATTACCACTCTATCTTTGAATAATAATAACTTGGCTTGAGGTTCAACAGAATAATCTGGAACTGATTCACCTCTTGCTAGTTGCTTGAGTATTTCTTTATAGTCTTTGTCTTGCCATACTTCTTTTTGGATCTTGTCTACTAAATCTGAGAAAATCTCCACTTTGATTGAGAAGAATCTTGACTCTTGAATTCCATCTTGCGTAAGTACTTGATGAAAATTTTGAGGATTCTTGCTGATTAAGTCCACCCCCCTCTCTGGGTACATGTCGTCCCAACGTGACAAGGCATCTGGTAAAGTGGCCAGCCTGCCTGGGCAGTAACTGATAGTGAAGTGAAATTCTGAGAGGAATTCAGCACAACGGGCCTGACGACGAGTAAGAACTTTGGAAGACATGAAGTACTGCAAGGAAGAGTGGTCTGTCAAGACCTCAAAAGAATTGGAAAGAGAAAGAAGAAATGCTCTCCAGCGCTTGAGAGCCCAAACTATGCCAAGGAGTTCCTTGTCATGAATTTCATAGTTGAGTTCAGCTGATAAGAGCTTGCGACTATCAAATGCAATGGGATTCTTTCCTGAGTCATTCACCTGACTCAGTATGGCGCCTAATGCATAATCAGAAGCATCAGTCTCTACAATAGTAGGTAGAGATGGATTGAAATGGGATAAGATAGGAGCAGAGGCGAAAGCTTCTTTGAGTGCTTGAAACTGACTAAGTGTCACAGGGGCTCTTCGAAGTGAAGAGGGCCTGGCACTCAGTAAAATGGGACTCACTTATGGAGGGCTCAAAGATAAGATAAGATGAGATACACTTAAGAGTGTTAAAGATAAATTGCTAAAGAATAAATATAAGAAAAAGCAGCAACAAAGGATAAGAGTAAAAGAATAGAAGAGCCAACCACAAACAAGTCCAAGTCCACTGTTTCAACCTGTCAGAATGGAAAGAGAAGGGTTAATAAGGATATGGCCACCCAACTCATACTGTACAGGCGAAGAGAGAAAAGGCAAAGACTAACTTAAAATTAAATAATTATAATACCCAATTATAAGGATAAGAATAATTATAAAATGATAAATAAACTAAATTAATTAACTGGGGAAAAGTCCCCAGGGGGGAGAAAGAGGGGCTGGTATATGTGAGAATCACCAGCCCTGATCCAGAGGAAGAATTTTCATGAGAAGAATTGATGATTGAATTGAGTCTGGCCAATACAGGTCCTGTACAGCTGTACAGAACCTGTATAAGAGGTGTGGTGTATTTGAGTGATCATACAGTTCCATATTGGTGTATTGAAACTGTATTGGGTGAATCCAACCTGTACAGGTGTTGACAGGCTGTATGGATGTACCAAGCTGTATGCATGTTTCAGAATGAAGATTGCTGAAACTGAATGCTGATGCAGATACTGGATTTGCTGATTTGGGGTGTTTGAGTGGGTGTATGAATGAATACCCTTACCCCTGATGGATGGTTGTTACAGTATCCCCCTCTTGAAACTGGTGGGCTCCTGAACACCATAATACCCTGCCACTGTTGAGTGGCATCTCAATATCCCCACAATTTTTTCAAAAAATTTTCTTTTTAATTTTCTTTCCTCTTGACCATTATCCTGAAAATTCTTCATTACTTCTTCCCTGCCAAATTCAATTGATTCCCCCTTTTTCCAAGCTTGAGTGAGTATTCCTTCCAGAATAAGCCATTTTTTCTTTTGATTCAATCAGCCATGCCTTGGGATATATCCCAGAATAAAGGCCATTGAGCACTTGTGCTCAAAAAATGGTGCCCAATGAGTATATGACTTGTACTCATTGGCCCAGACTTAATCCAATGAATGAATGAAACTTTCCTCCAAGGAGTCTTGTCCCCATTATCCAAGGAAGTGGCCTCAGACAGCCCTCCAAGTGTTTTTTGGGCTTTGGCCTCCATCCTGAGTGATCTTGATGCAATTTGCTTTTTATGGCCTTTTTGGCCTTGTTGGGTGTTTTAGTGATTGGGGCATTTTTTTTTGAATTTTGGCCATAATAGGCCTTTTTGAGTCTTTGGGGTCCTACAGTCCGCGGGCCGTACGCCGTGCTCTGCGGTCCGTGGGCCGTACGCCGCAGTCCGTGGGGGCTATTGGAGGCCCCCAGGACCAAAATGGAGCCACTGGGCCCAAATTTGCTGGGGACCCAGGGTGACCAAGGGGCCAAGAAATGGCCCATTCCCAAATTTTCACCATATATGGCCTGGACCCATTGGAGGGGTCCAGGACCATCAAGATCTTGGCCTCCCCCAAAGTTGCAGGGGAGGCCCTGGGTGATGAGTTCAGCCCCAAAGGGGTGTGAACCTTCACCTTAGAGGCTTTGAGGTGGGGCATAATTGAGTTATGGCCCCATTTCCTTGAGTCAAATATCTTTTTCTTGATGTGGAGTGGATTGATTCTGACGTCTTGAATCTTCTGCTTGCATATTCTTCAGTTATGAGTTCCAAACTGACTGAACTCACTGAATCATCCCCTTCTGCACCGCCATCGTCTGTTCTTCATGGTTCTGGCGTCTTCAGTCAATTGTCTTCTCCCTCCATGGAGTCTTCTGGCCATTTTGACCCCTCCCAAACATATGATGGGTTCAGAGCAGTTGAAGTTCTTGATCCTGCCTGTACTGAGTGTTTGGCCAGGGGTAAGGATTGCTTTCAACATTACAATCCTCGATCGTCAAAATGCCATTTCTGCTTTATTGGAAAGAAGCCATGCCGCCGTACCGGATCAACTTTGTCCCAGGTCAGGAGGCACTTTTGGAGTAGGAAGGATGGGCCTTATGGGCAGGAATTCCCCATTCTTGAGGAACCTACCCCTGATGCCACTTCTGGATTTTCTCAATGTGAGTGATTTGCATTTCTTGGTTGAATTGATGCTGATATTTTGATGTAGTGACTGGTTCAAGGCAGAGGGATGTGGCCAGATGGACTAATGTTGGAGGGCCCATTCCAATTGGTGGTAGGCCCATACACTACAGCTCAGAAATCCCAATTTCAAGGACCAATGCTGATGGAGTGGTGAAAGTAGTGAAGAAACCAAGAAGAATTGTTGATTCCCCAACAGATCCAGATGCTGAAGGAAGTGATGAGTTGGATGGTGAAGAAGTTCAAGTTATTCCTCATTCAAGTGGCCATCCATCCAGCAATTCCTCTTCTCAACCTCTTGCCAACACCAGGTTCCAAAGCCAAGTGATTCCCAGCACTCCAAGAACCTTCCAACCAATGCTTGCTTCCATTCCTACAACCCTTCCTCCTCCTTCACCAACTACTTCCCACACCACCAGGCCTGCCTTGAATCCAGCAGTAAGACCATCTCCAGTTCAACAGCCCAGAAACTCACCCATAAACACCTCCCGTCAACTCCAACCTGTGGCCAGCTCCAGCAGAAGAAGAGATGGATTGTCTCCTTTTCCGTTTCCTGCCGCTAAAGTTTTTCAAAGAAGAGAACGTTGGCCTATCCGGGTTACCAGAGAAGATCCCAACGCGGCTAGTGAAAATCAAGATGCTGTGGCCAGATTATTCAGGAGGGTTGATAGAAATAGCAGAGAGGTGATTATGTATGCCAATGACAGGACTATTCCAGGTACTGCTTCTGAAGAGATGGCTGCAAAATTTTCCTGGTATGAAGATGAGTTGATAAATGATTTCCAGAGAACTTTTGATGACTTGGGTAGAGATAACTAGTTTTCCTTTTCCTTGTTTGTGTTTGGTTTGACTTCTATCCCCACTCTTATAAATACTAAAAAATGAAAAAATAATGGAACCTACCAATAAATGATTTGGGAGGGAATGCTGCTGCTTTAAAGAAATAAAAGAAAGAAAATTATACAAGTAAAGAAAGAAAAGAAAAGAAAATAAATGAAAGAAAAGCAAGAGTAAAGAAAGAAATAAAGAAAAATCGTGATGGTTGGTCCTTCTTGTGGTGAGTTGCTTGATTTTGGCCAATAAGTGTCTGAAAAAATGAAAACCAAGCATTTTGATGCTCACAGAGTGGCCAAGGTAATGTTTTACAAGAAGTAGAACCCTCAGGGATGCATACCAGGAGATGGAACTTACTTTCATAACTTCCACTCCCCACCAAGCACCATAAAATTGAGAAGAATTGCCATAAATGACTTCGAGATGAATTTCCATAAATGACTTCTGAAATGAATTGCCATAAATGACTTGAAGTAATGAATGTCTTGAATTATGATGATTGGCATAAAATGAAATGATAATAAAGAAAGAAATGAAAAAATAAAGAAAGAAAACATTGGGCCATATCTTGATAAGTTCCAAATGGAGGATATTGATGTTGTATGCTTCCTGAACCTGTCCAAAGAAATGACAAGTGCTCACAAAGTGGCCAAGGTGATGCTTACAACAACATACGGGTAGAATACCCCCTTAAAGGTGCATGCAAGGAGAGGAACTTACTTTCGTAACTTCTTCTCCCCACCAAGCACCATAAATCAAACTCTTGAGGTATTTGGACCAGACTTGTCTGGATACAATGAATGGAAATCCTTGACAAGGTCTGGTGAGTTGGTAAGGTTGGAAGATGGTTCCCAAGTGGTTCTTTCTGGGTCTTCACTGAATCCTTTCCACTCTACAAGATACCATAATTTACCTCTTTTGAGTTTTGAGTCCAGAACCTGAGCCACTTCCCATTCTTCTTGCTCTTCCACTAAAACTGGTGGTGGCGGCAATTGATGTCGATTTGGGATAGTTGATTGCTTGACTGGTTCTAATAAGGACACATGGAATACAGGGTGAACTGTCTTCCATTGCTGAGGCAACTTGAGGTGATAGGCATGGCTGCCAATCTTCTTCAGAACTTCAAAGGGTCCCAACCATCTTTCTGATAATTTCTTGGTTGGTCTTATTGTCTTGATGTTCTTGGAAGCCAGCCATACTTTGTCCCCAGGTTGGAAATCAGGTGGAATTGCCCTATTTCTATCTGCATACTTCTTGAATCACCTTATTGCTGACTCTAATTCTTCTTTGACAACTTGCTGTACTGATTGGAGTTTTGTTGATAACTTTCCAGAAGTTGAGTCTTGAGAGATATGGATTGAGTCGAAAGCTGGGATTTCTTCCATAAATGGTGAAAAAAGGTGATTGCTTGGTTGATGAATGTTCTGCATTATTATAGGCAAATTCAGCCAGAGGAAGCCAGGTGTACCAGTCATCTTGATGATAGATGACATACATCCAAAGTTACTGTTCTAGTATCTGATTTACCCTCTCTGTCTGTCCATCTGTTTCAGGGTGAAAGGCAGTTGAAAGATCTCTTGATATCTTGAGCTGCTGACACAATTGAGTCCAGAATGATGAAACAAATAAGGAACCTCTATCACTAACAATACTTACTGGAAGACAATGTTTGGAAAATACATGACTAATGAAGATTTGAGCTAAGTCCAGTGCAGTGATTGATCCATAAGTTGGAATGAATATTACCATTTTTGAGAATCTGTCTACAATTACTAAGATTGAGTAAAAGTTGTTTGACAGAGGCAATTGAGTGATGAAGTCCATTGATAAAGAATTCCAAGGACCAGATGGAATTTGAAGAGGCTTGAGTAATCCAAACTTCTTATGGTGGATGTTCTTGTTTCTTGAACATTGCTGACATGAGGACACATAGTCCTTGATGATTTGATTCATGCCAGCCCAATAAAAATCCCTCTTGATGAGCTTGAGGGTCTTCTCCTGGCGAGGATGGCCAGCCAATGGTGAATCATGACGCCTTTGAAGAATGTCCAATTGAACTTCATGATTGCTTGGAATAACTACTCTATCTTTGAACAATAATAATTTTGCTTGAGGTTCAAAAGAATAGTCTGGGACTGATTCTCCTCTTGCTAATTTCTTAAGGATCTCCTTATAGTCTTTGTCTTGCCATACTTGTCTTTGAATCTGATCAACTAAATCTGAAAACATTTCAACTTTTATGGAAAAGAATCTTGACTCTTGAATTTCATTTTGCTTGGGAACTTGATGAAAGTTTTGAGGATTCTTGCTGATGAAATCCACCCCCCTCTCTGGGTACATGTCGTCCCGACGTGACAAGGCATCTGGTAAAGTGGCCAGCCTGCCTGGGCCGTAAGTGATAACAAAGTGAAATTGAGACAAAAATTCAGCCCAACGGGCTTGACGACGAGTAAGGACTTTAGAGGACATAAAATATTGGAGAGAACAATGGTCTGTCAAGACCTCAAAGGAACCAGAAAGAGAAAGGAGAAAGGCTCTCCAGCGCTTGTGGGCCCAAACTATGCCAAGGAGTTCCTTGTCATGAATTTCACGGTTGAGTTCAGCTGGTAAGAGCTTGCAACTATCAAATGCAATGGGATGCTTTCCTGAGTCATTCACCTGACTCAGTACAGCACCCAAGGCATAATCAGAGGCATCAGTCTTCACAATAGTTGGAAGAGAAGCATTAAAGTGAGAGAGGATAGGAGCAGTGGTGAAAGCTTCTTTGATTATCTGAAACTGGCTTAAAGCTTCCTCATTGAAGATGAAGGGAGAATCTTTTTTGAGAAGGGAAGTGAGAGCAGAGATTTTTTTGGAATAATTTTTAATGAAACAATGATAAAAGTTGGCAAAGCCAAGAAAAGATTGGAGGGCCTTGATGTTCTTGGGCTGAGGCCAATTGAGGATTTGTTGAACCTTTGAAGAATCCATCTTGAGGCCATCAATTGAAACAACATAGCCCAAGTATTCCACCCTTGAGGCATGGAATACACACTTTGAGGCTTTAGCAAACAAATTATTGTCTCTCAGTCTTTGGAGAACAGAGGCCACATGTTCAACATGTTCATCCAAAGAGCTAGAGAAGACCATAATATCATCTAAGTTCACTACAACAAAAACATCCAAAAAATCTGCAAAGATATCATTTACTAGATTTTGGAAAGAAGCAGGAGCATTGGTCAAACCAAATGGCATGACCAAATACTCATAACTGCCATATTTGGTTCTAAAGGCAGTTAAGTGCTCATCCCCCTCTTTGATTCTCAGAAGGTTATATGCACCACGCAGATCTATCTTGGAGAAGATAGTGGAGCCGTTGAATACGGTAAGAAGCTGGTTCATAGGAGGAACAGGGTATCTGTTCTTCCTAGTTACAGCATTGAGTTTGCGGTAGTCAACACACAAACGAAGACCTCCATCCTTTTTCTTGACAAAAAGGACAGGTGCTCCTGTTGAAGAGGAGCTTGGTCTAATGAAACCTTTCTCTACATTCTCTGAAATGTAGGCCCGCAGTGTTTCTGACTCTTGATTTGATAATGAGTAGATAACACCAATTGGAGGTAGAAGACCCTCCAATTCAATATGGTGATCACAGGCGCGGTGTGGAGGAAGTTTCTCTGCTTTCACCTTGGAGAATACATCCAAATATTGGTGATAAGCAGGAGGAACAACCTTCAACACAGTTTCAATTTCTTCTGGCTCTTCCTCCTCATCCCACTGCTCCTCCAGGGATGCATGAAAAGATAAGGGAGGAAGGTCCATATCCCCTTGAAAGAGATGAAGTGAAGATATGGCAACATCTTCTCCAACATCCTTTATATCTTTGAAGACTTCATCTCTTAATGGAAGTAATGACTGAGAGGGAATAATGGAAGGAATATGGACAGAAGAAGGAATGGGAGGTGTCTTAAGTTGACCAATGTCACAACCATGGCAATTCACCTCCTTGGATCCCCATATGGCATATCAAGCCACAGTTCATTTATGGCCAATTGGCCATATCCATCACCAGTGGCCAATATGGCCACATCATCATATTATGGACCATTTATGGCCATTTGTGATTTGGGGTCTTCATGGCCCTTCACCTCAATCCAGAGCCCATAGCGGCAATTTATGCCCAAATGGGTATTTCTGGTCATTTCCCTCAAAACCAGGGGAAATTGCCCAAATGGCTGTTTTTGGCCATTTGGGCTCATAATGCGCATTTCGTCGCATTTTGCGCACTTTTTGCGCATTTGCGCATATTTGCGCACTTTTGCGCATTTTGCACATTTTTGCGCACTTTGACACAAAGTGTCCAAAAGACACTTTCCCGCCTTTTGGGCCAGTTTTGGCTCAGAACTCAAAAATGGCCAAAAACCCCAAAAGGTCCAGAAACACCTTCCAAGCTCTGAAGTCACCACAGCCATCCTTTTCCCCTCTGCCTTTCCATCTCAAGACCTTTGGACGTAATCTTCTTGTCAATGAACCAATATGCCACAAATGATGTTATACATCATTGTGCACCATTTTTCAACAGCAATTCAATGGTGGCAATATCAAATGGTCATTTCAACATTTCAACATCTCATCACGTCATCAAGGCACCCAATCATTCAGAGGAATCATCAAGGCTCAAGAGCAAGTGTTTCAGCGTCAAAGACCAATGACGCCATCAAGCAGTCATTGGTTATTCTCACTCCAAGTATTCCTTCCAATGGAATACTTTCAATTCATTCTCAAAAGTGTATTCAAGAGGCGGTTCCAAAAGAAATTGTCAAGTGTCAAAGCTCCACTCAATCCATATTGGCAACCATATTCATTTCAATACAGTCTGGATCCACCAAGAACTGTATTTCATTTCCAAGCATGGGAAGTTCATTCAACCCAATTCAATTTCAATATTAGCCAGCTGTATCAATTCCCAAAACAATCAATACAGCCTCAAGGATCAATACAGATCAGTTTTCAGCCTGAAGAACTCAAGCTCCCAGCTTTTCACATATACCGGCTACCCTTTCCACCCTGGGGGGTTTTTCCCCAGTTAATTAATATATTTTGATTTTATTTTATCTCTATTTTCTTTTCATTCTAGTTAAGCAAATACTGATATTATTAAGTCAGTCATTTAGCACCTTTCTCTTTCTCTTTCTTCGCCTGTCAATGGATATTTGGTGGTCATATCCTTACTAATTCCATTATTCATTTTTGGCAGGTTGAAACAGTGATTAAGGACTTACTTGGTTGGCTCTTTGGCCATTTGGCTTCCTTTTCCTCTTTGCATCTCATCTTGTACCTGCATATCTTTTAGAGGAATTAATTCTTATTATTTTTATTCTTTATTTCTTTTGGAGTCTTCCAAGTGAGTTCCCTGATTGCTGAGTGCCAGGCCACTCTTGTATTTCCACTAGAGCCCCTGTGACATTATATTAATTAACTCATAATTTCTTTTTCATTCTGTTCATTCTTTCTTTATAATTTCATTCACTCATTTCATCGAAATTATGATTCTTTTACGCTTATGAACTTAATGATTCATTGTCATCTCTCAATTTTCTTTCATTCATTCTTCCTTTTGAAAATTGAAAGCTGACCCATTTTTATTTTTGTTATTCTCTTTAAAATCTTTTTCAAATTATCAATTTTCATTTCATTCATAATTCAGGTGTCATCTTGGTTTTCTTTGATTTTCGTATTTTTCATCAAGATATTCAGACACGTTATTCACATCAAGATTCATAATTGATTCATTCTTCAAGAATTTTGGTTCTTAAAGAATAATTCACTTGATTTTGATTGATTGATTGATTTGACATATTTGATATTGACCTCTAAAAAATTGATTGACCTGGAGATTTCATTGATTTTGCTGATTTTTCACATCAAGAATTTTGACATAAACTGATTTTGCCTCAAGAATTCATTTTAATTGATTGATTTTCTGCAAGACTTTGATTTTGATTGATTTGATTCACTGATTTATTGACTTGAAGACTTTATTTGAATTTGATCGATTGATTTACCTCAAGATTTCATTTTGTTCATTGATTCTTCAAGACTTTGATTTGATTTGACTTCAAGACTTCATTTGATTCTGATTTATTGACGTACTTGAAGATTTTCATTTTGATTCATTCATTTTCCTCAAGATTTGATTGTTGACTCTTTTCACTTCAAGAAAATTTTGATTTTTTATTCTTTTATTTCAATTTTGTTCCTGATATCATGCCTGTTCAACATTCACCTCCGGCAAGACAGACAAGATCTCAGGCCAGAGCTCAAGCTGTTCTCACTCCAACTCCAAGAGCTCCTCTAGATGGCACCCCAGCAGTTCCGCAACTGAGGGCCCAATTAGATAGAGGACCCCGCATGGAAGGAGCAGCACCATCCAGGAAGGAAGGAAGAGGGCCCAGAAGATCAAGTTCATTTTTAGGAGTAGTTGGCGGTTTTCCAGGAACTTCAAGGACTATTTTCAAAGGTCCAGGTGAAGATGGTGAAGAGGAGGAGGAGAATTCTGTGGAAGAGGAAGAGTCTGATGGTACTGAAGGTGCTCCTGCCCAGGTGGAAGCATCCCAAGGTACTGGAGGGCCAACTCTAGCCCAGTCTAATCAGCCTGTCTCTCACCAGTCTGAACCATCTCTATTGGCCATCATGCAGCAAATGACTCAGATTATGGCCAATCTTCAAGCAGCTTCATCTTCTGAAGCATCAAGACCACCAGCCTTCAAGACTCCATCTATGAAGGCACCGGAATGCTTTGATGGGACTCAGCCCTTCAAAGTTAGAAGTTTCATTCAGTCTTGTCAATTGATATTCCATAATGATCCGGAAAATTTCTCTCAAGACAGAAAGAAAGTTCTCTATGCCACATCATTTCTCATTGGCAGGGCTGCAAAATGGATTGAGCCTTATCTTTCCAATCTCACCAATCAAGACTCAAATTATCTTCTCAATTCTTGGCATCTATTTGAATCTCAACTCTTCACTCTATTTGGTGACCCGAATGAAGTCAGAAAAGCAGAAGCTGAGTTGGATTCTTTAAGAATGAAAGAAGGTGGGCATGTATCCTTATACATTGCTGATTTCAGAAGTTTAGTCTCAAGAATCGAGGATTGGGGTGAAAGAGCTCTTATCCATCATTTCAGGAAGGGATTGCCATCCAGGATTTTGGATCAATTGGCCTCCCATCCTTCAAGAATTGACTCTCTTCAAGACTTAATGGACGTTACCCTGGAACTTGATACCAGGTACCATGAGAGGCAAAATGAAAAGAGTCATCATCAAGAGAAGAAGCCAGAAGCCTCAAAGTCAAATTCTTCTCACCCTCAAAATTCTCCAAGCTCAAGTCAAAAGAAAAAGAAGAATTTTCAGAAGAGGGACAAGCCCCATTCTTCTTTATTGAATAAAGATTTCAAGCTCATGAACTCTGAAAAAGAAAGAAGAATCAAGGAGGGTCTTTGTACCTATTGTGGTGGGAAGCATAGTCTTGAGACCTGTTTCAAAAGGCCTCAAAACAAGCTTACCCAACCGTCAGGCAAATTTCCCAGCCAGGGAAAAGCCTGAGTGAAGATCATGTTGTGTTCAATGGTCTTCACAGTTTTCCATCCAGAGCACAATTGTGCATTCTGAATACTGGTGTCAAAAATTCTCTTAAATTTTTTGTTTTTTCTTCTCTTTCTGATGTTTTTTACAGTATTCTCATTGATTCTGGTGCCACCAACTCATTTATTGCAAAGCAGTTTGTTCACAAGTATTCATTGACTACGTCAGAGCTTCCAGAGAAGATTACCCTCATCATTTTAGACTCCTCTGAGTCTCCTTCTTTATTTGTGACTCACCATACTAAATATATGGTTGAGCTCCCTTCCTTCCCAAGCTTTGAATGGGACTCTTTAGTCATTGATACTCCAAAGGGAGAAGACCTCATATTGGGCTTTGACTTTCTTAATCATTTTAATCCGTTTATTGATTGGAGGCAAGGATTGATCACCTTTAATACTGATCATAAGGACTATAATGATCCTTTAATTTCTTTCAGTAATGACTTTTCTTCTGCCAAATGATGTGCAGCTCTGGTTGGTGATTCTAGAACACCATCATTTCCGTCTTCTGTCCATATTCCTTCCCTTAATTCCCATCAGTCATTACTATCATCTAGAGATGAAGTCTTCAAAGAGATTCAAGATGTTGGAGAAGATAATTCTGTATCTTCACTTCATCTCTTCTTTGGGAATATGGACCTTCCTCCTTCATCTTATCATGACTCCCTGGAGGAGTTGTGGGATGAAGAGGAAGAGCCAGAAGAAATAGAAACCGTGATGAAGGTTGTTCCTCCTGTTTATCACCAATCCTTGGATGTATTCTCCAAGGTGAAAGCAGAGAAACTTCCTCCTCACCGCGCCTGTGATCATCATATCGAGCTGGAGGGGTCTCTACCTCCAGTTGGGGTGATCTACTCTTTATCAAACCAAGAGTCAGATACACTCAGGGCCTACATTTCAGAGAATGTAGAGAAAGGTTTCATCCGGCCAAGCTCCTCTTCTACAGGAGCACCTGTTCTTTTTGTCAAAAAGAAAGATGGTGGCCTCCGTTTGTGTGTTGATTACCGCAAACTCAATGCTGTTACTAGGAAGAACAAGTATCCTGTTCCCCCTATGAATCAGCTTCTCACTGTTTTTAATGGTTCTTCTATCTTCTCCAAGATTGATTTGCGTGGTGCATATAACCTTCTCAGAATCAAGGAAGGTGATGAACATTTGACTTGTTTTAGAACCAAATATGGTAGTTATGAGTACTTGGTTATGCCTTTTGGGCTTACCAATGCTCCTGCTTCTTTTCAAAATCTTGTCAATGATATTTTTTATGATCTTCTTGATGTTTATGCTGTGGTTTATTTGGATGAAATTATGGTCTTTTCCAAATCTGAGGAAGAACATGTCACTCATGTGTCCACTGTCCTTTCCAGACTCAGAGCCAATAACCTCTTTGCTAAGGCGTCCAAATGCCTATTCCATGTTTCTAGTGTAGAGTACTTAGGTTATGTTGTTTCTTCTGAAGGCCTCAAGATGTACCAAGCAAAAGTCCAGCAAATTCTCAATTGGCCGCCTCCAAGAAACCTCAAGGCTCTTCAATCATTCCTTGGCTTTGCCAATTTTTACCGCCTTTTCATCAAGAATTATTCAAAGAAAATAGTTCACTCACAAGTTTCCTCAAGAAAGATTGCCGTTTTCCCCTCAATGAGGAAGCTCTTAGACAGTTTCATCAACTCAAAGAGGCATTCACCACTGCTCCAATCCTTCTCTACCCACCATTGTAGAGACCGATGCATCAGATTATGCCTTGGGTGCTGTACTGAGTCAGGTCTCTGACTCAAGAAAACATCCCATTGCATTTGATAGCCGCAAGCTTCTCCCAGCTGAGCTTAATTATGAGATTCATGACAAGGAACTCCTTGGCATAGTCTGGGCTCTCAAGCGCTGGAGAGCTTTTCTTCTTTCAATTTCTTCCCCTTTTGAAGTTCTCACCGATCATTCATCCCTTCAATATTTTATGTCTTCCAAGATTCTCACTCGCCGTCAAGCCCGCTGGGCTGAATTTCTATCTGAATTTCATTTCGCAATCACTTACCGCCCTGGCCGCTTGGCCACCCTTCCAGATGCTTTGTCACGTTGGGATGACGTTTACCCAGAGAGGGGGGAGGATTTCATCAGCAAGAATCCAATGAACTATCAGAAGATAATCAAGCAAGATGAAATTCAAGCCTCAAAGTGTTTTGCAGTCAAGGTGGATTCACTTTCAAATTTGATTGATTCCATTCAGAAGGCAGTGTGGCAAGACCCTCAATATAGAAGTGTTCTTGAAGATTTGGGTAAAGGTAAATCTGTCCAAGATTATTCTCTTGATTCCTCTTCCAAACTTCTCCTTTTCAAAGATCGGGTGGTGGTCCCAAATGACCCCACAATTCAACTCAATATACTTCAAAAGCAGCATGACTCTCCTCTAGCTGGACACCCTGGCCAAGAGAAGACTCTCAAACTTGTCAAGCGGGATTTCCACTGGTCCGGCATGACTCAATTCATCAAGGATTATGTCTCATCCTGTCAACAGTGTTCAAGAAACAAAAATATTCATCACAAGAAGTTTGGACTCCTCAAGCCTCTTCCAATTCCAAGTGGTCCTTGGATTTGTCTTTCAATGGATTTCATCACTCAATTGCCACTGTCCAATTCCTTTGACTCAATCCTTGTCATAGTGGACAGATTCTCAAAAATGGCGGTTTTTATTCCAACAATAGCTTCAATCACTTCATTAGATTTGGCCCATTTATTCATCAAGAATATTTTCTCAAAGCATGGCCTTCCTTCAAGCATTGTTAGTGATCAAGGTTCTCTTTTTGTTTCTTCCTTTTGGACCAATCTTTGTCAGCAGCTCAAGATTTCAAGAGACTTGTCAACTGCTTATCATCCAGAAACTGATGGACAGACAGAGAGGGTAAATCAGATACTAGAACAGTATCTTCGGATGTATGTCAGTTATCATCAAGATGATTGGAACACCTGGCTCCCTCTGGCTGAATTTGCCTACAATAATTCTGATCACTCTTCAACCAAGCAATCACCGTTTTTCACTGTTTATGGAAGAGATCCACAATTTGATTCAGTTCACATCACTCAAGATACTCCTGCTGGAAAGTTATCAACCAAAATCCAATCAGTACAGCAAGATGTCAAGAGAGAACTTGAAATCGCCATAAACCGGTTTAAGAGGTATGCAGATAAAGGTAGAGCAAGTCCACCTGTTTTCAATCCTGGTGACATGGTATGGCTTTCTTCCAAGAACATCAAATCAACCAGACCCACCAAAAAACTATCCGAAAGATGGTTGGGTCCTTTTCCAATCTTGAAGAAAGTCAGTTCTCATGCTTACCACCTCAAGCTTCCATCTCAATGGAAATCCATCCACCCAGTCTTCCATATCTCACTTTTGGAACCAGTCAAGACATCAACAATCCCAAATCGCCATCAAGAGCCTCCTCCTCCAATTATCATTGAAGAAGAAGAGGAATGGGAAGTCTCTCAGATACTGGACTCAAAGCTCAAGAGAAGAAAATTATGGTATCTGGTGGAATGGAAAGGTTTCAGTCAAGACCCAGAAAGATCCACTTGGGAACCAGCCGAAAACCTCAAGAATTGTCCTGAACTTGTCAAAGATTTTCATTCTTTATATCCTGACAAGCCGGGTCCCAATTCTTCAAAAGCTTGATTCATTATGGTGCTTGGTGGGGAGAGGAATTACCAAAGGTAAGTCCCACTCCTGGTATGCACCTTTAGGGGTATTCTACTCTTTTGTTGTAAGCATCACCTTGGCCACTCTGTGAGCACTTTGCAAATTTTGGACACAGATCTTTGGCTGGGCTTTTCAACATTCATTTCCAATCTTATGGCCGTTTCACTTGGGACAATGTGCCATTCACTTTCAAGTCATTTCCAAGATTCCAAATTCAAATTCATTCCTTCAGCATTTTTGTTTTTTTTTATGGCACTGGCGGGAGTGGTAACTACCAAAAGTAAGTTCCTCTCCTGGTGTGCACTTCCCTGAGGGGTCTACAATCTTGTCAAAAGATCACCTTGGCCACTTTGTGAGCACCTGGCATCAAACTTCTCTTTCCAGGTCCTTGGCCAATTTCAAAATCAGTTATTAACCTCCATGATGAAGATTGGAACCTCCTCAAGATTCAATTCATTTTCTTTTCTCTTTTTCTTTTTCTTTTTATTTTCATTTTCATTCATTATTTTCATTTTATTTTCATTTTAAATTTTATTTTATCACGTCAATTATCACGTCAAAACTTTTCATTTATTTTAAAATTCAACTCAAATCATGAAGCCAATGTCAAAAGAAGATCAAGCAAGTCCTGCGTCAAATGTCAAATTTTTAATATCAGTTTTCAAATTCTTCAACTTAATCAGTCCTCTTGAATCACTCTCTCAAAATCTTTCCAATAGCCTCAACAGGCTTCACCTTGTATTGGTGCTCAGGAGCTCACCATTTCAAGGTGGGGGGTACTGTCACAACCATGGCAATTGACCTCCTTGGATCCCCATATGGCATATCAAGCCACAGTTCATTTATGGCCAATTGGCCATATCCATCACCAGTGTCCAATATGGCCACGTCATCATATTATGGACCATTTATGGCCATTTGTGATTTGGGGTCTTCATGGCCCTTCACCTCAATCCAGAGCCCATAGCGGCAATTTATGCCCAAATGGGTATTTCTGGTCATTTCCCTCAAAACCAGGGGAAATTGCCCAAATGGCTGTTTTTGGCCATTTGGGCTCATAATGCGCATTTGCGCACTTTTTGCGCACTTTTGCGCATTTTGCGCATTTTTGTGCACTTTGACGCAAAGTGTCCAAAAGACACTTTCCCCCCTTTTGGGCCAGTTTTGGCTCAGAACCCAAAAATGGCCAAAAACCCCAAAAGGTCCAGAAACACCTTCCAAGCTCTGAAGTCACCACAGCCATCCTTTTCCCCTCTGCCTTTCCATCTCAAGACCTTTGGACGTAATCTTCTTGTCAATGAACCAATATGCCACAAATGATGTTATACATCATTGTGCACCATTTTTCAACAGCAATTCAATGGTGGCAATATCAAATGGTCATTTCAACATTCCAACATCTCATCACGTCATCAAGGCACCCAATCATTCAGAGGAATCATCAAGGCTCAAGAGCAAGTGTTTCAGCGTCAAAGACCAATGACGCCATCAAGCAGTCATTGGTTATTCTCACTCCAAGTATTCCTTCCAATGGAATACTTTCAATTCATTCTCAAAAGTGTATTCAAGAGGCGGTTCCAAAAGAAATTGTCAAGTGTCAAAGCTCCACTCAATCCATCTTGGCAACCATATTCATTTCAATACAGTCTGGATCCACCAAGAACTGTATTTCATTTCCAAGCATGGGAAGTTCATTCAACCCAATTCAATTTCAATATTAGCCAGCTGTATCAATTCCCAAAACAATCAATACAGATCAGTTTTCAGCCTGAAGAACTCAAGCTCCCAACTTTTCACATATACGGCTACCCTTTCCACCCTGGGGGGTTTTTCCCCAGTTAATTAATATATTTTGATTTTATTTTATCTCTATTTTCTTTTCATTCTAGTTAAGCAAATACTGATATTATTAAGTCATTCATTTAGCACCTTTCTCTTTCTCTTTCTTCGCCTGTAAATGGATATTTGGTGGTCATATCCTTACTAATTCCATTATTCATTTTTGGCAGGTGAAAACAGTGATTAAGGACTTACTTGGTTGGCTCTTTGGCCATTTGGCTTCCTTTTCCTCTTTGCATCTCATCTTGTACCTGCATATCTTTTAGAGGAATTAATTCTTATTATTTTTATTCTTTATTTCTTTTGGAGTCTTCCAAGTGAGTTCCCTGATTGCTGAGTGCCAGGCCACTCTTGTATTTCCACTAGAGCCGCTGTGACAACCAACCAGAGCAACACTGTTGACAGCAGTGGCAAAGTCATTACCAGTAGAAGGAGTAATACCACTAGAATCCTTATGACTAGAATCATAGGTGATCAATCCATTTTTCCAATCAATAATGGGATTAAAATGGTAAAGGAAATCATAGCCCAATATCAGGTCTTCTCCCTTGGGTGAATCTATGATAAAGAAGTCCCATTCAAAGCTTGGGAAGGAAGGCAAGTCAACTACCCACTTGTTTTAATGGGTGATGAACAAGGCAGGGGATTCATTAGAATCCAAAATGAAAAGAGGAATCTTTTCAGGGAGCTCTGACAGAGTCAATGAGTACTTGAGAACAAAATTCCTTGCAATAAAAGAGTTTGTAGCACCAGAATCAATGAGAATACTATAAAAAATATCAGAGACAGAAGTGAAAATAAGAAATTTTAAAGATTTCTTGACACTAGTATTCAGAGTGCACAATTGTGCTCTTGAAGGAAATAAGTGAGAACCATTGAACACATCATGATTCCCACTCAGGCTTTTGCCTGCTTGCTAGGGAAGCCTCTTGATGATGACCCAGGCTTGTTCTGAGGTCTCTTGAAGCATTTTTCAATTGGGTGCTTGCCACCACAATAAGTACACAACCCCTCTTTAATCCTCCTCTCCTTTTCAGAACCAATTAATTTATTGTCCTTATTGAGGAGAGCAGCATGGGGCTTGTCCTTTGAAGCTTGAAATTGCTTGCCCTTCTTATTCTTCTTCTGGTGAGACCTCTTTGAAGATGAGTTTTGAGGAGGCCTAGATTGATTGGATCCAATAACTGGAGGCTTCTTCTCTTGATTGCCACCCTTTTCATTTTGCCTCTCATGATATCTTGTGTCTAATTCTAAGGTGACATCCATAAGTTCTTGAAGAGTAGACAAAGTTCCAGGGTGAGAAGCCAACTGATCCAATAATCTTGATGCCAATCCTCTTCTGTAAACATGGATATAAGCTCTTTCCCCCCAATCTCCAATTCTTGACATTAAACTTCTGAAATCTGCAATGTACAAGGATACATGCCCACTTTCCTTCATCCTCAAATTGTCCAACTCTTGTTCAGCTTTCCTGACTTCATTGGGGTCGCCAAACAGAGTGAATAATTGAGATCCAAATAATGGCCAATTATTGAAGAGGTAGGAAGGGTCTTCATTGGAAATATTTGAGAGATAGGGTTCAATCCACTTTCCAGCTCTACTAGTGAGAAAAGAAGTTGAGTAAAGAACTTTCTTCCTGTCAGAGAAGAAATTTGCTGGATCATTATGGAAGATTAATTGACAGGATTGGATAAATCCTCTCCATTTATGAGCTTGAGTACCATCAAAAGAATCAGGTGCCTTCATGGATGGAGTCTTGAAAGCAGGGGCTTTGGAATTGTCCCTGGGAGCAACTGCTTGAGTGAGTTGCCCCATGAATTGACTCATCTGCTCCATCATCTTGAGGAGACTTGGGTGAGTTTGAGAGATAAGAGGTTGACTAGAAAGGGCTAGATTAGAACCCTGAGGAACCTCTGGAGCATTTGCCAAGGCATCTGCCACTTCAGTTTCCCCAGAATCTTCCTCTTCCACAGACTCTTCCCCCTCTTCATCTTCAACTTCCCCTTGTCTTGCTCTTGCACCTTCAGACATGCCAGGGTAGCCACCCAAAAGTCCAGAGAAAGATCTTTATCTTCTAGATTTCATTCCACCTCTTCTTGAGGGTGCTGCTCCTTCCATTGGTGGTCCTCTGTCCAAATTTGCACTCAGTTGATGAACTGATGGTGTGCGGTCAAGAGGAGCCCTTGCTGCAGGAATGAGAACAGCTTGAATTCTTTGGGATCTAGTATTTTTGGCTGGGGGACTATGCTGAACTGGCATTTTGAAAGGAATTAAAATAACTTGATGGTATTAAGAAGAATAATCAAATTTGGCCAAATCAATCACAATAAATCTTGATGAATCTTGAGGAATCAATTCAAATCTTGAGGAATCAAATTCAATCAACAGTCAAATCAATTCAATCAATCAAAATCAATTCAAATCAAATATCAATAATCTTGAGTAAATCAATAAATCAATCAATATTCAATCAATAATCAATAAATCAATGTCTTCAATATGAAATCAAGTCTTGAGGAATCAATCAATCAGTTTGAAATCTTCACAAATCAATTCAATATTCAAAATCAATTCTTGAGGATCAATCAATATCTTGAGAGTTCAAAGTCAATAAATCCAATAAATCCTGAATCAATAACCCAAATGAATCCCAATCAATAATCCAATCAATTAAACCAATCAATAATTCCTAGATAAAACCTGAATAAGAACACAGAAAAATTTGATTGATAAAAATAAAATGAAGTGATGAAATGGTCAGCAATGATTAAGAAAGGGAAAAGAATCAATTTTCATAAGAATGAAATGAATGAGATGAAAATTGATGAAAGATAAAAATCATAATCATTAAGATCATTAAATCATAAAAAAGATCATAATTGATGAATGAGAGAAAGGAATATAAATGAATGAAAAGAAGAATCAAATATGAGTTAATTAATTTAATGTCACAGGGGCTCTTCGAAGTGAGGAGGGCCTGGCACTCAGTAAACTGGGACTCACTTATGGAGGGCTCAAAGATAAGATAAGATGAGATACACTTAAGAGTGTTAAAGATAAATTGCTAAAGAATAAATATAAGAAAAAGCAGCAACAAAGGATAAGAGTAAAAGAATAGAAGAGCCAACCACAAACAAGTCCAAGTCCACTGTTTCAACCTATCAGAATGGAAAGAGAAGGGTTAATAAGGATATGGCCACCCAACTCATACTGTACAGGCGAAGAGAGAAAAGGCAAAGACTAACTTAAAATTAAATAATTATAATACCCAATTATAAGGATAAGAATAATTATAAAATGATAAATAAACTAAATTAATTAACTGGGGAAAAGTCCCCAGGGGGGAGAAAGAGGGGCTGGTATATGTGAGAATCACCAGCCCTGATCCAGAGGAAGAATTTTCATGAGAAGAATTGATGATTGAATTGAGTCTGGCCAATACAGGTCCTGTACAGCTGTACAGAACCTGTATAAGAGGTGTGGTGTATTTGAGTGATCATACAGTTCCATATTGGTGTATTGAAACTGTATTGGGTGAATCCAACCTGTACAGGTGTTGACAGGCTGTATGGATGTACCAAGCTGTATGCATGTTTCAGAATGAAGATTGCTGAAACTGAATGCTGATGCAGATACTGGATTTGCTGATTTGGGGTGTTTGAGTGGGTGTATGAATGAATACCCTTACCCCTGATGGATGGTTGTTACACTAAGAGCTTCCTCATTGAAGATAAAGGGAGAGTCTTTTTTGAGAAGGGAAGTGAGAGAAGTGATTTTTTTGGAATAATTTTTAATGAAACAACGATAAAAATTGGTAAAGCCAAGAAAAGATTGAAGGGCCTTGATGTTTTTGGGCTGAGCCCAATTGAGGATTTGCTAAACTTTTGAAGAATCAATCTTGAGGCCATTACTTGAAACAACATAGCCCAAGTATTCCACACTTGGAGGCTTTGGCAAATAAACTATTTTCTCTGAGTCTTTGGAGGACAGAGGTCACATGTTTGACATGTTCTTCCTCAGAATTTGAGAATACCATAATATCATCTAGGTAAATCACAACAAACATATCCAAGAAATCCACAAATATATCATTTACAAGATTCTGGAAAGAAGCAGGAGCATTGGTCAAACCAAATACTCATAACTACCATACTTGGTTCTGAAGGCAGTTAAGTGCTCATGCCCCTCTTTGATTCTCAGAAGGTTATATGCACCACGCAAATCTATCTTGGAGAAGATAGTGGAGCCGTTGAATACGGTAAGGAGCTGGTTCATAGGGGGAACAGGATATCTGTTCTTCCTAGTGACAGCATTGAGTTTGTGGTAGTCAACACACAAACAAAGACCTCCATCCTTTTTCTTGACAAAAAGGACAGGTGCTCCTGTTGAAGAGGAGCTTGGTCTTATGAAACCTTTCTCTACATTCTCTGAAATGTAGGCCCGCAGTGTTTCTGATTCTTGATTTGATAATGAGTAGATAACACCAATTGGAGGTAGAAGACCCTCCAATTCAATATGGTGATCACAGGCACGGTGTGGAGGAGGTTTCTCTGCTTTCACCTTGGAGAATACATCCAAATATTGGTGATAGGCATGAGGGACTACCTTCAACACAGTTTCAATTTCTTCTGGCTCTTCCTCCTCATCCCACTGCTCCTCCAGGGATGCATGAAAAGATAAGGGAGGAAGGTCCATATCCCCTTGAAAGAGGTAAAATGAAGATATGGCGACACCTTCTCCAACATCCTTTATCTCTTTGAAGACTTCATCTTTTAATGGAAGTAATGACTGAGAGGGAATGATGGAAGGGATCTGGACAGAAGAAGGAAGGGAAGGTGTCTTAAGTTCACCAACCAGAGCAACACTGTTGACAGCAGTGGCTAAGTCATTACTAGTAGAAGGAACAATACCACTAGAATCCTTATGACTAGAATCATAGGTGATCAATCCATTTTTCCAATCATTAATGGGATTAAAATGGTAAAAGGAATCATAGCCCAATATCAGGTCTTCTCCCTTGGGTGAATCTATGATAAAGAAGTCCCATTCAAAGCTTGGGAAGGAAGGTAAGTCAACTACCCATTTGGTATAATGGGTGATAAACAAGGCAGGGGATTCATTAGAATCCAAAATGAAAAGAGGAATCTTTTCAGGGAGCTCTGACAGAGTCAATGAGTACTTGAGAACATAATTCTTTGCAATAAAAGAGTTTGCAGCACCAGAATCAATGAGAATACTATAAAAAATATCAGAGACAGAAGAGAAAGTAAGAAATTTTGAAGATTTCTTCACACTAGTATTCAGAGTGCACAATTGTGCTCTTGAAGGAAATAAGTGAGAACCATTGAACACATCATGATTCCCACTCAGGCTTTTCACTGCTTGCTAGGGAAGCCTCTTGATGATGGCCCAGGCTTGTTCTGCGGTCTCTTGAAGCATTTTTCAATTGGGTGCTTTCCACCACAATAAGTACACAACCCCTCTTTGATCCTCCTCTCCTTTTCAGAACCGATTAATTTATTGTCCTTATTCAAGGAGAGCGGCATGGGGCTTGTCCTTTGAAGATTGAAATTGCTTGCCCTTCTTGTTCTTCTTCTGGTGAGGCCTCCTTGAAGATGAGTTTTGAGGAGGCCTAGATTTATTGGATCCAATGACTGGAGGCTTCTTCTCTTGATTGCCACCCTTTTCTTTTTGCCTCTCATGATATCTTGTGTCTAATTCTAAAGTGACATCCATAAGTTCTTGAAGAGTATCAAAAGTTCCAGGGTGAGAAGCCAACTGATCCAATAATCTTGATGCCAATCCTCTTCTGTAAACATGGATATAAGCTCTTTCCCCCCAATCTCCAATTCTTGACATCAAGCTTCTGAAATCTGCAATGTACAAGGAAACATGACCACTCTCCTTCATCCTCAAATTGTCCAACTCTTGTTCAGATTTCCTGACTTCATTGGGGTAACCAAACAGAGTGAATAATTGAGATTCAAATAATGGCCAATTATTGAGGAGGTAGGAAGGGTCTTCATTGGAAATATTTGAGAGATAGGGTTCAATCCACTTTCCAGCTCTACCAGTGAGAAAGGAAGTTGAGTAAAGAACTTTCTTCCTGTCAGAGAAAAACTTTGCTGGATCATTATGGAAGATTAATTGACAGGATTGGATAAATCCTCTCAATTTATGACCTTGAGTACCATCAAAACAATCAGGTGCCTTCATGGATGGAGTCTTAAAGCAGGGGCTTTAGAATTGTCCCTGGGGGCAACTGCTTGAGTGAGTTGCCACCTGAATTGAGTCATTTGCTCCATCATCTTGAGAAGACTTGGATGAGTTTGAGAGACAAGAGGTTGACTAGAAAGGGCTAGATTAGAGCCCTGAGGCACCTCTGGAGCATTTGCCAAGGCATCTGCCACTTCAGTTTCCCCAGAATCTTCCTCTTCCACAGACTCTTCCCCCTCTTCATCTTCAACTTCCCCTTGTCTTGCTCTTGCACCTTCAGACATGCCAGGGTAGGCACCCAAAAGTCCAGAGAAAGATCTTGATCTTCTAGATTTCATTCCACCTCTTCTTGAGGGTTCTGCTCCTTCCATTGGTGGTCCTCTGTCCAAGTTTGCACTCAGTTGATGAACTGATGGTGTGCAGTCAAGAGGAGCCCTTTCTGTAGGAGTGAGAACAGCTTGAATTCTTTGGGATATAGTATTTTTGGCTGGGGGGCTATGCTGAACTGAAATTTTGAATAAAAATGAAATAAACTTGATGGTATGAGAAAAGAAATCAAAACTTGGCCAAATCAATCACAATGAAATCTTGATGAATCTTGAGGAGTCAATTCAAATCTTGAGGTGAAATCAAATTCAGTCAACAGTCAAATCAATTCAACAATCAACAATCAATTCAAATCAAATACAAATAATCTTGAGTAAGTCAACAATCAATCAATAAATCAGTGTCTTCAATATGAAATCAAGGTCTTGAGGAGTCAATCAATCAATTTAAAATCTTCAGAAATCAATTCAATATCTTGATGAGTCAAAATCAGTCAATAATCAAAATCAATTCTTGAGGATTCAAAGTCAATCAATAATCAAAATCAGCTCTTGAGATAAATCAATATCTTGAGAAGTCAAAATCAATCATTCCAATCCAAATAAGAATCCTGAGCCGCTGAATCAATAAACCAATTAATCCCAATGAAATAATCCAATCAATTAAACCAATAATCAATCCCGAATAAGACCTGAATAAGAACACAGAGAAAATTTGATTTGATCAAATGAAATGGTCTGCAATGATTAAGAAAGAAGAAGAATCAATTTTCATATGAATGAAATGAATGAGATGAAATTGATGAGAGAGAAAAATCATAATCATTAAAGATCATTAAGTCATAAAAAAGATCATAATTGATGAATGAGAGAAATGAATATAAATGAATGAAAAGAAAGAATCAAATATGAGTTAATTAATTTAATGTCACAGGGGCTTTTTGAAGTGAAGAGGGCCTGGCACTCAGTAAACCGGGACTCACTTATGGAGGGATCAAGGATATGGAAAGATGGAGTACACTAAGGGTGTAAGGAGGGGATTACTATAATAAAAGATATGAGAAAAGCAGCAACAAAGAAATAAGAATAAGATATAGAAGAGCTAACCACAAACAAGTCCAAGTCCACTGTTTTAACCTGTCAGAATGGAAAGGGAAGGGTTAATAAGGATATGGCCACCCAACTCATACTGTACAGGCAAAGAAAGAAAATGCAAAGACTAACTTAAAATTAAATAATTATAATTCCCAAAAGAAGGATAAGAATTATTAAAAAAAAAAATAAACAAAATTAATCAACTGGGGAAAAGTCCCCAGGGGGGAGAAAGAGGGGCTGGTATATGTGAGAATCACCAGCCCTGATCCAGAGGAAGAATTTTCATGAGAATAGTTGATGATTGAATTGAGTCTTGCCAATACAGGTCCTGTACAGCTGTACAGAGCCTGTACAAGAGGTGTGGTGTATTTGAGTGATCATACAGTTTCATACTGGTGTATTGAAACTGTATTGGGTGAATCCAACCTGTACAGGTACTGACAGGCTGTATTGATGTACCAAACTGTATGCATGTTTCAGAATGAAGATTGCTGAAACTGAATGCTGATTCAGATACTGGATTTGCTGATTTGATGTGTTTGAGTGGGTGTATCAATGAATACCCTTACCCCTGATGGATGGATGTTACAGCATTGAGATTTCTTGGAGGTGGCCCGTTGAGAATCTGCTGTACTTCTGCTTGGTCCATCTTGAGGCCTTCAGAAGAAACTACATAACCAAGATATTCCACACCAGAAACATGGAATAGGCATTTGGACGCCTTGGCAAAAAGGTTATTGGCTCTGAGTCTGGACAGAACAGTGGACACATGAGTGACATGTTCTTCCTCAGATTTGGAAAAGACCATAATGTCATCCAAATAAACCAAAACATAAAAATCGAGAAGATCTTGAAATATATCATTGACTTGATTTTGAAAAGAAGCAGGAGCATTGGTGGGCCCAAATGGCATAACCAAGTACTCATAACTGCCATATTTAGTTCTAAAACAAGTCAAGTGTTCATCACCCTCCTTGATTCTGAGCAGGTTATATGCACCATGAAAATCAATCTTGGAGAAGATAGAAGAACCATTAAAGACATTGAGAAGCTGATTAATAGGAGGTACAGGATACCTGTTCTTCCTAGTAACAGCATTGAGTTTGCGGTAATCAACACACAAGCGGAGGCCACCATCTTTCTTTTTGACAAAAAGAACAGGAGCTCCTGTAGAAGAGGAGCTTGGCCGGATGAAACCTTTCTCTACATTCTCTGAAATGTAGGCCCTGAGTGTATCTGACTCTTGGTTTGATAAAGAGTAGATCACCCCAACTGGAGGTAGAGACCCCTCCAGCTTGGTGAGAAGGAAGTTTCTCTGCTTTCACCTTGGAGAATACATCCAAGTATTGGTGATAAACAGAAGGAACAAGCTTCATCACGGTTTCTATTTCTTCTGGCTCTTCCTCTTCATCCCACAACTCCTCCAGGGAGGAAGGTCCATATTCCCAAATAAGAGGTGAAGTGAAGATACAGAATTATCTTCTCCAACATCTTGAATCTCTTTGAAGACTTCAGCTCTAGGAGATAGTAATTACTGTGGGGAATTAAGGGAAGGAATATGGACAGAAGACAAAAATGATGGTGTTCTAGAATCACCAACCAGAGCTGCACATGATTTGGCAGAAGAAAAGTCATTACAGAAAGAATTAGAAGGATCAGAATAGTCCAAATGATCAGGACTAAAGGTGATCAGCCCTTGCCTCCAATCAATAGAAGGATTATAAAGATTGAGAAAGTCAAAGCCCAGTATGAGGTCTTCTCCCTTGGGAGTATCAATGACTAAAAAGTTCCATTCAAAGCTTGGGAAGGAAGGGAGCTCAACCATATATTTAGTATGGTGAGTCACAAATAAGGAAGGGGACTCAGAGGAGTCCAAAATGATAAGGGGAATCTTCTCTGGAAGTTCTGACGTAGTCAATGAGTACTTGTGAACAAACTGCTTTGCAATCAATGAGTGTGTAGCACCAGAATCAATGAGAATACTGTAAAAAAACATCAGAAAGAGAAGAAAAAACAAAAAATTTAAGAGAATTTTTGACACCAGTATTCAGAATGCACAATTTTGATCTGGATGGAAAACTGTGAAGACCATTGAACACAACATGATCTTCACTCAGGCTTTTCCCTGGCTGGGAAATTGGCCTGATGGTTGGGAAAGCTTGTTCTGAGGCCTTTTGACACAGGTCTCAAGACTATGCTTCCCACCACAATAAGTACACAAGCCCTCCTTGATTCTTCTTTCTTTTTCAGAACCTTTCAACTTGAAGTCCTTATTCAACAAGGAAGAATGGGGCTTGTCCCGCTTTTGAGCATGAAAATTCTTCTTCTTATAACTCAAGCTTGAAGAATTTTGATGATGAGAAGAGTTTGACTTTGAGGCTTCAGGCTTCTTCTCTTGATGATGATTATTCTCCTTTTGCCTCTCATGGTACCCGGTATCAAGTTCCAGGGTAACGTCCATTAAGTCTTGAAGAGAATCAATATTTGAAGGATGAGAGGCCAATTGATCCAGAATCCAGGATGGCAATCCCTTTCTGAAATGATGGATGAGAGAACTTTCTCCCAAATCCCCAATTCTTGAAACCAAACTCCTGACATTGGCTATGTATATTGAAACATGGCCACCCTCTTTCATTCTAAGGCCATCCAACTCTGCTTCAGCTTTTCTAACTTCATTTGGGTCCCCAAATAAAGTGAAGAGTTGGGATTCAAACAATGGCCAAGAATTGAGAAGATAACTTGAGTCTTGATTGGTGAGATTAGAAAGATAAGGCTCAATCCATTTTTCAGCCCTGCCAATAAGAAATGAAGTGGAATAAAGAACCTTCTTTCTGTCTTGAGAGAAGTTTGCCGGATCATTATGAAAGATAAGCTGGCATGACTGAATAAAGCTTCTGACTTTGAAGGGCTGAGTCCCATCAAAGCATTTTGGTGCCTTCATAGATGGAGTCTTGAAGGCTGGTGGTCTCAATTATTCAGAAGAAGAAGCTGCTTGAAGATTGGCCATAATATGAGTCATTTGCTGCAAAATGGCCAATAAAGATGGTTCAGATTGATGAGAGACAGGCTGATCAGACTGGGCTAGAATTGGTCTTCCATAACCTTGGAATGCCCCACCGGAGCAGGAACACCTTTAGTACCTTCAGACTCTTCCTCTTCCACAGAATTCTCCTCCTCCTCTTCACCATCTTCACCTGGACTTTTGAAACTAGTCTTTAACATTCCTGGAAAACCACCAACCACTCCTGAAAAAGAATTTGATCTTCTTGGCACTCTTCCTTCCTTCCTGGATGGTGCTGCTCCTTCCATGGGGGGTCCTCTATCTAATTGGGTCCTCAGTTGAGGAACTGCTGGGGTGCTGTCAAGAGGAACTCTTGGAGTAGGAGTAAGAACAGCTTGAGTTCAAACCTGAGATCTGGTCTGTCTTGCAGGAGGTGAATGTTGGAGTGGCATGATTGAATAAGAATAAAATTTAAATAAAATGAATCAAAACTTGAATAAAAACTTGAGGCAAAACCAAAATAGTCTTGAGGATCAAATCAATGGATCAATGAAAATCTTCAAGTACGTCAATCAATCAAATCAAATGAGTCTTGAAGTCAAAATGAATATCAATGAAAAAATCTTGAAGTCAATAAAATCAATCAATCAATCAATCAATGATTTCTTGCAGTGAAAATCAATCAGTCAAAATCTTGATGTGAAATTCAGCACAATCAATGAAAAATCTTCAGGTCAATCAATTATCTTGAAGTCAATATCAGTTATGTCAAATCAGTCAATCAATTCAATTATCAGGTGAATTAATCCTGAAAATCAAAATTCTTGAGGAATAAAATCAAAATGAATCCTGATATGAACAACATGTCTGAACAATTTGATGAATAATCTGAGAATCAAATGATAATACGCCTGAATGGAGGATAAAATAAGATCGATGATTAAGATTGAGATTAAAAAGATAAACAGAAAATAAAATTTGGGTCAGCTTTCAATTTTCAGAATGAAGAATGAATGAGAGAAAATTGAGAGGTGACAAAGAATCATTAAATTCATAAGCGTTAAAAAGCCATAATTTTGGTGAATGAATGAATGAAATTGATGAAGTATGAATGAATAAAATGATGAAGAATGAATGAACAGAATGAAACGAAATTATGAGTTATTTAATATAATGTCACAGGGGCTCTTATGGAAGCAAGAGGGCCTGGCGCTCAGGAATCAAGAACTCACTTGGAGGGCTCCAAAAGATGATAAAAAATACTACAGAATATATTCCTTAAGCAGGAATAAGAGAAAGGACAAGTATGCCAAAGATAACAAAGAGTAATAAGAATGAAGCCAAAGGCCAAATATAAAAGAAAGCCAAAGGCCAAGAAGCCAACCAAGTGAATCCTCAATTCACTGTTTCAACCTGCCAGAAAGAACAATGGAATTAATAAAGATATGACCACCAATATCCACTGACAGGCAAGGAAAGAAAAGAGAAAAGGTGCTAATGACTGACTTAAGATTATCAGTATTAACTTTAATAGTTTAAAAGAAAATAAAGATAAAAATAAATCGACTATATTAATTAACTGGGGAAAAAGTCCCCAGGTGCTGAAAGGTAGCCAGTATATGTGAAAACTGAAAGATTGATACTGGAAGGTGGATCAATGGCTGTATTTTCTGAATCGGGAAATACAGCTCTGGCCATCTTGAAATTTGAACTGTGTGATGGAATTCACACAGTGGAATATGGAATGGCCCAATTGGGCCAAGACCATACAGGTTGATTGAATGAGGCCTGTACAGATGAATTGAGTTGTCCAAGGAGTATTGAATACTTGATGCCTTGACAACTGATTTAAATGATGTAATACCTCTTTAGAATTGCCCTTGAATAATGCTGAATGAATTGTGCCAACCCAACTCCTGCAGATACAGGTGGTTGGGATCCTTGAAGAGTCTTCTGATTGCTGCCATAACTTGTCAGACTGATGAGCTGATTAATCCTCCTTTGAAATGGGCGTTGGGATTTGAGAACTTGATTTTGGAAAGGTGGAACTGGGTCCTGAAAACGTCACCATTGGATTGCTGAGCAAAAATGGTGCATAATGGTATATAATACCATATATGCACCATACCTGCAACCTTGAGTACGGATGGTATGAAGGAAAGGAAGAAATCCCCTGGAGTTGAGGGGAAAGACAGACTGAGATGATCTGGTGGTTGCCAGAGGCCATGGCTGAAATAGTGGTCCATGGTGGTCCATGGCCAAAATTGGGTCCTACAGGATTTATGGCCAAAATGGTGTCCATGAGGTTTTTGGTCACTTTTGGGTCCAAGGAAGTGGTGGCCAAAAATGGCTCAGGTGGACCCAATTGTGGTTTGGGGCCTAGGTAGCTGGCCCCTTTTGACCTCATTGGATTACGCCAAAAGGCGCATGAATGGCCTATGGACCGCGCATCACGGCCCACAGGCCGTAGGAGCCATAGGGGGCCTAAATGGCCCAAAAAGGCCATTTAGGCCAAAACCCCAATAATGAAAGGGGTGGCCCTGAATCCAAGGATGATGGCTAGGGGGCCTGAAGGCCCCTAGAAGACAAAATGACCCCCCAGGCCCAAAATAAAAGAGGAAGGCCTGGGGGTTGGTGAAGTAGGAATTGGCCAAGAAGGCCAATGACGGCAGGATATAGCCTGAGGCCATAAAATGGCCATTGGAAAGTGTTATGGCGTGGATGCCATAGCACACCCAAGGGGGCCAATTGGCCATAAAAGGTATGATGTGACCAATTGGCCCTAACATGGCTCCAGGTTGGATTGCCGCAGCCATCAAGGAGGAGGGCCAAACTCGTGGTTGTGAAAATACAACACCTTCTTGATCATTGGGTCTGACTCTCTCTTCTTTGGTTTAAGGTGGTCTTTTTCTGCCCTTGTATCCTTTTCTTCTACTGGAAACCTCCTAGGATTGTGAAGAATGGTGACTCTTGGCCACTGATATGTTGGTTTCCACATGGTATGAAGCCACCGGAGAGCTGATTTGGCCTTCTCCTTATGAGCCTGAAGGAATCTGAGTATGCCCTGTCTGGGTCAGCTGTTCTTCTATAGATTGGATGGTAGCTTGATTCTCCCTTATCTTGTTTGCCCTCACCTCCAGGAGTCTGAACTGCCTGGTGGGATTGCAAACTTTGGTGATTACCATAAGGTCTTTGAAGTCTATCTCTTTGAGGCATATCTTCTGGAAACTTGCTCCAAGTTCTTCCCAGTGAGATTCCAGGTTGAAACTCTTGTTTTCCATGCTCCATTGAAAGAAAGCTTTGAGGAGCTGGTGGAGCTGAAAAACTTGATCCATATCTTTTCAGTCCTCTGGTTTGAGGTTCCTGTTTAATTGGAAAGTGACTAGCAGGGTGGGTATTAATTCCCTCAGTGTCTTGCCATCCACCACTGTGTACAAGGTGTCCTCTTCCAGGTCTTCTGGTTCTGGACAAGCCTTCTCTGTCCTCTGGCTGGCTCCTTTGGAAGCCTAGGTCTCTGAGATGTACAGGTGACATATCAGTGTTTGCAAGCAGTCAAAAACTTCATGTTCTTAGGGTATTTACCTTTTACCGTATCTTGTACAAATTTGTTGTTGGCTTCCTTTGGCAATTTTACTTTAGAGGTTACAACTGGGTTAATTATGGTAATCTTCCTTGTACAAGTTGTTAAGGTTGATTTATCTTGTATTGCAGCAGAGGTTTGTGGTTCTCTATTCTTCTGAGTGGCAATGGGTGTCCACTTTTTTTCTGTTATGAGGCCTTCACTGTGCCTCTTTCCTTTTCCCTTGCTGCCCTCTGGTTCTGAGGGTGTCACTGGTATGTTGACCTGTGACTGGGTCTCTAGTGGGATGTAGTCTTCTTCCACTAAAATAAAACAGGAAAAGAGGGCTTAATGTCAGTTAAGACTTCTTAATATGCTGTTTGCACGTCTACAAATGGCCTCTGGGATTTTATATTTCCATATTATGCCCTTGTATAATGATAGTGTAAGTGAATTAACAGTTCCACATCAGAAGTACAACTTATAGATATCTGGTACACTGTCTGTCTACCAATATCTCACCAATTGAGGTGTAATTAGCAAGTATAATCTGAAAAAATGTTGTATGTAAGAGGGTAATTGAATTACAAATACACCCAACCATGCCTCAAATATTGGATTTACAGTAAGAGGTGTCCTTATTCTATTAAAAAAGAACTTTATTAGTGGCTGAAAGTGTTTTTATATGTAAAACACGCCAAAAATAAGGGTTGTTGTGGTGATTAAACTATAATCAACCAAACGACAATAACATTAAAAAGCTAAAAAATAGTGGTATATAGCATATACCACTAACAAATATATATATAAGATATGTTTTATATTTTTTTCAAGAAATTACGCCTGAAAGGATAAAGCAATATGTCAGAATATTAGAAAATAAGTGAGAAACTCACTTTTAAGGTCCAAAAAAGTCAAAAACCATGGCCAAGTCTATGATAAAGGTATATAATAGTATTTAAAAGCTTTAACTATGACTGCGACACAGTGAAAATAGCTTAAAAAAAGTCTGATTTATTATAATAAAAGGGCTTTACTATTGTATAATGGTGGTGGTTGATTCTGCTGAAAGCCCTGGGTGCAGTCTTACCAGTTGGGTTACTATAATAAGACCTACAATACTTAAGCTTAAAGTATAACATGGTTATTTTTGAAGGGTATAGCTGTTTTTAACAGTTGTACTACATAGGAATTCAAGATCAGGATGAGGAAACCTTTTCTGGCTGTGAAAAGGCCCCCTCTTATCCTAAAATTGGGTGAAAAGGCTGAAAGACCTTTCCATGTAATGGAAGTGAAGATTTTTCACTCCAAAGTACTGGCTTGTGGTTTTTGAAAAGCCTGTATAGCCTGTATTGGGCTCAGATGTGGGCAGTTTTCACCAATACAGGGTGAAAAATTTCATCTGGGGACCACGTAGCCTGATTCTGATGTGTATTACATGTGGAATTCTGTACAGAATCTGTATAGGACCCCAGTATTGAATGAACTATGAAGTATTGAAGTATAAAAATTCTTCTTTGTCTGTTTGACACCTCATAATCATGGTTATGGGATATTATAGCACTGTAAGGCTGTATCGGCCAAACTGTGGGATTTTGACCTTTGAACAGCCATAAATTGGTCAGTTTTTGAGACACCAACCTCAGAATTGGCTTGGTGTGTACCCCTGAGTGTTTTCTACACAATGTTACCTCATTTGGTATGGTTATCATTAGATATGACAAGGTTATGCCATGTACAAGTTCTCTTATACACATTTTTGATTTGTACAAAAACTGTATGGAGCTTGTTTGCTCCATATCATCTTTTCTAGATAGGATATGGGGAAATGGATGGCACCGCTAGATAGCCCTGATTTTGATATTTCCAAAAAGACCCCACTTCAGGTATATCAACATAAAACTGTAGAAGTTAGATGACAGGTGAATATTTTAATCACCCTTATTTGACCTTATTGGGGTCATAGCTTTTGTAATTCTGGTGCTAGCTTAGTTTGGCTATTACCATTGGATAGCCCTGACAAAGAACTTTATTTTGAATACCCCATTGATGGGGTTAAGCCTCTTACTCTGTATCTCAGATGAGAGGTGAAAATTAAGGTTTATGCTCAGCAACAACTCTGAGCTGGAATAACTTTGTTATTATTTGTCCTATGATGATGAAACTTGTATATTTGGAAAGGGGTGAGTTTCCTCTTTTGTTTGATATCTGTTGAGCTGATTTGGCTCAGCTCCATGTTTTGGTGGTATCTTGGCTATACCATTGATTTATGGTATTTGGCTGTCATGCTTGTGCTCTGGTTTGGGTCACAGGCTGACAAATTTGGTTTGATTTTATACTGTTTTTACACATGGATTTTTCACATCAAAAAAATTATAGAATTATTATTAGAGGTACTATTAATTAATTTTAAGCTCAAATTCTCAAATCTTAATTTTTTTAATACTAAAAAATAATAAAACTTATGAGAAAAATCTTAAAAGCATTAAAAATGAAAAATTTCTTTCTTTTATCAATTTTGGTTTAGTGTCTTCAATCAAAGAAAGTGCAGCTGGTAATAGGCTCAGTAAGAGATATATTACTAGTGGGGAATGTTCAGAAGAAGAATATGAAGCAAGCATTGAAGTACTAATTGGCAAAAGAGGCACTATCTTTAGAACAGAAAAAGACAAAAAACCACCAAAAGGTGTGTTTTCTGTCTTTATCTTTTCATTTTCTCTTAAAATTGACGCAAAAAGCGGTGCATACCAGAAATGGAAGCAACTATTCAGTCCAACCAGATAAATATGGACAAGGAATAAGTAAGACAATGGCCACATCTTGCAAGTCCATAAGGTTTGTCTATGAAACTCTTGATAATAGTAGCAAATATCAAGGGTACTATGACTGTCCTCAGTAGAAATATATAATATAACAAAATATTATAACCACAAATTTAAATATAATTATGAAGAAATAATTATATAAAAAATAAATTTAATTATTATTATAAAGATATAATAATTATAATAAATTATAATTATTCTATTATTGTTATAGTCACTGACAGTTATAACAATAATAAGTGTAAAGCTCTTAATGAGACAATTACACATGGAAAATATGAATATTAACCACTTATAAATAATGTAAATATTATTTATAGAAGAATTAAAGCACACACTGTGCAGAAATAATTCTTATAGAATAAAATTCTATATAAAAAAACTAATACTAGATAAAAAAGATATAGAACTTTAGACAAAACTTACTTATAATATTTATTTAATACAACAAGTCAAACAACAACAGTTATTATATTAAATAATAATTATAAGTTAAAAACACGCCAAAAATCAATATTTTTAAAGATAAAACAACTTTTTATAAAAAAAATTATGATTAAAGAGTTTTTAAGAGGAATTTGTGGATTTTTAAAAGATATTTAAGATGATTAATCTTATATAATAAAATATATTATTGGTGATTACAACAATAATATAAATTCTATGATTTCAATTCTTTAATTTAAATTAATAAAGAATAAAATAACTTAAGAATTACTTTAATAATAAGATTTTATATTTAATAAAACTTTACCTGTTTAAATTTCTAATATGATTGGATTGATAATGAAGGATGGACAAAAACAGTGATGAAAAGACTCTTTTTATGTCTTCAGAGCAGCTCTCATGATTCATAATGGATATAGAGGGCGTGCTCAGGCCAAAACTGAAAATCCATGCTTAAAATTAAAGTTCTTAGCTTAAGGTAACTTAATTTTAATTCCAATTTAAAGTTAACAGGGTTATTCTTAACTCCATGTAGCTTTAATCCTCATTTAAACTGATTATTTTAAGTTTTTAATATAAATAAACTTATTTATATTGAATTTCATCACATGAACAACTTAAAAATAGAGTTTCAAGCAGAAATCTCTTAAGCTCAATTTTTAATTAATTTTTAAAGAAATTATAATTTTCTTTGAGCTTTAATTAAAAGAGTGAATTTCCAGTCTAATTACCCAGGAAGTTTATTTAGAAAAGATACCTAAAACTTAATTTATATGTAGATAATATTAAATTGTAAGCTGTGTAAAACTTTCAAGCAAATCCATTAAGAATTGTTTTTTTGAATTTTTGAAGGTATTGCTATTTTGCCATGTAAAATAGCAATACACACCAAACCTCAAGTTTTGATAAGGTTTTAATGCTTGAAGCCTTGAATTTTTAAGCTTATTTAAGCTTTTTAAGCTTAATTGGGCTTTGAAAGTTCCTAAAACCTTGAATTCAAGCCTGCATATTGGAATTTACCCTTTGGCAGATTGAAATTCCTGTCTAAATTGGGATAAAACCAGTTTAAACTTTAATGTTGGATCAAAATCTAATCTTAAAGTTTAAATAAGGTTGAAAATTCTCCAATATAGGTGGAAAACCTTAATTGAATCCTTGCAGATCCAAAAACTTGGGTACCCCAGCTCTATTTGGTCTTTTTCCTTTGTCCCACCTTTTTGCGTGGATTTTGCCCTTTTATTTATTTAAAGCCATAATATGGCCTTAAACCCTTTTAAATTGAACTCACGCAGGATTTACATTCTGTATGGCAGATACTTAGCCAATTCATTAAATATACACCACACCTCAATTTTAACTAAAATTTTGGCAAGTTTGCATAAACCTTATGCAACTTTAAATTTAAGCTTATTTAAGCTTAAATTTAACAATTTTAAAATAATGTTAAAAAAGTTACATTAGTACAGTGAGATTCTTAAATCTTCTAACAACATAAGAAATAAGTGTTTTTGGGTATAACACCTTATGGATGTACCCAAGGTTAGTTTTGGTGTAGAATCCAAAAATGTCATAATATTTATAACTTTGTTTATCCAAAAAAAACGATATACTTATTTTTTGTTATTTTTATTTTAAATGCAATCAAAGAATCTATTGAAGACAAATTTAAATGTTTATAAAGTTATTTGTGGCCTTATGGGTACGTTATACATACCGCACAGGCTCACAAAGTCTTCCTGAAGAAAGACATGTCTTTAGGATTCCAGAGTTGCGCCCATTCCCCAAGGTCTGTACCCACAAACATTGATGTGAACTCTGAGACAGAACTAATTGAAGGTAATATTTTAAGACCTGAACCACTTCCAAGTGACAGAAATAGAAATATATCAGTCCCAATACAAAAACTGGTTCAGAGAAGCAAAAGAAGAGGATTGGCTAATATTCCCAAGCCTTTGGAAGGGTGCCATAAACTCCTACTTACACATCAAGAGCTTTCTGGGTCAGGAGAAGACAATAGAACTTTTAGGAGGGTGGAGCCCATTGTCTTGAAAAGACAAGGTCAAAAAGATAAAGAATTGGTTGAAGAACCAAAGTCTTTTATCAATAGACCAGAAGAAGGAATTAGAAATGACTCCAGCTTTGGAGAAAGAAGGCCCAGTGGCGTCTACCAGCTCCAAACCAGCTCAAGAAGTTTCCAAAGACAAGCCCAAAGAACCTCAGAAGAAGAAGAGAGGTCCCAAGAGCCATCAACAAAGGGGGAAAGGAAAATTCAATTGGCACAGACCTTACCGACAGGGGTACAGGATCCCCATATTGCAGCCTTCAGCAGTGGACAGTGTCTTCAATATGGCCAGGACTCTTATGGAATTCACAGCCAAGGAGAAGGAAAAGATGAACAAGACTTTTACACACAAATAATACAAGAAAAACAATTTTTTAAAACAAGTATTAATGTAGAACTTGGTAAAATTGATGCAAATTTAACTAAATTAACATTAGATATAAATTATTTGAAAAAGAATAACAAACATTCTGCTGAATCGCATAAGTCTTCAATTTCCAAACTTGAATTAATTTCCAATACATGTGACGGAATTGAGAGTAAATGTCAATTACCATATGATGAAATAGAAGATCTTTCCACTACAAACATTAATGACCAGCTCAAGATTCTGAAAGATTATGTTTTAACAGTAGTTGATAATACCAATCAATTTGCCATACATCTGGCAAGAAGTGACAGTGAAAGGCAGAAATTGAAATATGAAATACTTGCACATGTGGAACAAATTCATAAGAATTATGAACCAAATCCACATATACCAAGACATTCCACAAAATTTAATGAAGAGAAAATTTCAGTCAAAGGAAGTCTAACCCCTTTTATAGGAGAAAATTCTATCTCTGCAAAAGATATTCCCAAATTAGAAGAATGGCAAACATTCTGTGGTACAGAAGAATACAACCATATTGAGCTCATAATAACAAATGATGTGTTGCAAGAATATTTTAATATACCTGATGAAATAATAGTGCGTAAATTGCATTCCTTGTTTACCAGAACTGAAGAGAAATGGTATTACAAAAATGAGACAAGATCATGGAAAACATGATTGGCCTTGGTGAAAATCTGAATTAATCACAAAATGGGGCAACAATTATTGGAGTTTTAAAATAGAAAATGATTTTGAAAGTGCCATTTTTAACTCAGAAAAAGATAAACAACTTACTTGGTTCCTCAAACAGAAAGACAGATTATCTGCCTTAAACCAAGATATGTCAGACTCAATTGTTAATATGAGAATATTGAAACAATGTGGAGGAGAACTAGAACATTCTATTAAATGCATATGTGTAGAACCCTGCTCATCAGAAGACTACATTAAGGACATGGAAGATATCATAACTAGAACAAGAATTGGTAAAACCTGGACTAGAAATGCTATAGAGTCCAAAATGGTCCCAAAGATTTTCAGAGAAGATAAGAGACCTGAAAGACCAGTCTTGAAGTGTCATAAATGTGGGAGTACCTCACATTTAGGCAACACTTGCACCAAAAAGACAAAAAGAAATGAATTTCAAATCATTGAAGAAGCTCAGTGTACTGAAGAGAAAGAAGAATCTGACCAAGATTCTGCAGTCGCTGAAGAAACACCAGTAGAAGATTATTATATTGAGAACATTAGGGCTTTCTTTGAAGTCAAAGAAGTCCATACTCACTTGTCACATGATAGTGAGAATTTCTATAACCTGATTAATATCCAAGATGCCAAAATTTGGAAGACTAAACCTGCTAGAGGAAAAGGATACACTGCTGGAGAATCATTTATTAAATCAGTCTTGATAAATGATGTTGAAGCTGAAGTCAATTTGGATACAGGGGCATTTTGCACTTGTATAGCCAGAGACTACATTCAAGTCATACTACCTCAATGGAAAACAATCTGTTACCTATAGAAGGTGTGAAATTTAGTAGCGCCAGTAATAATATGTACCCTTTGGGCATTTTGGACACTAAAATTGTATTTTCACATCCTGCAGGAAGTGTAGGAATGAAGACAGAGATAGTTGTAATGTAAAACTGTACCTATCAACATATCATTCTTGGAAATGATTACTTGAATATTTGTGGTATTGACATCAATAACCATAAGGAATGATATTTTACTATTGGAGAAAATCAAAGAAAAAAAATTTCTTTTTCCAATATGCCAAAACAGATATCAATAGTATCTTCAAATAAAGATACTTAGAAGGAAGAATTTGTGACAGATCAGCTTGTTGAAGCACAAATTAATCCATCATTGTCACCACAAATGAAGAATGAACTTATTAATATATTGTACTCATATAAAAATTCTTTTGCCTCTGATAATGAACCATTAGGTGCTATTAAATGGAATGAAGTTGATATTACTCTTAATATTGACAGACCATACCCTCCATTACTTAGAAGAACAGCTTATCCATCCAGTACCACAGCTATAGAAGCCTTGTAAAAACATATCCAAGAGCTGATTTAACTAGGTGTACTAAGGAAAGTAGGCCATAATGAGGAAGTTGAGGTGACAACACCTGTTATTATTTCTTGGAACAATGATGAATCTAGAATGGTTGGATATTTTAGAGAACTGAATACCTACAAGGCTCCAGATTAGTATCCAATTCCTAGAATCCAAGAAGCTTTGTCCCAAATGTCTAAAGCCAAGTATATAACATCCATGGATCATTGAAAGGCTTTCATCAAAACTTTTTATTTCCAAAGCTAAGAAATTGCTTAGAATCATCACTCACTGTGGTATTTATGAGTATCTTAGAATGCCATTTGGTATTAAAAATGCACCATCTCATTATCAATTGATGATGAATACCATCTTCCCCACAGAATTATCTGAAGGATGGCTTATCAATTATATTGATGATATTATCATATGTTCTTATTCATTATTTTTGCACCTTGAAAGAATTGCAAGAGTACTTGACAAAGCTGAAGCAGTGAATATGAAGATTTCACTCAAGAAATTTTACTTTGGCTTTGAAGAACTCAAAGCTTTAAGACATATTGTTTCTGGTTTAAGCTTGGGTATTGACAAAAATAAGGTGGTAGCAGTGCTATATAAGCCAATACCCCAGAATAAAAAAGAAATTATGTCTTTTATTGGATTTTCAAGTTATTGCAGGCAACACCTGAAAGACTTTGCAATTATAGCCAAATAACTCTATATAATCTGTGATCAACAGACAGTATTTGAGATGAAACAGGAAAGAATTAAAGCTTATGAGAAGATAAGGAAAGCTCTTACAGAAGCACCTTTACTCCTCATGCCTGACTGGAATATACCTTTTAAGTTGTACATTGATTCATTTGAAGATGGATTAGGGGCAGCCCTACATCAAGTCCAAGTTATTTGTGACAAGCCTACATAGGGACCAGTTTGTTACATCTCAAGACAAATCAAACCAACAGAAGCCAGATGGAGTGCTTATGTTTGTTATGGACACTTTAGAAATTACACTATTACCTTGATAGCAGTGTTGTTGAAGTTATAACCGACTGTAATGCTGTGAAATAACTTCTTAGCATGAAAACTCCCGACAGACATATGTTGAGATGGAAAATAGCCATTCAAGAATATAGAGGTAACATGACTATAGCTCATAAGACAGGAAAAATTCAAAAGAATGGTGATGAAATTAGCAGGTGGGAATTAGCAAGTACTTCTGATAAGCTAGCTTGTGTACCGTTGGAAGAAGAACCATAGATTCCAATTGAAGGAATTAACATAACTGATATTGGGACTGAATTTGTTGAAGAAGTCAGAGAATCTTATATGCAGGACAAGAAATGCCATATCTTGACTTCCTTATTAGATAAAGACTGAAAATATACATCTCTAGTCAATTAAATGGATGAAGTTTGTAAAAATTCCTATTCTGAAGGAATATTTCACTTGTTTGATGGAATAACCTACCACAGAACCAAAAATTCTTGCATTATGACATTGTGTAGCAGATTGCTTATCAATACCATTCTTCATTAATGCCATAATAGCATCTACTCTGGACACCTCTCAGAAGACAGAAAACTTGAAAAAGTGAAAAACTGTGCATGGTGGCCATCTTGGAGAAAAGAGACCATTGAATGTTGCCATACCTGTGACAGATGCCAAAAAGCAAACAGGAGTACAGGCAAGAAATTTGAACTAATGAGTCATATTCAAGAACCAGGGTCCCCTTGGGAAGTTGTTCACATGGATTGAGTCACAGCACTTCCTCCAAGTGGTTACATAATTTATAATGCTTATTTAGTCATTGTAGACAGATATAGCAAGACTCCCATATTCTTACCATGTCATAAAGATGACACTGCTATGGATACTGCTCTTCTTCTATGGAGGAGAGTTCTTTCTCATACGGGATTATTTAAGAATATCATTAGTGACAGAGATCCCAAGTTCATGTCTGCACTTTGTACTAATCTCCACAGATTGTTTGGGACTACGTTATCATTCTCAACAGCATATCACCCTCAAACAGATAGACTAGCAGAGAGAATGATTCAAACTTTGGAAGAAATGATCAGTAGATTCTGTGCTTATGGGTTAGAACTCAAATACTCAGATGGCTTTACCCATGACTGGTGCACTTTAATACCAGCATTAGAACTGGAATATAAGACATCAGTCCATTCTTCTACAGGCCAAACTCCTGCTATGTTGCAGAAAGGATGGAACCCAAGACACCCAGCAGACACACTGATGAAGGATTTGATTGACATCCATCCTACAGCTTCTAGCTTCAAGATAATGCATGATAAAGTGAAAAATCATGCAAACAAAAAGTATGAATGATGCTTTTGACTATGCCAACAAAAAGTGGGTCAAGAGTCATAAAGTACCAGACTTGAAAGTAGGGGACTTAGTTCCGGTTTCAATTCTGAATTTTAATAATATCAAAGGCCCAAAGAAACTTAAATATTCTTATTGAGGACCTTTTTTTAATTGTTGCCTTACATGGAACCAATGCAGTTAAAGTGGAATTGAGTGGTGAATTGGAAAATAAAACCTTATCAACCAGCTGAAAAAGAATTTTTTACTTTAAAGAGCCCAAATCCTTTGACTATACCACCAGTGAAAATGACTGAAGAAAAAAAGATAAATAAAGTCATTAAAGAAAGGCAACTTAGGGGTAAAAATTAAAGAGAATATATCAACAGATATAGAAATCCAGTACATGAAGATGAATGGCTTGCAGAATCAGAAATACCAGACTCAGATAAACTCTTAAGAAGATTTAGACATGAAAGAAGGCCACAAGCATTAATATGTCTTTAAATGTGCTTTAAATTACTTGATTTGAGTAATGTAAAGACGTTGGACAGTGGACATTTACCCCCTTTGGGGCCTTTTTCTTCTTGATATCATTAATAAAATTGGAGTACAATTTTATTTTTTTGGTGGGAGGGAATGTGAGCCTTGAGGTATATTTCAAATACCCAAATAGGCCAAAAATATCTTTAACAATAAATTTTGAACTATGCATAACCCATAAGTAATGCATATATTCAAAATCGATCATTTTTGATTTCAGAAAAGATGAATAACTTTTTATTGAGTAAGTAAATCCATGGATTTAAGGCCAGATTTGGACTCTACACCTAAAGTCACCCAGGGTAACTACATAGTGTGAATAAGTTTAAATTAACTCTAAGAGGTGGTAATATGGAAAATACTTCCATACCACATAAAGGAATTGTGAGAATTTTTCTTTTTCTCAATCCCACACCAAAATAATGGGAAAGTGAGAAATCCCATATTAAATCTAAATGATGAATAGTGTTATGCATGTTTGCAGAATTCAAAATTATGGTATTATTAAATAAATGTTTGATACACCCATAGTGGATATCAGTCTTTAAACCTGAAATTCTATTTTTGACGTGAAAATAGCTAAGGGGAACAAAAGACATTGAAGAGAGCCAGGGTACCCAGCTTCTGAGGCATCAGAGGCGTGGATAGCTCTAAGGCTTGGATCCATGGTTGATCTTGGCCCAATTAGTATACTAAAACCATTTGGGAACTTAGACACCAAGTTAAAATATGCTTCAATCATAAGAAAATTGCAAATAAGCTACTATTTTGAGGTGACAGAGAGGTAAAGAGCAACTTAGACTCCTGTAACCATGTCAATTCTTAATGATTTTCCATAGATAAGCCCCAAAAGAGTAATTAAAACCCTTTTTGGACTAGTATCCATTGACGTAACTCATAGCAACCTGCCATATAGTGTTATTTGCAATTCTATGTAGAAATGAGGTAAAAACTTCAAAAATTAATTGAAAGTACAATTCTTAATTAATACTTCTGAAGCTTTCAGGACCAATGAAGAAAGGTATTTTACATAAAGAAACCAAAAATAATTACATTTTTGTAAGTAAAATTCAAAGCTTTCCTTACAGTCTATTTTTGATAATTCCACGTGAAATACTGAATCTTCAAAAATTCACAGAAAATACAACCTGTGATGAAATTTCCAATAACATTGATAGCTTTGAAAAATTAATGTTCATTTCAAAATAAAAGATTATTTACAGTTGTTACTCTTTTTATTACTAACCATATTTGGGTTGGTAGTCATGTAAAAGCATCGATTAAGTAATTATGATAATATTACATGACAACATATGATGCAATCATTAATCAAAAAAGGATTATTATTTCCTCAATCACTGGTTTTTCAGTTTGCTTCATGTCACAACTCTGTGAGCTTTCTTTGACTTAAAAGAGGCCTCCTCTTGTTTTTTTTTCCAAATTGTCTTATTATCAAATGATACCATTATTCCCAACAAGTAAGTATTAGTTAAGTATTTTCTGAAGTGTTTTAAATCTTTCAGAATCAATCAGAAAGACATGAAATCATTTTAATAAGCTATATATCTCTGTATTACTGTTATAAATCAATTTTGATCCTTTAAATCCACAATTATACGTCAAATCTCTCTACCAATCTCTTTCTGAGTGTGAGCCTTAGAGGTAATTTCATATACCCAAAAGACCACAAATATAAAAAATAACATATTAATATAAATAAAATAAATTTATTTATATTATTAAAATAAAAATAAAAAATATAAATATAAAATTATATTAAAAATAAAAAATTAATTATAATTTAAAAATAAAATTACTTTAAATTTTGTAAATATAAAATTACATTTATACTTGAAAAATTTAAGTAAAAATGAAATTTTAACAAAATTGTGAAAAAATAAATAAATTTGGAAAAAAGTTAAATAAAATTTATTATAACTTTTTATCCAATAAATAAACATATAAATTTTATTTCACCATTGGATTCCTCATAAAAAATCAGGTGGGGTCACCTCTGAGTGAAATTTTTGTAACTCAACTCTAAATAAGCTTAAATTAAGTTTTTAGTATTTTCAATACAAAAGTTGAAAATCCTCAAAACCTTAATTTAATTCACACCACTTGTGGTGTTAACCATCAATTTTTGTGTTAAAATTGAGGTGTTGTGTTTAGTTTAGAAGTTATGAGGAATTAAAGTATTTTCAATTGAATTCAATTGAAATGTCAAAATGTGTGCGTGTATTACATAAGTGAACTTTGATTTACATATGAGGTGTCAATTATTACTGTATTGTACTGTACAATTGAATTGAATTACATGTGTAAATTATAAGTATAATACATGATGAGGAATTAAAGGAAAAATAAATTGGAAAGATTAAATTTGGGGGGGAAAAGGAACTCCAGCTCTAAGGGGGAGCTAGACCCCCAAAATCCTTGCTGACAGGCGTGGGATGTCAAAATTCATGCAAAAGTTCATCACTTTTGGCCTGGAATTGAGTTACAGGGTCTGTGGACTCAATTGATGATGAGGTTTTGATACCAACTGGGGTAGTTTTAGCTGTTGCCAAGAAGGTAAAACTACCCTTAAGATAAAACAATCATAATAAAAACAGTTTTAACTGGTTTCTACGCCTCTGACACACATTCTGACGTGTTTTGAAGGCTCTAGGCCTGGTATTGCTATAGTAATGGCTGATTTAAGGGTCTAAAATGGCTAAAAATGGCTAAAAATGGCTTAAACCAGCCCTTTTTGGTCTAAACCAGGGTTCAATGATGCCATAATTGGCTTTTCTGTTGTCAGACTGTTTTTCACGACTGACAAGAGTAAATTTTACTTTTGGAGTAAGAGAATTGATGGCTATAAAAGAATGTCTTCTTTGCCCCACTTTTCTCTTCATGTTAGAATCTTTTCCTTTTATTAATTAGTTTAAAACTGTTAAACCAATCAATCAAAGATTCCAACCACCACTTTTAAATCATTTTAATCCTTTTAACCACTTGAAAAAATCATTATAATCATTGTTTGTAACTCTTATAATCATTTTTACCCCTGAACCACCCCAAAAGTGAATTAAAGCATCTTTCATCACTGTAAACTTTGTCACTTTGTTTCCAAATTCACTCTGGTCACTTTTGGGCGTGTTTTCTCTTTAATATTCTTTTTAAAGACTTTGTTCTTTAATTAATTGCTTGCAGTTCTTTGCTCAATTAATTCCAATTGAAATTGCTCTTGAAGAAATTTCTTTTGTAGCCTTAAAATATCTCTTGTAGAGTATTTTTTGGATAAATTTTTATTGTTGGTAAAACAATAAATTTTTATAATATTATTGTTTCATACTAATAAAGTTATATACAATAAAATTGGCGTGTTTTCTCTTAAAAATAATATTTCATACTATTTTTAATTGATTTTTACCTTATACAAATTTTGAGGACAGGAAAAGTACTTGATTTTTAATCAAAGTTTCATATCCACACCTTACATTTGGGGGCCCAGCCGTGATATTTTACCTGTGACATATTTTTTTTACTCTTTTTAAATCTTTTTTCTTATATTGAAAAATTTAAAAACATATAAAAAATACTTATAATCCAAAAAAATCCATAAAAAATAACTTTTTTTCATATTATAAGTGAGGCTTATATTTTTATTTCTTTTTTGAAATAACCTTTTTTTTTACTTAATTAATTGGCTTTTTCATTAATTTTAGTGTCTGACAACGTGGTAAGACAACAAAACATTGAAACAGCCTCAACAGTAACCAGCATTATCCCTGCCAGTACTGTTAATTCTGATCATAATAGTACTGTTATTGTGACTCAAAATAATCAACCTGAACCAATATCTTCTGAATTAATTAACTTGGATATAAGTAATACACTTCAGAAAGCCAAAAATTTGGCCAATAGTAAGTTTTTGACGTAAAAATACTATTTTAAGCCTTTTTTAACCATAATTATGCCTTCAACCAGGTCAGGAGCCAGCTACAACCCCTCAAGCAGCTCCCAAAAAGGTAATAGACGTGATTATGGCAGAGGCCAACCAGGTACAGAAGGAAAAGGGTCAGTTGATGACTTCCAAACAACTAAAATGGGTCATTCTGAAGCTGATAATACCATTTTACCTTCAAAAAGAGCTGACACCGCCACAACAAGCCTCTGTGGACATATACAAAGCCAGCCACAGTGCATACAACAATGCACTCCAATTCAAGGAGTACCAGATCCTTGCAGACCTGTGGAAGAATTGCATGAATTCTTACCTGACAGTAAGAAAATTCTTGGGCCATCCCAACACTTGCAAGTTGCTCAATGGATGGCATCCATTGATGGAGAAGAAAAACATGATGCTTTTGACACTAGAATGGAGGAAAAACAACCCTCCACCAGCCAAACCAGTGCCAAAAACAGCCCCAATGGCCAGCAGCAGCAATTCCAACGTGAAAAAGCAGCCACAAACTCCAAACAAGGGCAAAGGGAAGGCACCAGCCCCAAAACCTTACAGCCAGGGCTACAGAATCCCAAAGATTCAGCAGGATGCCATGGAAAATGTATTTCAGATGGCCAGAACCATGATGGAATTACAGAAGAAGGAGGAAGCCAGATTAAGGTTCCAGAAATGATTTCTGACATATTTGATTCCATCCCAGAGTTGTATAATGCTATAAATGACGTGAAAAAACATCTTTCTGATAAAAATGACACCATTTGTAACAACATTAAAACAAACAACCTGAGTCTGTGCCAAATTAATGAAACACTTATGTGTTTTGAAAAAGTTTTGAGAACAATTAAAAATTCCAATAATGATAATTCTTCTAACAATAAAATAAATGAACAATCTGCCATTATTAAAGAATTAACAGATAAATATTCTAAATTCAATATTGATGACATAATTGAAACAAGAATTAAACAAGCCATAAATATTATCAAGACAGATAACAAGAAAGTCCTTGATGACATTTCAAATTCATTTACTGAAGTAAAGACATATACCATTGCCTTGAAAAAGTGTTTTGATGCTTCACAAGAAGAAGTATCAAAATTATCAATGAAATTGAATCAAGTCACTGCTGATAATACAAGACAGACAGAGTTATGGCAAGAACTTACACATAAAGAAGACATGTATAAAATTGAAGTAATAAATTTAATACAAAGCTTCCAACATGAATACAGAAATTCCCAAAGGTGTAGCAACAGTAAAATGAATGACATTGAACAATTACTGAACACCTTACCAAGAATGTCTACACCTCTAAATCAAAATGAGGGCACAAGAATTTCAAATCCACAAGTATTGGATCCTGATAATTCACAATTAAAAAATGAATTATCCACTTCTTTTCATAACTTGGAACCATCAATGGGCCAAGCACTCTTGAAAGAAGTTCCAAAACTTAAAGAATGGCCTCACTTCAGTAGTGAAGGAGAGTATGACCATATGGAATTCATTAGAGGTATTGACATGATCAAAGAGGATTTTGAATTACCAGACAGATTGGTAACAGCCAGGTTTAACACCTTGTTTACCAGATCAGCTCACAGATGGTACATCAAAATAAGACAAGCACATGGACACCAGAGTTGGACTTGGTGGAAAACCCAAATCATCAACAAATGGGCAAATGATGCTTGGAGGTTTAAAGTTGAAACAGCCTTTGAATCTGCCAAATTTAATGCTGATAAAGACAAAGCTTTACCATGGTTTTGCCAACAAAAGGACAGATTAACAGCATTATATCCTGACATGTCAGAATTTATGATCCATAGAAAAATTCTGAGACAATGTGGAGGTGACTTAGAGCATGCTGTCAAAAGCAGGACTACTGAACAATCTTCAGCAGAGGATATTATCAATATACTAGAAGAAGTAACCACCAGAACCAAAATAGGTTCTAGTAGGGTGAATCTTAAAACAAGGTGTAATACACCTTGGAAAGATTCTGTGGACAAAAACCCCAAAGAAAATTCTAGTAATATTAAATATAAATCTGCAGATACAGTCAGAAAATGCCATATTTGCCAAAGCACCACCCATTTAGCCAATACATGTCCAAAAAGGGGGAAAATCAATGAAATTGACATTGAAAAAGAACCAGATGTTGAAAAAGAAGACATAATTGAAGACAATTCAGATGATAAGTCATCCATATTCTCTGAATCTTCAAAAGATATAGAAAATATCAATGCCACTTTTGACATCATGGAATCTTATTCCCACTTACCACAATTGAGCAATGGTCAAGTTGATTTATCAAAAGTTCAAGATGCACAACTTATGAAGACAAAACCAAACAGAGGAAAAGGTTATACAGCTGGTAACTCCTGTATAACAGAAGTGGTGATTGACAACAAACCCACCAAACTTTTGCTTGACCCAGGAGCCTTCTGCTCTTGTGTTGGAAAATCTTTTCTTAAGACTTGTGTATCAAGTTTTGAAGACCAATTGTTACCAATTGATGGTATAAAATTCAACAGTGCAAGTAACCCAATGAAAGCATTAGGAATCTTTGAGACCAATGTCATATTCCCACACATAAATGGGAATTTAAGGATCACAGTTGAATTTGTTGTTATGGAAAATTGCTCTAGTACCCATTTTATATTGGGAAATGACTATTTAATCATGTATGGGATAGATTTACATAATAACAAAGACAGATACTTTACACATGGAGACAATAAGCGCCAGAAATTTGCCTTTTTACCCTTTAAAAGACAAATTACAGTAAACAAAGTATCACCAGTCAACTTAGAGTTAGAGAAATTCAAGTCTGAACAGTTAAATGAGGCTGAAATAAGCCTTCATCTGACTGATAAGCAAGAAAATGAACTTTCTTCCCTTTTGTATGACCACAGAGGAGCATTTGCTACAGACAAAGAACCCCTGGGAGCAATTATTGGTCATGAAGTTGACATCATTCTTAACATTGAGAGACCTTATCCACCACTCTTAAGAAGACCTGCTTATCCAGCAAGTCCAAAATCAAGAGAAGCTCTAGAAATTCATATCAAAGAACTTCTAGACCTTGGTGTAATAAGAAAAGTAGGCCACAATGAGGAAGTAGAAATAACTACACCAGTCATAGTGGCGTGGCATAATGGAAAATCCAGAATGGTTGGGGACTTTAGAGCTCTGAACACTTACACTGTTCCAGACAGATACCCAATACCAAAAATCCAAATTGCCCTTACTCAAATATCTCAAGCAGTGTATATAACCACTATGGATGCCCTTAAAGGATTCCATCAAAATGTAGTAACACCAAGAGCAAGAAAATACTTGAGAATTATTTTTCATTGTGGAGTGTATGAATACTTAAGGATGCCCTTTGGTATCAAAAATGCACCTTCAAACTTCCAAAGAATGATGAATGAAATCTTCCGTGAAGAACTCTCAGAGGGATGGTTAATCATTTACATTGATGACATTATTATCTGTTCAAAGACTTGGGAGGAGCACATGTACAGATTATCAAGAGTTTTGACAAAAATCCAATCAGTAAACATGAAAATCTCCTTGAAGAAATGTCATTTTGGATTTAAAGAACTTAAGGCACTAGGACATGTTGTATCTGGTTTGTCCCTTGGAATTGATAAAAACAAAGTTGCAGCAGTATTGTTAAAACCCATGCCTCAGAATAAGAAGGAAATTCAGTAATTCTTAGGTTTTGCAGGATATTACAGGCAACACATTAAAGACTTTGCATCCATAGCAAGACCACTTTATAAGTTGTGTGACAAAGACACAGTATTTGAGATGACTGTTGACAGAGTCAAAGCTTTTGAGTCTCTAAGAGAAGCATTGACCACTGCTCCACTCTTACTGATGCCAGACTTTAAATTGCCTTTCAAACTGTATATTGATGCATCAGGGGATGGACTAGGTGCTGCACTTCACCAAGTTCAGATCATAAATGACAAACCTGTAGAAGGACCAATATGTTTCATATCCAGGCAAATCAAAATGGAATGTCTATGCCTTGTCTGGGACTTAGAGAAATTGAACTATTTCTTAGAGGGATGTGTTTTTGAAGTAATAACAGATTGTACAGCTGTGAAATCACTTTTGAACATGAAAACACCTAACAGACACATGCTCAGATGGCAAATAGCCATACAAGAATACAGAGGCAATATCACTATTGTTCATAAGGATGGGAATATTCATAAGAATGCAGATGGACTAAGCAGATGGCCATTACCAAATAACATTGATAATCCTGCTTATGTTCCAGAAGAAGCTTCACCACAAATTCCAATAGAAGGAATAAGTGTTACATACTTGAACACCACCTTCTTTGAAGAAGTCAGAAATAGTTACACTCAAGATAAGAATTGTAGCATCTTATGCCAATTACTTAACAAAGACTGTAAAGACAACTCTCTAATACATGCCTTGGATGAAGTATGGAGAAAATCTTATAATGAAGGGAGATTTCACCTACTGGATGGTATAATTTACCACAGAACCAAGCACACATGTGTCATGAAAGTTGTAGACAGGTCATTAATCAATCTTGTACTGAAAGAATTCCATGATAGTCCCTTTTCAGGACATCTTTCTGAGGACAGAACAAGAGAGAAAGTAAAGACCTGCATATGGTGGCCAATGTGGCAAAAAGATGTTTCAGAATATTGCAAAACCTGTGACAGATGCCAAAAGGCAAATAAATCCACTGGCAAAAGACTTGGAAATATGATGAAAATCCAAGAACCAAACAGACCTTGGGAAATTGTCCATATGGATTGGGTAACTGGCCTACCACCAGGAGGTGACAGGAGCTATAATGCTTGCCTAGTAATTGTGGACAGATTCAGTAAAACTCCAATCTTTTTACCATGTCACAAAGATGATACAGCCATGGATACAGCTCTTCTGATATGGAATAGAGTAGTGTCATGGACTGGGATATTTACAAATATCATCAGTGATAGAGATCCCAAATTCACTTCAGCTCTATGGACAAATCTTCACCAATTATTTGGCACAAAACTGTCTTTCTCTACAGCCTACCACCCACAAACTGATGGTCTGGCTGAAAGAATGATCCAAACCTTAGAGGACATGGTGAGAAGATTTTGTGCATATGGCCTTGAATTCAAAGATTGTGATGGATTTACCCATGATTGGTGTACTCTGTTACCAGCACTGGAATTAGCATATAAAACATCAATCCATTCCAGTACCAATCAGACTCCTGCTATTCTAGAAAAAGGATGGAACCCCAAGTTACCCCAAGATTCCTTGAGGAAAGACTTAATTGAAATACATCCCACAGCTGCTAGCTTCAAAGGAATGCTAGACAAAGCTAGAAAGCATGCAGTGAGATGCATGGAGGACTCTTTTGCATATGCTAAAGACAAATGGGATAAATCTCATGCAACTCCAGATTTCAAAGTGGGGGACCTAGTTCTTGTATCCACCACTAACTTCAATAACATCAAAGGATGTAAAAAGTTAAAAGACTCCTTTGCAGGACCTTTTGTGATTAAGGCCCTCCATGGAGAAAATGCTGTTGAAGTAGAGTTATCTGAAGAACTTAGCAATAAGCACCCTACATTTCCAGTAAGCTTGATAAAGCCATACAAATCTAGTGATGCTGAGAAATTTCCCTTGAGGAATAAGATTCCCCAAGTTATACCTCCTATTGAGACATCTGGTACTAAGAAAATAACCAAAGTTCTTAAAGAAAGGAAATTAAGAACCAAGAAAGTAAGGGAATACCTTGTTAGGTACAGTGACCCAACTTGTGAAGATGAATGGTTAGAAGAGAAAGATATACCAGAAGCCACCAAACTCCTGAGGAGATTCAGACACGCTAGAAACACCAATATTACAAAGTAATATTCTTTTTTAGGGGGAGGGAATGTGAGCCTTAGAGGTAATTTCATATACCCAAAAGACCACAAATATAAAAAATAACATATTAATATAAATAAAATAAATTTATTTATATTATTAAAATAAAAATAAAAAATATAAATATAAAATTATATTAAAAATAAAAAATTAATTATAATTTAAAAATAAAATTACTTTAAATTTTGTAAATATAAAATTACATTTATACTTGAAAAATTTAAGTAAAAATGAAATTTTAACAAAATTGTGAAAAAATAAATAAATTTGGAAAAAAGTTAAATAAAATTTATTATAACTTTTTATCCAATAAATAAACATATAAATTTTATTTCACCATTGGATTCCTCATAAAAAATCAGGTGGGGTCACCTCTGAGTGAAATTTTTGTAACTCAACTCTAAATAAGCTTAAATTAAGTTTTTAGTATTTTCAATACAAAAGTTGAAAATCCTCAAAACCTTAATTTAATTCACACCACTTGTGGTGTTAACCATCAATTTTTGTGTTAAAATTGAGGTGTTGTGTTTAGTTTAGAAGTTATGAGGAATTAAAGTATTTTCAATTGAATTCAATTGAAATGTCAAAATGTGTGCGTGTATTACATAAGTGAACTTTGATTTACATATGAGGTGTCAATTATTACTGTATTGTACTGTACAATTGAATTGAATTACATGTGTAAATTATAAGTATAATACATGATGAGGAATTAAAGGAAAAATAAATTGGAAAGATTAAATTTGGGGGGGAAAAGGAACTCCAGCTCTAAGGGGGAGCTAGACCCCCAAAATCCTTGCTGACAGGCGTGGGATGTCAAAATTCATGCAAAAGTTCATCACTTTTGGCCTGGAATTGAGTTACAGGGTCTGTGGACTCAATTGATGATGAGGTTTTGATACCAACTGGGGTAGTTTTAGCTGTTGCCAAGAAGGTAAAACTACCCTTAAGATAAAACAATCATAATAAAAACAGTTTTAACTGGTTTCTACGCCTCTGACACACATTCTGACGTGTTTTGAAGGCTCTAGGCCTGGTATTGCTATAGTAATGGCTGATTTAAGGGTCTAAAATGGCTAAAAATGGCTAAAAATGGCTTAAACCAGCCCTTTTTGGTCTAAACCAGGGTTCAATGATGCCATAATTGGCTTTTCTGTTGTCAGACTGTTTTTCACGACTTACAAGAGTAAATTTTACTTTTGGAGTAAGAGAATTGATGGCTATAAAAGAATGTCTTCTTTGCCCCACTTTTCTCTTCATGTTAGAATCTTTTCCTTTTATTAATTAGTTTAAAACTGTTAAACCAATCAATCAAAGATTCCAACCACCACTTTTAAATCATTTTAATCCTTTTAACCACGTGAAAAAATCATTATAATCATTGTTTGTAACTCTTATAATCATTTTTACCCCTGAACCACCCCAAAAGTGAATTAAAGCATCTTTCATCACTGTAAACTTTGTCACTTTGTTTCCAAATTCACTCTGGTCACTTTTGGGCGTGTTTTCTCTTTAATATTCTTTTTAAAGACTTTGCTCTTTAATTAATTGCTTGCAGTTCTTTGCTCAATTAATTCCAATTGAAATTGCTCTTGAAGAAATTTCTTTTGTAGCCTTAAAATATCTCTTGTAGAGTATTTTTTGGATAAATTTTTATTGTTGGTAAAACAATAAATTTTTATAATATTATTGTTTCGTACTAATAAAGTTATAAACAATAAAATTGGCGTGTTTTCTCTTAAAAATAATATTTCATACTATTTTTAATTGATTTTTACCTTATACAAATTTTGAGGACAGGAAAAGTACTTGATTTTTAATCAAAGTTTCATATCCACACCTTACACTGAGGCTCATTGAAGTATTGGTGAGTGATTCATTATTAATTATTAAAAGTGTTTCCCTAGTAATAGTTTTCTTCAGAAATTATACTCATAATTATTCTTGCAAAAGATCATTATATATTAAAATAATTTTATCATTTTAATAAAGAAGTTTTATTATTAAATACTGTAATTGATTCTTGTAGACAATTATTGCTTACTGTTATAGTAACTAGTAGTGTATAACAAGTAAAAGAAATAATTAATTAATTAGTTAATTGGAGTTAAAATGATTTTATTATTATATTTCATAAGAACAGTCATAGTACTGTTGATTAATAGTAATATTATTAATAATTTCATAGACAGATCTTTCATTGAATTTCTCCTTTTTTCTGTCCTCAGATAGGTGTCCTGAGAAGGGGCTGTCATGACATTCTTTCAGTAAAAGATTGATTAGGGATCTGTCCACAACTGTCATTACACATGTGCTCTTATTCCTATGATAAATTATGAAATCTAGCAAATGGAATCTTCCTTCATCATATGATTTCTTCCATATTTCGTCTAAGGAATGTATTAAGGAGTTATCTTTGGAGTCTTTATTAAGTAATTGGCATAGGACGCTACAATTCTTACCTTGAGTGTAGCTGTTCCTCAATTCCTCAAAGAAGATGTTGTTCAGGTCTGTAACTGTGAGCCTTTGAGATATGAACACATATCTAAAAAGGTCACAAGAAAACTCTGCAATAATTATTCTTTTAAAACAATTATCTTAAAGAAAGTGAAAATGCTATCAATAGCCATAAATTATTAATTACCTTAGAATATGATGAGTAAGAATTTGAAATTAACTGGACTATTAGATTACTAATGATAAAATACAAATATATCATATTTATGGCATACATGTAAAGTCCATAATTAATGAGTAATAAGCAAAATGTGACAAAAAAGACATAAATTCTTATTTATCTCAGAAAACAATGAGACAAAATGAAAAATAAATTGGCCAATTGGAATATCCATGAAGACCTACACATATAAAATTTTTATTTAATATTATTGAAGTCAATATTTAAGCAAATAACCTGAATATATGCACTTTTATGATCAGTGCATATATCCATGGGTTTTAGCTCATAACTCTTAAAATACACATGATAGAGAGTTGAACAAGAAAAAGCTACCATGTAATTACTTTAAGAATACAGATATAAACTTTATTCAAAAAGATATAACCAAGGTTATAACCTGTAAGGGTTCATTGAATAAAATTGCTATAGCTGTTGACCACTTTGTTGTGAAAGTGGTCCAAACTTATGATAAAATGGATATTCAGTCTCTAATAGTTCATATGCAAAGAATTATGTTTTTTTATCATTATATTAAAGGTAAAAACCCTTCAAATCATGGTTTGAAGTTTAAAATAGTAAATTTAAACAGAAAACATGAGTTACAAGAAAAATCATCAAAAATAGAGCTTTGATGATGTAATGAAATTCTCTTGGAAGTTTGACCATGACATGCTAATATATTAGAGTCAACTCTCTGATTGGCTGTAGCGTGTATAACTTAGAAGTTCTCAATGATCAAAGTTTAAGCTTAAAATTGATCATTGATGATCACTCACTGTAATCTTATTTTAAGCTTAACAATTATATAAGTGATGAAACTGGTGAATACTATTAAAATCAACAAAGATTAGACTTCTTCCAAGCCTATGATGTCAATAAACTTAGAGTTACAGTGATAAATATAAATAATGGTGTAATAATGGGATAGGATGGTTTAATTATGATGTAATCAGAACTAAAGCTTCAATTACTGATCAGTTCCAGTGGATACCATCAGTACACGTCTACTACAAGACTGTTGAACTCTAGGAGGGAGGATTTTACTATAAATAGAGCTTGTTTTACTCTATTTCACCCCCAGATGCAACAAAAAGAATAAATTATTAAAATAAAAGGTAAACACTTTCTTTTTTTTATATACAGCTACTATATATTCAAAGAATCAAGTTCATCTTTTTTATAATCATCAATTTTGACTTGATTTAATAAATTTTTAATTGTTTTTTGTTAAATTTCTCTACAATCTCTAAATCTACATAAAAACAAGAAAATTTGTAATTTCTCTTATTTTTTACTGTAAGTACAATTTGAATAAGTTGTATTTATAATTTTTTGGCATAAAAGGATTCAAAATTATTATATGCAGTGCTAAAAGTAGGTTATTTTCTCCTTATATAATAATTTCTCTCTTTTATCATTTTTTTATCAATTCTTAAATTAATATTAATAGTATTTATATTAATTCATAAATTTAATATTAGTAATATTATTGTTATAATTGTTTTTCATTATTTAAAAACAATTTTTTACACCTTTATTGTTTGTTTGTAACAATGATAATGTTCCATAAATATATTTATATCTTTATATTATTACATTGATCTTCTTTGATATATAATCTATATTATCATATTATGCCATAATTATAATAATTCCTTGTTATTATAATTATCTTTTATCTTATGCTTTAAATTTCATAAGGATATTCAGAGTAAAATAAGTAAAATATTAGTAATTTTTACTTATTGTTTCATGGTCAAACCTTACATTTGGGGGCCTGGCTGTGATATTTACTTAAAAAGACCTTTAAAATCATTCAAATTGGGCACATCAAATAAAAAATTACATTTAGAACTATAAGCTTATATAATAATTGATTTTAAGAGCTATTGAGGCATTTGGAAAGCAATTGCACTGTCTTACACATGGTTTTCACATCCTTAGACTTTCACGAACTTTGTTTGAGCAGCTCTGATAATTAAAAAGGCTATTTAGAAATTGAAATAAATTTATATTATAAATTAATTTCAAAAAAAATCATCTTGAGTTTATTTCATTTGTAAAAATAAAAAACCAATAGAAAAGTTATTTTTCTTCCTTTTTCACTCATTCCTTTTATTGATTTAAAGATATAAAGGCAATTGCTTACGTGGAAATTTCCATATCTTATCAAAAATACAAATTTATTAAAAAGACTTATATTCATTTTCCTTTTTTAGTGTTTTAAGACAACCCAACAGAGTACAATCAAGCCACTGTTGAAAGATTGGTGGAAGAAACTTCTCCAAGTTCTCCAACACCTGTTGTCAATAAGAAAGAGAAAGCTAAGGAATTAGTCTTTCCAGGAACCACTATTCAGGACTCTGAAGGTGAGTACCTCTATTTAAATTGCCATAAAAAGATTTTTCAGTGTCCTGAAATCTTTTTATCTTCTCGATTATGACTACTAGAAGAGGTTTCCAATACTCCATCCAATCAGAAGGAGATGGACTCAGAAGTAGAGTTGATCCCTCAAAAGGGAAAAGAAAGGGAAAAATTACCAGTGGAACAGAATCCACACAAGTAAGCTCCATATCCCAAAGGCAAGTCCTTGTCACAGCCAAGGAGGCAGGGGCATTACCAATCATATTCAACAATCATTACTTCATTGATACCCCTCAAAACCCAATCAGAAAGTGGGTTTCATTCAACATTCTCCAAATACAGTTTTCATACAGGCAAGATCCAAATACAGTTTCAAACCTCAATACAGTTTCATACAGGCAAGACCCAAATACAGGATTCACCAAATACAGGCCTGTAATCAATACAGGCGCAAATACCTGTATTGACTGTATAACCTGTATTGGATTCACCAATACAGGATTCAATCCCACATCCAACGTCTTCCAGCATACAGACAAGTATCTCAACACTCAAACTCCAAGGCTGGTATTTCTCACATATACCAGCCCCTCTTCACCCACCTGGGGGTTTTTCCCCCAGTTAATTAAAATATTGGATTTATTAATTAATATTATTTTATTTCTCATTGAAGAAATATTATTTTATTATTTATTAAGTTAGTCTTTGCCTTCCCTCACCTGTTCAGTAGAGTGCTGGTGGCCATATCCTTTATTAATCCTTTTCTCTTTTCTGAACAGGTTGAAACAGTGGTACAGGATTATTTGTGGTTGGCTCTTTATTATTGCTTTTGTTTTCCTCTCATATCTTTTAACTCTTATTATTTTATTACTAGGAAATTATTATCTTATTTCATTACTCTTATCATTTGAGTATCTCATTTTGAGCCCTCCATAAGTAAGTCTGTTCACTGAGTGCCAGGCCCTCCTCACTTAGAAGAGCCCCTGTGACATTATTTTAATTAACTCATAATTGCTTCTTTTTCTTTCATTCATTTTATTCATTTCTCTCATTCTTCAATTATGATCTTTTCATGATTTTATGATTTTTATGATTTTTATGATTTTTATGATTTTTTCTCTCTCATCAATTTTCATCTCATTCTTTTCATTCAAATGAAAATTGATTCTCTTTCTCATTTCAAAAATTTCTGCTGACCATTTCACTTTATCATTATCATTATCATTTCCCTTTTTTGTCTGAATTAAGGTTTTTATCAGGTTATTTGAGTGGAATTATTTGGGTTAATTGATGAATCATTCAGGGATTTTATTGATTTGGGGTATTCATTGATTTTGGATTTTGAAATTTCTCAAGATTATTGATTGATTGATTGATTCCTCAAGACATTGATTTCAGCTCAAGATTTTGAATTGACTTTGATTGAATTGATTTGATTGACTTGATTTGACTACTCAAGATAGCTGATTTATCCTCAAGATTTTATTTAATTGATTGATTTGAATTTGATTCCTCAAGAAAATTGAATTGACTTTTGAAGATATTGATTGAATTCCTCAAGACTTAATTGATTTGACTTTGATTGACTTGTTTTGACTTATTGATTGAAATTGATTATTCATAAGAATTTGACTTTGTCATCTTCACTCTTCAAGATTTATTCATTGATTCACTTCAAGATTATTGATTGAGTTCTCAAGTTGATCAAGATTTTCATTTGATTGTTTTTGTCAAGCCTTCTTTTATTCAAAGTATCATCAAGTTTTATTCATTCTTCTTTCATAATGCCAGTTCAGCATAGCCCTCCAGCCAAGAATACAAGATCTCAAAGACATCAAGCTGTTCTCACTCCTACAGCAAGCGCTCCTCTTGACCGCACACCATCAGTTCATCAACTGAGTGCAAATTTGGACAGAGGACCACCAATGGAAGGAGCAGCACCCTCCAGAAGAGGAGGTGTGAAGTCTAGAAGATCAAGATCATTCTCTGGACTGTTGGGTGGCTATCCAAGCATTCCTCAAGGGCCTAGAAGTAGGTTGGGGGAAGCTGAAGATGAGGAGGGGGAGGAGTCTGTGGAAGAGGAAGAATCTGAGGAGACTGAAGTGGCAGCTGCCTTGGCAGGTGCTCCTGAAGCTCCTGAGGCTCCAAATCTATCCCTTTCTAATCAATCTTCTGTCTCTCAAGCTGAACCAAATGCCCTCAAGATGATGGAGAAAATGACTCAGTTTATGGGACAACTCACTCAAGCAGTTGCCCCAAGGGACACTTCAAAAGTCCCTGCATTCAAGACTCCATCAATGAAGGCACCTGATTCTTTTGATGGTACTAAAGCTTATAAATGGAGAGGATTTATTCAATATTGTCAATTAATTTTCCATAATGACCCAGCAAACTTCTTCTCTGACAGGAAGAAGGTTTTGTACTCAACTTCTTTTCTTACTGGTAGAGCTGGCAAATGGATTGAACCTTACCTCTCAAATATCTCCAATGAAGACCCTTCTTATCTCCTCAATAACTGGCAGTTGTTTGAAACCCAGTTATTCACTCTGTTTGGTGATCCCAATGAAGTCAGAAAAGCTGAACAAGATTTGGACAATTTGAGGATGAGGGAAAGTGGTCAAGCTTCCTTGTACATAGCTGATTTTAGAAGTTTAATGTCAAGAATTGGAGACTGGGGGGAAAGAGCCTATATTCATGTGTATAGGAGAGGCTTGGCATCAAGGTTGTTGGACCAATTGGCTTCTCACCCTGGAACTTTTGATAGTCTTCAAGAACTCATGGACATCACCTTGGAATTAGATACCAGGTACCATGAGAGGCAGAAGGAAAAGGGTAGCCATCAAGAGAAGAAGCCTCCAATCAGTGGATCCAACTCCTCCAAGCCCCCTCAAAGTTCATCATCAAAGAAGCCATATCACAAGAAGAATAAGAAGGGGAAGAATTTTCAAGTGTCCAAAGACAAGCCTCATGCTGCTCTCCTCAATAAGGACAACAAATTAATTGGTTCTGAAAAGGAGAGGAGGATTAAAGAAGGCTTATGCAATTATTGTGGTGGTAAACACCCATTTGAAAAATGCTCCAAGAGGCCTGAGAATAGGCAAGGGTCATCAAAAGGTTTCCCTAGCAAGCAGGGAAAAGCCTGAGTGGGAATCATGATGTGTTCAATGGTTCTCACTTATTTCCTTCAAGAGCACAATTGTGCACTCTTAATACTAGTGTCAAGAAATCTTTAAAATTTCTTAATTTTTCTTCAATCTCTGATACTTTTTATAGTATTCTCATTGATTCTGGTGCTACAAACTCCTTTATTGCAAAGAATTTTGTTCTCAAGTACACATTGACCATGTCAGAGATCCCTGAAAAGATTCCTCTTTTCATCCTGGATTCCAGTGAATCCACCTCCTTGTTCATCACCCATTATACCAAGTGGGTAGTTGACTTGCCTTCCTTCCCAAGCTTTGAATGGGATTTCTTTATCATAGATTCACCCAAGGGAGAAGACCTAATATTGGGCTATGATTTTCTTTACCATTTTAATCCCATTATTGATTGGAAAAATGGATTGATCACCTATGATTCTAGTCATAAGGATTCTAGTGGTATTATTTCTTCTACCAGTAATGACTTTTCCACTGCTGTCAACAGTGTTGCTCTGGTTGGTGAACTTAAGATACCTTCCTTTCCTCCTTCTGTCCATAACCCCTCCATTTTTCCCTCTCAGTCATTACTTGCATTAAGAGATGAAGTCTTCAAAGAGATAAAAGATGTTGGAGAAGATGTGCTATATCTTCACTTCATCTCTTTCAAGGGGATATGGACCTTCCTCCTTTATCTTTTCATGCCTCCCTGGAGGAGCAGTGGGATGAGGAGGAAGAGCCAGAAGAGATTGAAACTGTTCTGAAGGTAGTCCCTCCTGTTTATCACAAATATTTGGATGTGTTCTCCAAAGTGAAAGCAGAGAAACTTCCTCCACACCGTCCCTGTGATCATCCTATCAAACTGGAGGGTCTTCTACCTCCAGTTGTTGTTATCTACTCTTTATCAAGAAATGAGTCAGAAACATTGCGGGCCTAAATTTCAGAGAATGTAGAGAAAGGTTTCATTAGACCAAGCTCCTCCTCAACAGGAGCACCTGTCCTTTTTGTTAAGAAAAAGGATGGTGGTCTTCGTTTGTGTGTTGACTACCACAAACTTAATGCTGTCACTAGGAAGAACAGGTATCCTGTACCTCCAATGAATCAGCTTCTTACCATATTCAACGGTGCTACTATCTTCTCCAAGGTAGATCTGTGTGGTGCTTATAATCTCTTGAGAATCAAAGAGGAGGATGAGCACTTAACTGCCTTTAGAGCCAAATGTGGCAGTTATGAATATTTGGTTATGCCATTTGGCTTAACCAATGCTCCAGCTTCATTCCAAAATCTTGTGAATGATATCTTTGCAGATTATTGGATGTTTTTGTTGTAGTGTACTTAGATGATATTATGGTCTTCTCTAGCTCTTTGAATGAACATGTTAAACATGTGGCCTCTGTTCTTCAAAGACTGAGAGACAATAATTTGTTTGCTAAAGCCTCAAAGTGTGTATTCCATGCCTCAAGTGTGGAATACTTGGGCTATGTTGTTTCAAGTGATGGCCTCAAGATGGATTCTTCAAAGGTTCAAAAAATCCTCAATTGGCCTCAGCCCAAGAATATCAAGGCCCTTCAATCCTTTCTTGGCTTTGCCAACTTTTATTGTTGTTTCATTAAAAATTATTCCAAAAAAATCTCTGCTCTCACTTCCCTCCTTAAAAAAGATTCTCCCTTTATCTTCAATGAGGAAGCTCTTAGTCAGTTTCAAATACTCAAAGAAGCTTTCACCACTGCTCCTATTCTCTCTCACTTTAATCCTTCTCTACCAACCATTGTAGAGACTGATGCTTCTGATTATGCCTTGGGTGCTGTACTGAGTCAGGTGAATGACTCAGGAAAGCATCCCATTGCATTTGATAGTCGCAAGCTCTTACCAGCTGAACTCAACTATGAAATTCATGAAAAGGAACTCCTTGGCATAGTTTGGGCGCTCAAGCGCTTGAGAGCTTTTCTCCTTTCTCTTTCTGATTCTTTTGAGGTCTTGACAGACCATTGTTCCCTTCAGTATTTTATGTCCTCTAAAGTCCTTACGAGTTGTCAAGCCCGTTGGGCAGAATTTCTATCTGAATTCCACTTTATCATCACTTACCGCCCAGGCAGGCTGGCCACTTTACCAGATGCCTTGTCACGTCAGGACAACGTGTACCCAGAGAGGGGGGTGGATTTCATCAGCAAGAATCCTCAGAATTTTCATCAAGTTCTCAAGCAAAATGAAATTCAAGAGTCAAGATTCTTTTCAATAAAAGTTGATTTTTTCAGATGTAGTTGATCAAATTCAAAGACAAGTATGGCAAGACAAAGATTATAAGGAAATCCTCAAGAAATTAGCAAGAGGAGAATCAGTCCCAGACTATTCTCTTGAACCTCAAGCAAAATTATTATTGCTCAAAGATAGAGTAGTCATTCCAAGAAATCATTAAATTCAATTGGACATTCTTCAAAAGCGTCATGATTCACCGTTGGCTGGCCATCCTGGCCAGGAGAAGACCCTCAAGCTAATAAAGAGGGATTTTTATTTGGCTGGCATGAATCAAATCATCAAGGACTATGTGTCCTCATGTCAGCAATGTTCAAGAAACAAGAACATCCACCATAAGAAGTTTGGATTACTCAAGCCTCTTCAAATTCCATCTGGTCCTTGAAATTCTGTATCAATGGACTTTATCACCCAATTGCCTTGTCAAGCAACTTTGATACAATTTTAGTAGTTGTAGACATATTTTCAAAAATGGCAATATTTATTCCAACTTATTCAACAATCACTGCTTTGGATTTAGCTCAAATATTCATTAATCATGTCTTTTCCAAACATGGTCTTCCAATCAGTATTGTTAGTGATAGAGGTTCATTATTTGTTTCATCATTTTGGACTCAATTGTGTCAGCAGCTCAAGATATCAAGAGATCTTTCAACTGCCTTTCACCCTGAAACAGATGGACAGACAGAGAGGGTAAATCAGATTATAGAACAGTATCCTTGGATGTATGTCAGTTACCATCAAGATGACTGGCACACCTGGCTCCCTCTGGCTGAATTTGCCTATAATAATGCAGAACATTCATCAACAAAACAGTCTCCATTTTTCACTATTTATGGAAGAAATCCCAGCTTTGATTCAAAACACATTTCTCAACATACACCTGCTGGAAAGTTATCATCAAAACTCCAATCAGTACAGCAAGTTGTCAAGGAAGAATTAGAGTCAGCAATAAAGCGTTTTAAGAAGTATGCAGATAAAAATAGAGCAATTCCACCTGATTTCCAACCTGGGGACAAAGTATGGCTAGCTTCCAAGAACATCAAGACAACAAGACCCACCAAGAAACTTTCAGAAAGATGGTTGGGACCCTTTGAAGTTCTCAAGAAGATTGGCAGCCATGCATATCACCTCAAGTTGCCTCAACAATGGAAGTCAGTTCACCCTGTTTTCCATGTGTCCTTGTTAGAACCAGTAAAGCAATCAACTATCCCAAATCAACACCAATTGCCACCACCTCCAATAATAGTGGAAGAGCAAGAAGAATGGGAAGTGGCTCAGGTTCTGGACTCAAAACTCAAGAGAGGTTCATTATGGTATTTAGTGGAGTGGAAAGGATTCAATGAAGACCCAGAAAGAACAACTTGGGAACCAGCTTCCAACCTTACCAACTCCCCAGACCTTGTCAAGGATTTTCACACTTGCTATCCAGACAAGCCTGGCCCAAATGCCTTAAGAGTTTGATTTATGGTGCTTGGTGGGGATTGGGGTTTGTGAAAGTAAGTTCCTCTCCTGGCATGCACCTTTAAGGGGGTATTCTACCCAAATTTGTTGTAAGCATCACCTTGGCCACTTTGTGAGCACTTGTCAATTCTTTGGGCAGGTTCAGAAGGCCTTGCAACATCATACCCTCAAGATTTGGACCTTTCATCAAGATATGGCCCAATCTCTCTCTTATTTTCTTTTCTTTCTTTAATCATGCCATAAATTATCTTTCAAGACATTCATTACCACAATTCATGTTTTGGCATAATTTCTTTTTCATTTATGGTGCTCTGTGGGGAGTGGAAGTTATGAAAGTAAGTTCCATCTCCTGGTATGCATCCCTGAGGGGTCTACTTCTTGTAAAACATTACCTTGGCCACGCTGTGAGCATCAAATGCTTGATTTTATCTTTCAGAACATTTTGGCCAAAAATCAAGCAACTCACCACAAGAAGGACAACCCTCAGGCATTTCTTATTTCTTTCTTTACTCTCTTTTTCTCTCAATTCTTTTTCATTTTTATTTTTTATTTTTTATTTCATTTTCTTTTACTTTTATGATTTATTTTTCATTTCTTGTTTCAAAAGCAGCAATCATAACTCCCATATCTTGTTTGGGGAGTGAATTTATTTAATAATCAAGAGCAAACACTAGTAATGGTAAAGACCAGCTACAGATAATCCTCATCAAAATTTCTTCAAGACTTCTCTAAACTTAACAACCATGGCATCTTCATAAACAACTGCCTCCCTGGCCAAAGCAGCAGTGGGCTCCCCTGGAATAGCACTCTTCATGGCCTTATCAACAAACACCTCAGTTAAAGCATCAACTTCAGCAAATAGAGAGGTGACCACCTTCTTGTTCACCCTTTTTTGATCAGTGAAGTTGCCAGTAATATTCCAGCGGCAACAGGTTTCAAAGATTGATTCAGGTTCTGGAGACATTGGGTCTCTAGAAGTGCTGGCCACTGGTGGTTGGATATTGGTAGAGGTGGAGGCAAGTGTGGAGGGCCTGGTTGGGGATCTAATTGGAAGTTGAGGTGGTTGGGGGGACCTGATCACTTCATTATTGGTGGTACTGGCTTGGACTGGGGATTGTGAGGTGGATTGGATTCTTCTTTTCTGGATTGGGGTAGTCATTTCAAGCTCTTCTCCATCAATCTCATCACTACCTTCAGCATCAGTATCAATTTTGTGAGCCTTGAGGTATATTTTACATACCCAAATAGGCCACAATTATCTTAAAAAGAAATTTTGAATTATGCAAAACTCATAAGTCATGCATATATCCAAAATTCATCATTTTCAATTTCAGAAAAGATGAATAACTTTTTATTGAGTAAGTAAATCCATGGATTTAAGACCAGATTTGGATTCTACACAAAAATTCACCTAGGGTAGCTCCATAGAGTGAATAAGCTCAATTTAAGTATTTGAGGTGGTAAAATGGAAAATACTCCAATACCACATCATTAATACCACATAAAAGATCCGTGAAAATTTTTGTTTTTCTTGATTTTTAGCCAAAATAATAGGAAAGTGAGAAATCCCATGTTACATATACACTAAGAATAGTGTTATGCATGTTTTGAGCACTTAATATCATGGTATTCTTACATGGACTTTTGGTACACCCATAGTGGATATCTCACTTTAAGCTTAAATTACTATTTTGACGTAAAAATTGGGCAAGGGGGACAAAAGACATCAAAGAGAGCCAGGGTACCCAACTTCTGAGGCCTCAGAGGCGTGGATAGCTCCAGAGCATGGATCCATGGCTCATCTTGGCCCAATTGGTAAACTAAAACTCTTTGGGAACTTGGTTACCAAGTTACAACTACTGTAAAACATCAGAAAATAGCTAATAACCTGCTATTTTGACGTGCCAAGGAGGTAATGAGCTACTTACACTCCTGTAACCATGTCAATTACTAATGACTTTCCATGGATAAACCCCAAAAGAGTAATTAAAACCCTTTTGGGACCCATATTCATTGATTTACCTCATAGCAACCAGCAAAACACTGCTATTTGCAATTCTACGTAGAAATGAGGTAAAACCTTCAAAAATTCATTAAAAATACAATTCTTAATGAATCTTTCTGAAACTTTCAGGACTAAAGGAGAACTGTATTATCTATGGTACAACCAAAAGGAATTACAGTTTTACTAGTAAAATTAAAAGTTTTACTTACAGTCCATTTTTGGATATTCTACGTGAAACACTGAATCTTCAAAAATTCACAGTAATTACAACCTGTGATGAAATTGGCAATAACATTGATAACTTTGAGAAATCAATGATTATTTTAGAATAAAAGAAGATTTACAAGTGTTACTCCTTTTATTCTTAACCATATTGGGGTTGGTAGTCACGTAAAAGCATCAATTAAGTAATTATGATAATCTTACATGACAACAGATGATGCAATCAATAATCCAAAAAGGTTTATTGTTTTCTCACTCACTGGTTTTTCAGTTTGCTCCATGGCACGCCTCTGTGAGTTGTTGTTGACTTAAAAGAAGCCTCTTCTTGCTGTTTTTTCCTTATCATCATCATCTTATCAATTTATTAAATCTTTATTACCAACAAGTAAGTATTAGTTCAACTATTCTTAAGTGTTTTAATTCTTTCAGAATCAATCAGAAAGACGTGAAATCATAGAATCCAACTATATATTGTTGTAATACTGTTATAAATCCTTTTGATCCCTTAAATCCACAATTCCACGTCAAATTTCTCTACTTTTATTATCAATAAGTTCTTTGGAGTATTAGTGAGTCTTTTATCTTTAATTCTTAAAGTTTTTCTCTAGTAATAGTTTTCTTCAAGAATTATCTTTATAATTATTCTTGTAAAAGATAATTATATATTAAAATAATTTTATTATTTTAATAAAAGAAGTTTTTATTATTAAATTCTTCTTGTAATTGATTCTTGTAGACAATTACTGCTCACTGTTATAATCACTAGTAGTGTATAACACGTGAAAGAAATAATTTTATAATTATTTAATTGTGGTTATAATAATTTTTATTATTATATTTCATAAGAACAGACATAGTGCTGTTGATTAATAGTAATATTATCATCAGTTTCATAGTCACATCTTACATTTGGGGGCCTGGCCGTGTTTTTTGAACCTTGTACCCTTAATTAATATATTTTTAAGCTCTAAAATATATTAATTTAATTAATTTTTTTCTTTCAATTTCGAGTTAAAATATTTTTATTTTTGAAATTGTTTTAAAATCTTTTTCATTGAGGAATTTGGTTTAATTTTATATTGTTTTTACACGTGGCTTTTTCACATCCAAAAACTTATAAAATTATTCTTTGAGTTACTCTGAATTAATTTTCATTCAAAATCTTAAATTTTAATTTTTTTCTTTAAAAAGAATAATTTTTTTAATATTAAAAAATATAAAACTTATAAAAAATCTTTAAAAAATATTTTAAAAAGTATAAAAAATAATTTTTTCTCTTTTATAATTTCTTTTAGTGTCTTTAATCAAATACTGTGCAGCTGGCAACAGACTCAGTAAAAGATATATCACTAGTCCAGAATCTTCAGAAGCAGAATCTGAAGACAGTATTGAGGTGCAGATTGCTAAAAGAGGCACCTTATTCAACTCAGAAAAAGCTAAATTACCACCAAAAGGTGTGTATTTTATCTTATATTTTCACCTTTTATCTTTAAATTGACGTGAAAATGGTGCATACCAGAAATGGAAGCAACTATTCAGTCCAACCAGATGGATGTGGACAAGGAAGAGGCAAGACCAAATCCAGAAGTGCCAAATCTTCCACAAGAAAGGCACATCTGGAGGATGCCAGAGTTGCCCCCCATTCCCCAAGGTCTGTAACAACAGATTTTGACGTGAATTCTGAGCCTGAACTAATTTATGATAATATTTCCAGGGCTGAACCATTTTCAAGTGGCAGCAATAGAAATATATCAGAGCCAGTACAAAAATTGGTTCAGAGCAGCCAAAGAAGAGGAGTGGGAAATCTGCCCAAGCCTTTGGCAGGGGGCCATGAACTCCTACTTACACATCAAGAGCTTTCTGGGTCAGGAGAAGACCATAGAACTCTTAGGAGGTTGGAGCCCCCTGTCTTGCAAAGACAAGGTCAAAAAGATAAAGAATTGGTTGAAGAACCAGAGTCTTTTATCCATAGACCAGAAGAAAGAATTGGAAATGACTCCAACTTTGGAGACAGAGGCACCAGTGGCATCTACCAGCTCCAAACCAGCTCCAGAAGCATCCAAGGACAAGCCCAAAGGACCTCAAAAGAAACAGAGAGGTCCCAAGAACCATCAAGGCAAGGGCAAAGGCAAAGCCAATTGGCACAGACCTTACCCACAAGGGTACAGGATCCCCAGATTGGAGCCTTCAGCCGTGGACAGTGTCTTTAATATGGCCAGAACTCTTATGGAATTCACAGCCAAAGAGCAGGAAAGGATGAACAGGACTTTTCCACGCAAATAAATGATGTACATAGAAGTATTAGTGTAGAAATTGGCAAACTTGAGTCAAAGTTAAAGCAAATTACATTAGACATCAATGATTTAAAGAAAAATGACAAGCAACATTCTGATTGGCATAAATTGACAACTGTCACCCTTGAGTCAATTAGCAATGCTTGTGAAAGAATTGAGAACCAATGTCAAAATAATGACACAGAGGATCTTTCCATCTTTAAAGTAAATGATAGACTTAAAACTCTTGAAGACCATGTCTTACAAATAGTTAAGAACACCAATCAATTTGCTATACATTTAGCAAAAAGTGACAGTGAAAGGCAGAAATTGAAGAATGAAATAATTGCAAGTGTGGAGCAAATTCATAAGAATCATGAACCACATATGCCAAGACATTCTACACCTTTGACTGAAGAAAAACTTTCTGTCAAAGAAAGTTTGACTCCATTCTTAGGAGAGAATGTTATTTCTGCAAAGGATATTCCCAAATTAGAAGAATGGCCAACATTCTCTGGTGAAGGAGAATACAACCATATTGAATTCATCAGGACTATTGATATGTTGCAAGAAGACTTTAATATACCTGATGAAATCATAGTAGGAAAATTACATTGTTTGTTTACCAAGACTGCAAAGAAATGGTATTACAAGATGAGAATGGATCATGGAAGACATGACTGGTCTTGGTGGAAATCTGAAGTGATTACCAAATGGGCCAATAATTCTTGGAGGTTTAAAATGGAGAATGCTTTTGAAAGTGCCATTTTTAACTCAGAAAAAGACAAACCACTTACTTGGTTCTTCAAACAAAAAGACAGATTATCTGCTTTACACCCAGATATGTCTGACACTATGATTAATATGAAAATATTAAGAAAGTGTGGAGGAGAACTGGAACATGCTATCAAAAGCAGATGTGTGGAACCCTGTTCAACAGAGGACTACATTAATGCTATGGAAGATATCATTACCAGAACAAGAATTGGTAAAACTTGGGTTAGAAACCCAATAGAGTCCAAAATAGTCTCAAAGATTCCTAGAGAGGAAAGAAGACCAGAAAGACCTGTCTTGAAGTGTCATAAATGTGGAAGTACTTCACATTTAGCCAACACTTGCCCTAAGAAGACAAAGATCAATCAAGTTCAAATCATTGAAGACATTCAGTGTACTGAAGAGAAAGAAGAGTCTGATCAAGATTCTGCAGTCTCTGAAGATACACCAGTAGAGGACTATCCCATTGAAAACATTTCAGCTTTCTTTGAGGTCACAGAAGTCCATACCCACTTGCCACAGTACAGTGAGGATTGCTACAACCTGATCAATATCCAAGATGCCAGAATGTGTAAAACAAAACCTGCTAGAGGAAAGGGTTATACTGCTGGAGCATCCTGTATCACATCAGTTCTAATAGGTGATATTGAAGCCAAAGTAAATCTGGATACAGGGGCATTTTGCACTTGTATTGGCAAGGATTATCTCCAAATTATACTTCCTGAATGGAAAAACCATCTATTACCAATAGAAGGTGTACAGTTCAGTAGTGCCAGTAACAATATGTACCCCTTGGGCATATTGGATACTAATATTGTATTCCCACATCCAGCAGGAAGTGTAAGAATGAAAACTGAGATTGTAGTAATGGATAATTGTACATCTCAGCATATCATTCTTGGAAATGATTACTTGAATATTTATGGTATTGATATAAATAACCATAAAGACAGATATTTTACAATTGGAGATAACAAAAGGCAAAAATTTGCTTTCTCCAATATGCCAAAACAGATATCTGTAGTATCTTCTGTCAAGGATACTTACAAAGATGAATTTATGTCTAAACAACTTGTTGAAGCACAAATTAATCCATCATTGTCACCAAAGATGAGGAATGAACTTATTGATGTATTATATACATACAATAATGCATTTGCATCTGATAATGAACCATTAGGCGCTATAAGGGGACATGAAATTGATATTACTCTTAATATTGATAGACCATATCCCCCAGTACTTAGAAGACCAGCTTATCCAGCCAGTCCCAGAGCTAGAGAAGCCTTGGAAAAACATATCCAAGAGTTGATCCAACTTGGTGTGCTAAGGAAAGTAGGCCATAATGAGGAAGTTGAAGTGACAACACCTGTTATTATTGCATGGCATAATGATAAGTCAAGAATGGTTGGAGATTTTAGAGCTTTGAATACCTACACAGTTCCAGATAGGTATCCAATCCCTAGGATCCAAGAAACCTTGACTCAATTGTCTAAAGCCAAGTATATAACATCAATGGATGCATTAAAAGGCTTCCATCAAAATGTTTTGACGCCTAAAGCTAGGAAATTACTTAGAATTATCACTCACTGTGGTATTTATGAGTATCTTAGAATGCCATTTGGCATTAAAAATGCTCCATCTCATTATCAAAGAATGATGAATACCATCTTCCCCACAGAATTGTCTGAAGGATGGCTTATCATTTATATTGATGATATTATTATATGTTCTGACTCATGGTCTTTGCACCTTGAAAGACTTGCAAGAGTACTTCATAAAGTTGCAGAAGTGAACATGAAAATTTCACTTAAGAAATGCAATTTTGGTTTTGAAGAACTCAAAGCATTAGGACATATTGTTTCTGGTTTGAGCTTGGGTATTGACAAGAATAAAGTAGCAGCAGTGTTACTTAAGCCAATACCCCAGAATAAAAAAGAAATGATGTCTTTTCTTGGATTTGCTAGTTACTATAGGCAACACTTGAAAGATTTTGCAATTCTAGCCAAGTCACTTTATAGAATCTGTGATCAACAGACTGTATTTGAAATGACACAGGAAAGAATTAAAGCTTATGAGAAGATAAAGAAAGCCCTTACAGAAGCACCTTTACTCCTCATGCCTGACTGGAATATTCCTTTTAAATTGTACATTGATGCATGTGGGGATGGATTAGGGGCAGCCCTACACCAAGTCCAAATTATTGATGAGAAACCTACAGAAGGACCAGTTTGTTATATCTCAAGACAAATCAAACCAACAGAAGCCAGATATGGTGCAAGCCAAATGGAGTGCTTATGTTTGGTATGGGCACTTGAGAAATTACACTATTACCTTGATGGCAGTGTTTTTGAAGTGATAACTGACTGTAATGCCGTGAAATCACTTCTTAACATGAAAACTCCCAACAGACATATGTTGAGATGGCAAATAGCCATTCAAGAATATAGAGGAAACATGACTATAGTTCATAAAGCAGGAAACATTCACAAAAATGCTGATGGACTTAGTAGATGGGCTTTAGCCAACACTCCTGATAACCCAGCTTATGTACCTTTGGAAGCTGAACCACAGATTCCAATTGAAGGGATTAACATAACTGATATTGGGACTGAATTCTTTGAAGAGGTCAGAGAGTCTTATAAACAAGACAAGAATTGCCATATCTTGACTTCTTTATTGGATAAAGACTGCAAAGACACATCTTTGGTTAATACACTAGATGAAGTTTGGAAAAATTCCTATTCTGAAGGAAGATTTCACTTGTTTGATGGGATTATTTACCATAGAACAAAACATTCTTGTGTGATGACATTGTGTAGTAGATTGCTCATCAATACCATTCTTCATGAATGCCATGATAGCATTTACTCTGGACACCTATCAGAAGACAGAACACTTGAAAAGGTGAAGAACTGTGCATGGTGGCCATCTTGGAGAAAAGAAACCATTGAATATTGCCATACCTGTGATAGATGCCAAAAAGCAAACAGGAGTACAGGCAAGAAATTTGGATTAATGATCCATATTCAAGAACCAAAATCCCCTTGGGAAGTTGTTCACATGGATTGGGTCACAGCACTTCCTCCAAGTGGTGACAAAAGTTATAATGCTTGTTTAGTCATTGTAGACAGATATAGCAAAACTCCCATATTCTTACCATGTCATAAAGATGACACTGCTATGGATACAGCTCTTCTTTTATGGAGTAGAGTTATTTCTCATACAGGGTTATTTAAGAATATCATAAGTGACAGAGACCCCAAGTTCACATCTGCACTTTGGACCAATCTTCATAGATTGTTTGGGACTAAGTTATCATTCTCTACAGCATATCACCCTCAAACAGATGGGCTAGCAGAGAGGATGATTCAAACTTTAGAAGACATGATCAGGAGATTTTGTGCTTATGGATTAGAATTTAAAGACTCAGATGGCTTTACCCATGACTGGTGCACTCTGATACCTGCATTAGAATTGGCATACAAGACATCAGTCCATTCTTCCACAGGACAAACTCCTGCTATGTTAGAAAAAGGATGGAATCCAAGACTCCCAGCAGACACACTGAGGAAAGACTTGATTGACATTAATCCTACAGCTTCCAGCTTCAAATTAATGCTTGATAAAGTAAAACACCATGCAAAACAAAGTATGGATGATGCTTTTGATTATGCAAAACAGAAGTGGGACAAGAGTCATAAAGTACCAGACTTCAAAGTAGGGGACTTAGTTCTAGTTTCAACCTTGAATTTTAATAATATCAAAGGCCCAAAGAAACTTAAAGATTCTTATGTAGGACCTTTTGTTATTGTTGCCTTACATGGAACCAATGCAGTTCAAGTGGAATTGAGTGGTGAATTGGAAAATAAACACCCCACATTTCCAGTCAGCCTGATAAAACCTTATCAACCAGCTGACAAAGAATCGTTTCCTTTAAGGAACCCAACTCCTTTAACTGTGCCCCCTGTGGAACAGAATGAAGACAGAAAGATAAAGAAAGTCATTAAAGAAAGGAGACTTAGGGGTAAAAATCAAAGAGAATATCTTGTCAGATATAGAAATCCAGTACATGAAGATGAATGGATGGCAGAATCAGAAATACCTGACTCAGATAAACTCTTAAGAAGATTTAGACATGAAAGAAGGCCACAAGCCTGAATATGTCTATAAATGTGCTTTAAATTACTTGATCTGAGTAATGTGAAGAGGTTGGACAGTTGACATTAACCCCCTTTTGGGGCCTTATTCTTTTTATCACTAATAAAATTGTAGTACAATTTTATTTTTTGGTGGGAGGGAATGTGAGCCTTGAGGTATATTTTACATACCCAAATAGGCCACAATTATCTTAAAAAGAAATTTTGAATTATGCAAAACTCATAAGTCATGCATATATCCAAAATTCATCATTTTCAATTTCAGAAAAGATGAATAACTTTTTATTGAGTAAGTAAATCCATGGATTTAAGACCAGATTTGGATTCTACACAAAAATTCACCTAGGGTAGCTCCATAGAGTGAATAAGCTCAATTTAAGTATTTGAGGTGGTAAAATGGAAAATACTTCAATACCACATCATTAATACCACATAAAAGATCCGTGAAAATTTTTGTTTTTCTTGATTTTTAGCCAAAATAATAGGAAAGTGAGAAATCCCATGTTACATATACACTAAGAATAGTGTTATGCATGTTTTGAGCACTTAATATCATGGTATTCTTACATGGACTTTTGGTACACCCATAGTGGATATCTCACTTTAAGCTTAAATTACTATTTTGACGTAAAAATTGGGCAAGGGGGACAAAAGACATCAAAGAGAGCCAGGGTACCCAACTTCTGAGGCCTCAGAGGCGTGGATAGCTCCAGAGCATGGATCCATGGCTCATCTTGGCCCAATTGGTAAACTAAAACTCTTTGGGAACTTGGTTACCAAGTTACAACTACTGTAAAACATCAGAAAATAGCTAATAACCTGCTATTTTGACGTGCCAAGGAGGTAATGAGCTACTTACACTCCTGTAACCATGTCAATTACTAATGACTTTCCATGGATAAACCCCAAAAGAGTAATTAAAACCCTTTTGGGACCCATATTCATTGATTTACCTCATAGCAACCAGCAAAACACTGCTATTTGCAATTCGACGTAGAAATGAGGTAAAACCTTCAAAAATTCATTAAAAATACAATTCTTCATGAATCTTTCTGAAACTTTCAGGACTAAAGGAGAACTGTATTATCTATGGTACAACCAAAAGGAATTACAGTTTTACTAGTAAAATTAAAAGTTTTACTTACAGTCCATTTTTGGATATTCTACGTGAAACACTGAATCTTCAAAAATTCACAGTAATTACAACCTGTGATGAAATTGGCAATAACATTGATAACTTTGAGAAATCAATGATTATTTTAGAATAAAAGAAGATTTACAAGTGTTACTCCTTTTATTCTTAACCATATTGGGGTTGGTAGTCACGTAAAAGCATCAATTAAGTAATTATGATAATCTTACATGACAACAGATGATGCAATCAATAATCCAAAAAGGTTTATTGTTTTCTCACTCACTGGTTTTTCAGTTTGCTCCATGGCACGCCTCTGTGAGCTGTTGTTGACTTAAAAGAAGCCTCTTCTTGCTGTTTTTTCCTTATCATCATCATCTTATCAATTTATTAAATCTTTATTACCAACAAGTAAGTATTAGTTCAACTATTCTTAAGTGTTTTAATTCTTTCAGAATCAATCAGAAAGACGTGAAATCATAGAATCCAACTATATATTGTTGTAATACTGTTATAAATCCTTTTGATCCCTTAAATCCACAATTCCACGTCAAATTTCTCTACTTTTATTATCAATAAGTTCTTTGGAGTATTAGTGAGTCTTTTATCTTTAATTCTTAAAGTTTTTCTCTAGTAATAGTTTTCTTCAAGAATTATCTTTATAATTATTCTTGTAAAAGATAATTATATATTAAAATAATTTTATTATTTTAATAAAAGAAGTTTTTATTATTAAATTCTTCTTGTAATTGATTCTTGTAGACAATTACTGCTCACTGTTATAATCACTAGTAGTGTATAACACGTGAAAGAAATAATTTTATAATTATTTAATTGTGGTTATAATAATTTTTATTATTATATTTCATAAGAACAGACATAGTGCTGTTGATTAATAGTAATATTATCATCAGTTTCATAGTCACATCTTACAAATTTCATCTTGAACCACCAAATTTCTCTTTGATTTTCCAAGTCTTCCATCTTTTCTGGTGACCAAAATGGGAACCTCTGGGGCCACTCCAATGGGATTTCCTTGGGGGTGAATTGATCCTCCAATGGCTGCCCAGGAACCACTGGTATTATTCCATTGCTGGACACCCCTCATTCTAGATCCAGTCACTGAAGAAGAAGAAAAGAAAAAACAGAAGTCAGTAACCCATCAATTTTATGGCCAATCAGCTCACAATTGGAGTGACCAGAGGTGGCATCAGAGGTGGGAGGTTCATCAACAGGAGCTTCCAATCCAAATATTCCATCCTTCTTGATGCTGCTCCATAATCTTCTGGCATCTTCAGGAAAGCTATAGTGGGGACCTAGCAGTAGCAGACTCCACACAAGGAATCCCTTTCCTCTTACAATTGGTGCAGGGTGGTTCAATAACTCTGACAGATTTAAAACCATTATAGGTTTTATTGATGTCCCAAATCTCTGTAGGGGCCATACTCTCTTCAGAAAGCTCCCTCAAGTTATCAAAAACACCAGGACCATAAAGTACAGAAGGTGGGGAATCAGAGTGATTGGAATCACAAAGGGAAGTCAGCCTTGAACTCATCTTCCAGTCAAAATTTTAAATTCAAGACCAAGAGATTTATGGACAATTGCAAGTCAGCAAGGCATTCATGCCAATTGACCAGTCAAGAAGGGGATAAGAAGAAAGAAATTCAAGAAGAAATCAAGATCAAGAAGAAAAACTGCTCCAAATGGCCCAATTGGCCAATTTCATGATTTTATGCACTTTGGCACAAATGGCCATATCAGACCTCAAAACTTCAAAATTGCTCTATTTTATCATTTTTCATCAAAATATGCTTAATTATGCATATTGGCAAATTTGCGCATTTGCTCACTTTTGTGCAAAAGGCCCTTTTATCTTGTCAAAAGGCTTCAAAAGGCCTTTTTGGCCAATTTCATCATAACTGCGCATTTGCGCACTTTGCGCAAATTTTGCGCAAAAATGCGCAAAATGGCCAAAACACTTAATAAGGCCATTTTTTCAGCATTGATCAAATTTTTTCAGTTTTTCACCAATATATGCCATTATGGCATATATGCGCATTTGCGCACTTTGCGCATTTTTGCGCAAATTGGCCAAAATCCCCTTTAATCACAAAATCAAGGATTTTGGCCAGGACTTCTGAAATGGTCCAAAACCTCAAGTGTTGGCCACTTTATGCCAACACTCTCAAGATGAAAATTATGATGAAATCAGGTGTTCTTGGGACATAAACCCAGATCACCCACTTTTCAAAAGCCATGAGGACTCAAGAAAAGTTTTGGTGAAGACACTCAAGACAAGAATGAAGAAATTTCAAGAAGAGTGAAAGCATTTTGAAGTAGAAGAGGGAATTCAGAATCAAGATCAAGGGGAAAATACCTACAGGTGATCAAATGAGGATTTTTGTTGAGTATTGGTTGAAGAAGAAATTTTAATGAATAAATTTAAGGAATTGGGGAAAAGAACTGTATGGATTATTTGCAAGCTCATCAAGACTCACTGTACTTATGGTGCTCAGAGCTCACCACTTTCAAGAGGGGGATAATGTCACAGCCAAGGAGGCAGGGGCATTACCAATCATATTCAACAATCATTACCTATTGATACCCCTCAAAACCCAATCAGCAAGGGGGTTTCATTCAACATTCTCCAAATACAGTTTTCATACAGGCAAGATCCAAATACAGTTTCAAACCTCAATACAGTTTCATACAGGCAAGACCCAAATACAGGATTCACCAAATACAGGCCTGTAATCAATACAGGCGCAAATACCTGTATTGACTGTATAGCCTGTATTGGATTCACCAATACAGGATTCAATCCCATATCCAACTTCTTTCAGCATACAGACAAGTATCTCAACACTCAAACTCCAAGGCTGGTATTTCTCACATATACCAGCCCCTCTTCACCCACCTGGGGGTTTTTCCCCCAGTTAATTAAAATATTGGATTTATTAATTAATATTATTTTATTTCTCATTGAAGAAATATTATTTTATTATTTATTAAGTTAGTCTTTGCCTTCCCTCACCTGTTCAGTAGAGTGCTGGTGGCCATATCCTTTATTAATCCTTTTCTCTTTTCTGAACAGGTTGAAACAGTGGTACAGGATTATTTGTGGTTGGCTCTTTATTATTGCTTTTGTTTTCCTCTCATATCTTTTAACTCTTATTATTTTATTACTAGGAAATTATTATCTTATTTCATTACTCTTATCATTTGAGTATCTCATTTTGAGCCCTCCATAAGTAAGTCTGTTCACTGAGTGCCAGGCCCTCTTCACTTAGAAGAGCCCCTGTGACAGTCCTAGAAATGCCCATGATATCTGAGTGAGAGTTAGAACCGAGTATAAGTAGCTCAAACAGATTTAAATCCCATACAGAGAGCTCAAATAGAAACTTATATGAGCCAGTACAAACAGTACTACACAGTGTACAAAGATAAGGATTGGGAAATGTTCCCACAAACCCACCAAGAAGTGATGAACTCTGGGCACATCCTGAAAAAAATCCTCAAATAGGAGGAAATAGTGAGATACTCCAATGGATGGAATCCACCATCATCCAAAACTCAAATCAAAAAGATAAAGGAGTACCATGCCAAAAAGAGGGAGGCAAGCAAGGAAGAAGCCCCAGTAGCTTCTAACAGCAAGCCTCAAGCCAACAAACTTCCCCAAGAAGGGAAGAAGAACAAGAAAAAAAACTGGAGGAAACCATATTCCCCTAGCTACAGGATCCCAAGAATCCAAAAAGATGCCATGGACAATGTCTTCAACATTGCCAGAACCTTGATGGAATTCAAGGACAAGGAGGAACAAAGAATGTGACAACCCCATTTCCCAAAGAAATAAGTCTGTCTCCTGATGTTGAAAATACCTTGACAGAAACTAAAAATAGTATTCTACCTCTTGAAGACATTGAAAAATGTTCATTATATTTACCAGAAATAAATAAAAACTGATCATCTTCAACAAAAATTGATGTAAAAAATAAAAAAGAAATTGCTGAAATTAAATTTATGGTTGAAAATAATAAACCAAAGACTTTAATCAAAAATACTCAAATACTAATACAAGGACAACAAGAATTGTATAAATACATAGAAGATATCAAACAACAACTGTGACAATTAATTATGATGTGATAATCTTACAGAAAAATTAAACAAATGCAGTATTTCTGTTGAAAGATTTGAAGAAAAAACTTCATCACATCAAACATTACTTCTAGACATGTAGAAAAAAGTGATGAAGCAAGAATGAATCTTCAAGATGATATTCAAAGTGAAATAAGACTAATTGCTGAAAACATGGATAAAATAAGTGAGGATAGGTTAAATATGCCAAAGTTATCAATACCATTTTCTCACATAAGAAGTCCTGTTAAACCAAAAGAGGAAATAACAAATCCATTAATAACAGACTTGAGAAATCAAGACAATACCCAAGTCTTAATTAAGGAAGCACCTCATTTAAAATAATGGCCAACATTCACAGGTGAAGGTGAATATGACCATGTGGCACTTATTAAGCCAATTGACATCTTAAAAGGGGATTATGCCATACCAGATGAATTAATCATTTCCAAATTACATTCATTATTTAGAAAACTCTTCAAAAAGATGGTATTAAGGAAAAAGACAAAAAAATGGTAAAATTACCTGGTCTTGGTGGAAAAATGAAATAATCACCAAGTGGGAAAACAATGCCTGGACATACAAGATAGAAAATGAATTTCAAAATTCCTTCTTTGACACAAATAAGGAGAAGCCTTTGGCTTGTTTTTTAAAACAAGTTGAATGATTAAATGCACTGTATCAAGAAATGTCAAAGAAAATGGTGAATATAAAAATACTCAAGAAATTTGGAGAACTAGAACATGCCCTAAGAAGCAGGTGTATAGAGCCATGCTCCACAGAATATTATATCAATGCATTGGAAGATATAGTGACAAGAGCAAAAATTGGCAGATCATGGAAAAAATTTGACATTAAAAGTCCAAAAAAACCATTTAGCTAGAAATATATACCAAAAGAAACTTTCAAACACAATACACCCAACACCAATGAGGAAAGAAAATGCCATAAATGTGGAGTTATTGGACACTTGGCCAATAATTGCCTCAAAGAGGCAAAAATCAATGAAATTGTGGAAACTGAAGAGCACAATGATAAAGAAAATGAATATGCTTCTGAAAAGGACACTTATCAGTCAGAAACCTCTGAAGGTGAAGAAATTAATATAATTAATGCAAAAATTAAGAATATTGATTTAATATATGAGGTACTGGATGTAAATTAAAGCTTACCAAAAGTTGGAACACCTGATACAAGCCTCACAAGCATAAAATATGCCAAACTTTATAGAACCAAACAAGCAAAAGGAATAGGATATACAGCTGTAAAATAAAGTATAAGTATTTTTATGGTGGAAAACCAAGAGGTAAAAGTAAAATTAGGTACGGGTGCATACTGTACCTGTGTTGGTAAATAATACTTAAAAACAATTCTACCAGATTGGGAAGAAGAGCTTACACCAATACAAAGGGTTAAATTTATTAGTGCAAGTGGAAGCATGAAGCCCCTTTAAATAATTGACTTAACATTAATTTTTCTTACCCTTCCCAATGTATTAGAGTGAAAGTAGAGTTTGTAGTGGTGGAAAACTGTACTAGTAAACATTTTATACTTGTAAATGGTTAATTTTCAACTTATGGCATGGATATCTCTAATCAAAAAGACAGATATTTCACCATAGGAGTTAATAAGAGGCAGAAATTTGGTTTTCTAAATAGGAAGAAACAAATTACAGTCATATAAAATGAAGAGAAAATCCCAGAGAAACATTCTTTCATAAAAGAGCAGCTTAATGAAGCAGAGTTCAATCAAGAATTAACAGAAAAAATGAGAGAAAAACTGATTGATCTCTTTTTTAAATACAAAAGTGCCTTTGCAACCCGCAAAGAACCATTATTTTCAATCATTAGACATGAATTAGACATTATTCTTAATTTAGAAAAGGATTGTCCACCCTTATTAAGAAGACTAGCCTAAGTATTAATGAAAGTAGGACATAATGAACAAGTAGAAGTCCTACACCTGTAATTATAGCTTACAATAATGGAAAATCAAGGATGGGAGGGGACTTTAGAGATCTAAATACCTATACTATCCCTGACAGATATCCAATATACAGAATCCATGAAATATTAACACAATTTTCACAGGCTAAGTTACTCAAAGCTATGGATTCTCTAAAGGGTTTTCATCAAAATGTCTTAACAAACAATTCCAAAATACTACTGAGGATAATAGTCCACTGTGGAATCTATGAATACTGAAGAATGCAATTTGGTATAAAAATGCACCTTCCCATTATCAAAGAATGATGAATACCATATTTCCTGAGGAATTATCAGAAGGATGGTTAATAATCTATATTAATTATATCATAGTTTGTTCATAAATTTGGGACGATCACTTAAAAAGACTAGAGAGAGTCTTGCAAAAAACACTACAAGTAAATATGAAAATTTCCTTGAAGAACTGTAATTTTTCATACAGTGAACTGGAAGAACTAGGACATGTTGTATCTGGGCTAAGCTTGGGAATCAATAAAAACAAAGTAGCAGCAGTACTACTGAAGCCAATTCCCCAAACCAAAAAAGAAATGCAATCATTTCTAGTACTTTCTGGTTATTACAGACAGCATATAAAAGAATTTGCAAGAATTACCAAATCCTTGTAGAAGATCTGTGACCAACAGACAGTCTATGAAATTACTGAAGAAAGGGCCAAAGCATATTAGGAATTAAAAAATGCCCTCAAAAATACCCATTTTTCCTAATTCCAGATTTGAAAGTAACTTTTAAGCTCTACATTGATTCTTGTGGAGAAGGACTAGGTTTTGCACTACACCAGACACAAATCATCAATGATAAACCTGTTGAACCACCAATTTGCTTTATTTCAAGACAAATTAAGCTAACAGAGAAAAGATATGGAGCAAGCCAAATGGAATGTATTTTCCTAGTGTGTGATTTAAAAAAGGTACACTATTATGTAGATGGGACAGTGTTTAATGTGATAACAGACTGCGATGCTGTAAAATCTTTGTTAAACATGAAGAAACCAAATAGACACATTATTAGATGGCAAATTGCTATCCAAGAATATAAATGGAATATGAGTATAGTTCATAATTCTGGAAATATTCATAAAAAATCAGATAGTCTTAGAAGATGTGCTTTAGCAAATAAACCTGAAAGCCCAGCAGGGGTACCACAGGAAAAACATTATATAGAAGGAATATGTGTCACAGGTATTGTAACAAAATTCTTTAGCCATGTCAAAGAAAGCTATAAGATGAACACAAACTGTAGTATATTATGCCAACTTCTAATGCAAGACTTTAAAGAACTATCACTTTCATCCAAGCTAGATGAAGTATGGAAGAAAGCATATGATGAAGGAAGATTTCATGTCCTTGATGGAATCCTCTATCATAGGACTAAACATACATGTGTGATGGCTTTAAAAGATAGAACTCTGTTAGGAAATATAATACATGAATGTCATGATAGTGTTTCATCTGGACATCTCTTGGAAGACAGGACACTAGAAAGGGTAAAAACCTGCTCTTGGTGGCCAAATTGCAGAAACGATGTTTCAGAATATTGCCAAACCTGTGACAAATGTCAAAAAGCAAAGAAGAGCCACAGGAAAGAAATGTGGAATGATTATCCAAATTCACAAACCAAATTCCCTTTGGGAAATAGTTCACATGGACTGGGTAACCGCCTTACCTCCAGGAGGAGACAGGAGTTATAATGCATACCTAGTATTAGTGGACAGGTACAGAAATATGCCAATGTTCTTACTGTTTTCCAAAGATGAAACACCTATGGAAATAGCCATAATGATATGGAATAAGGTTTTTGGTCTGTCACAGGGGCTCTTATGGAAGCAAGAGTGGCCTGGCACTCAGGAATCAAGAGCTCACTTGGAGGGCTCCAAAAGAATGAAGAAATAAAAGGGAATATATCTCTTTAAGGAAGAATAAGAGTAAAGAAAATGTGTTCCAAAGATAAAAGAAAAGGAACCCAATGGCCAAGATAATAAAAAAAGCCAAAAGCCAAAGAGCCAGCCAAATGAATCCTTGATTCACTGTTGCAACCTGCCAGAAAGAACAATGGAATTACTAAAGGATAGGACCACCAATATCCACTGACAGGCAAAGAAGAAAAGGTGAAAATGACTGTCTTAAGATTATCAGTATTTACTTTAATAAAAGAAAAGGAAAGAAGGACAATAATAAATACAATATAATAATTAACTGGGGAAAAAGTCCCAGGGGTGAAAAGGTGGCGAGTATATGTCAAAAAGCTGAAGACTGAGCCTGGAGGGTTGATACCCGACTCTATTGACTGTTTTGGGTCAATACAGATCTGGACATCTTGCAAATTGAACTGTGTGATGGAATTCCCACAGTGGAATATGAACTGGCCCAAAAGGGCCAATGCCATACAGCTTGCTTGAATACAGCCTGTATGGACCAATTGAGATGTCCAAGGAGTATTTAGGTACTTGATTCTTTGACAACTGATTGAATTCTTGATAAGCTCTTGAAATTACCCTTGGAAGGATCCTGAAAGAAAGTACAACCCAACTCCTGCAGGGCTAGGTGGTTGGGGTCCTTGAATGGTCTTCTGGTAGCCACCATGGGTTGGAAGACTTAATGACTCAAAAGACTTCCTTCAAAATGTGTGATGTATTTGGGGACTTGGTTTGAAATGGCCTAATTTGGTCCTGAAACCATCACCATTGGATTGCTGAGCAAAATTGATATATAATGGTATATTATACCATATATGCACCATTCCTGAATCCATGGCACAGAGTACATTGGTGAAGAGAAGTCTTTCCCCTGTATAAAGGGAGAACCTTTCTGAGATTGATTTGGTGGCCTCTGGTGATTTCCAAAGGCCAGGGGTTGAAAGTGGCCAATACATTGTTCTTTGCCAATTTGGGTCCTGGGGTCCTTATGGCCATTTGTGGGACTGGTGAGATTGGGGGACAAACCTGGCTCAGGTGGGACAACCTGGCCTTGAGGGTAGGTGGTTGGCCACTGTGGCCCCTTTTGGGCTCATTGTATTTAGGCCAAAAGGATTGTGAGCCTTAGAGGTATTTTCATATACCCAAAAGACCACAAATAACCAAATAAGATATAAATATGAATAAAATGAATTTATTTATATTATCAAAATAAAAATTTATATATATGAATAAAAATTTAATTATAATTTAAGAGAAAAATCACATTAAATTTTAAAATTGTGAAAATGCATTTTTATTTGAAAAAATTAAGTAAAAATGAATTTTTAATAAAATTAATGAAATTAAAATATTTTTGGTAAAACATTACATAAAATATATTATGACTTTTCATCCAATAAATAAACTTACTAAAATTACTTCACCATTGGATTCCTCCTAAACAATAAGGTGGGGTCACCTCTGGGTAAAATTTCTGTAACTCAACTCTAAATAAGCTTGAATTAAGTTTTTAGTATTTTCTGTACAAAAGTTGAGAGTTTTCAAAAACCTTAATTTATTTCACACCACATGTGGTGTTAACCATCAATTTTTGCGTTAAAATTGAGGTGTTTTGTGTAGTTTAGAAGTTATGAGGAGTTGAAGTATTTTCAATTGAAATGTCAAAATTTGTGTGTGTATTACATAAGTGAAAGTTAATTTACATATGAGGTGTCAATTGTTACAGTTGTGTATCATCAAAACTCAATTGAATTATATGTGTAAATTACAAGTGTATCACATGATGAGGAATTAAAGAAAAAATAAATTGGAAAGATTAATTCTGGGGGGAAAGGAACTCTAGCTCCAAGGGGGATCCAGACCCCCAAAGTCCTTGCTGACAAGTGTGGGATGTCAAAATCCATGCAAACATTTACCACTTTTGGCCTGGAATTGATTCACAGGGTCTGTGACTCACTTGATGATGAGGTTTTGATACCAACCCGGGCAGTTTTAACTGTTGCCAAGAGGCTAAACTTACTCTTAAGCTAAAGCAATCTTAGTAAAAACTGTTTTAGCTGGTTTCTACAGCTCTTACACACATTAGGACGTGTTTTGAAGGCTCTAGACTAGGTATTACTATAGTAATGGCTGATTTAAGGGTCTAAAATGGCTAAAAATAGCAAAAAATGGCTAAAACCAGGGTTCAATGATGCCATAATTGGCTTCTCTGTTGTCAGAGTGTTATCCACGATTGACAAGAGTAAGTTTTACTTTTGGACTAAGAAAATTGATGGCTATAAAAGAATGTTTTCTTTGCCCCACTTTTCTCTCCAGGTTAGAATCTTTTCCTTTTATAATTTGTTTAAACGCTGTTAAAACAATCAATAAAATATTTCAACTAGCCTTTTCATATAATTTTGATCCTTTGAAACACGTGAAAAAATCATTATAATAATTGTTTGCAACTTTTACAATCATTTTTACCCCTTGAACCACCCCAAAAGTGAATTAAAGCATCTTTCATCACTGTTAGCTTTATCACTTTGTTTCAAATTCACTCTGGTCACTTTTGGGCATGTTTTCTCTTTAAATATCTCTTTAAAAGACTTTTTTCTTTAATTCATTGCTTTCATTTTGTTTCTCAATTAATTCTAATTGAAATCGCTCTTGTAGAAATTTCTTTTGTAGCCTTAAATATCTCTTGTAGAGTATTTTTGGATAAATTTTCATTGTTGGTAAAACAATAAATCTTTATAATATTATTGTTTTATACTTATAACATTAATAACAATAAGATTGGCATGTTTTCTTTTAAAAATACTATTTCATACTATTTTCAATTATAGTTTTACCTTATACAAATTTGGAGGACAGGAAAAGTACTTGATGTTTTATAAAAGTTTCATATCCACACCTTACATTTGGCAGCCAAGCTGTGATATTTTTCCTGTGACATAATTTTTTTACTCTTTTTAAATATTTTTTCTTATATTGAAAAATTTAAAAACATATAAAGAAATACTTATAGTTCAAAATATCCATGAAAAATATTTTTTTTCATATTATAAGTGAGGCTTTCTTTTTCATTTCTATTTTTGAAAAAATCTTTTTTTTACTTAATCAATTGGCTTTTTCATTAATTTTATTGTCTAACAACGTGGTAAGACAAGAAAATATTGAAAAAGCCTCAACAGTAACAAGCATTATTCCTGCAAGTACTGTGAATTCTGACCATGATGGTACAGTTATTATAACTCAGAATAATGCACCAGAACCAATTTCTTCTGAATTAATTAACTTGGATATAAGTAATACCATTCAGAAGGGTAAGAATTTGGCAAATAGTAAGCTTTTTGACATATAATTACTATTTTAAGCTTTTTAATCATAAAATATGCCTTCAACAAGATCAGGAGCCAGCTATAACCCCTCAAGCAGCTCCCAAAAAGGTTTTAGACGTGATTATGGCAGAAGCCAATCAGTTACAGAAAGACAAGGGTCAGTTGATGACCTCCAAATTAATAAATTATGTCATTCTGAAGCTGAGAATACTATTTTACCTTTAAAAAGAGCTGAAACCTCCACAACAAACCTCAGTGGCCATCTACAAAGCCAGAAAGAAAGGTTAAAACAATGCATTGCAGCACAAAGAGTACCAGATCCTTTCAGATCTGTGGAAAAACTGCATGAATTCTTACCTGACTGTGAAAAAATTCCTTGGCACTCCCAACACTTGCAAGTTACTCAATGGATGGCATCCATTGATGGGAAAGAAGATCATGATGCTTTTAACAGCAGAATGGAGGAAAAACAACCCTTCACCACCCAAGGAAGTGCCAAAAACAGCCCCAATAGCCAGCAGCAGAAATTCTAACGTGAAAAAAGCAGCCAAAAGCTCAAAACAAGGGCAAAGGCAAGGCACCAGCCACAAAACCTTGCAGCCAGGGCTACAGGATCCCAAAGATTCAGCAGTATGATTTGGAAAATGTATTTCAGATGGCCAGAACAATGATGGAGTTACAGAAAACAGGGGAAGCCAGATTGAAATATCAGAAATGATTTCTGATATCTTTGATTCCATTCCAGAATTGCATGAAGCTATAAATGACGTAAAACTCATGTTTTTGATTAAAATTCATCCATTTGTAACAATCTTAAAACAAAGAGCTTGAGTCTGAGCCAAATAAATGAGACACTTGTGTGTTTCAAAAAAGTTTTAAGAGCAATTAAAACTTCTAATAATGACAATGAATTTGGAAATAAATTAAATGAACAATCTGCCATTATTAAAGAATAGACAGACAAATATTCTAAATTCAACATTGATTACATAATTGAAACAATAACAAAACAATCCATAAGTACTATCAAAGCGGAGAACAAAAGTGTTCTTGAGAATATTTCAAAATCATTTACTGAAATAAAGACATATACAATTGTGTTGAAAAAGTGTTTTGACACCTCACAAGAGGAAATACCAAAATTAACAATTAATTGCAATCAGATCACTTCTGATAATACCAGACAAACATAACTATGGAAAGAGTTAACACAAACAGAAGATAATCATAAAACAAATTTAATGAATTCAATACAAAGTTTACAACATGAATTTAGAAATTCCCAAAGGTGTAACAATAGTAAAATGAATGATATTGAGCAATTACCCCACATCTTACCAAGAATTTCTACACCTTTGAATCAGAATGAGGGCACAAGAATTCCAAATCCACAAGTATTGGAGGTTGAAAACTCACAGTTGAAAAATGAATTTTCTACTTCTTTTCATAACTTGGAACCATCAATGGGCCAAGCACTCCTGAAAGAAGTACCAAAATTTGAAGAATGGCCTCACTTCAGTGGTGAAGGAGAATATGACCATATGGAGTTCATCAGAGGTATAGAAATTATTAAAGAAGATTTCAAATGACCACACAGACTAGTAACAGAAAAATTTAACACCTTGTTTACCAGATCAGCTCACAGATGGTATATCAAATTAAGGCAAGCACATGGACACCAAAGTTGGACTTGGTGGAAAACCCAAATTATCAACAAATGGGCCAATGATTCTTGGAGATTTAAAATGGACAAAGCCTTTGAATATTTCAAATTCCATTCTGATAAAGACAAAGCTTTACCATGGCTTTGCCAACAAAAAGACAGATTAACAGAAATGTATCCTGACATGTCAGAATTAATGATCCACAGAAAGATTCTGAGACAATGTGGAGGCAATTAGAGCATTCTGTCAAAAGCAGGACTACTTAACAATATTCAGAAAAAGTGTCAGGATGAAACTATGAAGAAGGTGTAGATAGGCTAAATACAACTTTTTCTATGTTTGTGACACCGTAAAATAGTTTAAAAAAAGAGTTACAAAGCTTAAAAGATATTTAATTTAAGATAAAAAGGGCTTTACTATATTGGATATAGTGGTGGTGAGCGCTGTTGAAAGCCCTGGGTGCAGCTTTATCTGTTGGGTTACAATAATAAAAGACTACAATAATTAAAACTATGATTATACCTGATTATTAACCAAGAGTAAAACTGTTTTTGACAGTTTACTACGTAGGTTATTCAAGAGCAGGATGAGGAGATGATTTGGCTGTGAAAAGCCCTCCTTTTATCCTGAAATTGGGGTGGAAAGGCTGTTAGACCTTTCCACGTAGAGGAAGTGAAGATTTTTCACTCTCCAGGACAGGCTTGTGGTTTGCAAACAACCTGTATACTCTGTATTGGGCTCCAATGTGGTTTTGAAACCACATCTGGGCGGTTTTCACCAATACAGGGTGAAAACTTCCATCTGGGGACCTCACAGCCTGATTCTGACGTGTATGACGCATAGAATGCTGTATAGAAACTGTATGGGACCCCAGTATTGACTGACATATGAGGTATTGAAGTAAAAACATGCTTCTTTGTCTATTTGACACCTCATATTAATGGCTATGGGATATTATCCCATGGTAAGGCTGTATATGACAGCAGGTGGGATTTTGACCTTAAAACAGCCATAACTGTGTCAATTCTTGAGATATCAACCTCAAAATTGGTTCGGTGTATAGCCCTGTTTGAGCTCTACACAATGGTACCTCATTTGGTATGGGTATCATTGAATATGGCAAAGCTATCCCATGTACAAGGTTTTTGTACATTTGCGTGTTTTAGGCAAAAAGCTGTATTGAGCTCGTTTGCCCCATAACTTCTGTAGTAGTTGAGATATGGGGAAGTGGATGGCATCATCAGATAGCCCTGATTGTGCTCTTTCCAAAAAGACCCCACTTTAGGTATCTCACAATAAAACTGTAGAAGTTAGATGAGAGGTGAATGTTTTGTTCACCCTTATTTGGCCTGAAATTGACCATAACTCCAGTAATATTGGTGCTAGCTCAGTTTGCCCTGGCTTAGAGCTTCATTTTGAATACCCATTTGATGGGGTTAAGCCTCTCCTTCTAGATTTTAGATGAGAGGTGAAAATTAAGGTTTATGCTCAGCAATATCTTTGAGCAGGAATAACTTTGTTATTTCTTGTCCTATGGTGATGGGACTTATATTTTCAGGAAGAGGTGAGTTTCCTCTTTCTTTTGATACCTTTTGAGCTGATTTGGCTCAGCTCCATTTTTTGTTGGTATCTTGGCTATACCATTGGTTTATGGTATTTTGGCTGTCATGCTTGTGCTCTGGTTTTGAGTCACAGGCTGACAAAAAGATATTATTAATATATTAGAAGAAGTAAGCACCAGAACCAGAATTGGTTCTAGTAGGGTGAATTGCAAAACAAGGTCCAATACACCTTTGAAAGATTCTGTGGACAAAAATTCCAAAGAAAATTCTAATGATTTTAAGTATAAATCTTGAGTTTTAATCAGAAATTGCTATATTTGCCAAAGCACCACCTGCTTAGCCAATACATGTCCAAAGAGGGGGAAAATCAATGAAATTGACATTAAAAAAGAGGATAGTATTGAAGAAAATTCAGATGATAAGTCTTCAATATTTCCTGAATATTAATAAGATATAGAAAATATCAATTCTACTTTTGACATCATGGAGTCTTATTCCCACTTGCCACAATTAAGCAATGGTCAACTTGATTTGTCAAAAATTCAAGATGCACGACTTATGAAAACCAAACCAAACAGAAGAAAAGGCCATACAGCAGGTAACTCCTGAATAACAGAAGTGGTAATTAACAGCAAACCCACTAGGCTTTTACTTGACCCAGGAGCCTTTTGCTCTTGTGTTGGCAAATATTTTCTTAAGACTAGTGTACCAAATTTTGACAATCAATTGTTACCAATTCATGGCATAAAATACAATAGTGCAAGTAATCCAATGAAAGCATTGGGAATCTTTGAGACCAATGTCATATTTCCACATATTAATGGGAATTCAAGAATCACTGTGGAATTTGTTGTTATGGAAAATTGCTTGAGTACCAATTCTATATTGTGAAATGTCTATATGATCATGTATGGGAGAGACTTACATAACAACAAAGGCAGAGACTTTACTATTGGAGATAATAAGCATAAAAACTTTGCGTTTTTACCATTTAAAAGACAAATTACAGTAAGTAAAGCAGCACCAGTCAAATTAGAGCTAGAAAGATTCAAATCTGAAGAGTTAAATAAAGCTAAAATAAGCCTTCATTTGACTGATAGTCAGGAAAATGAACTTTCTGCCCTTTTATATTACCACAAAGAAGCATTTGTATTAGACAAAGAATCTTTGGGGGAAATTCCTGGTCATGAAGTTGACATCATCCTTAATATTGAGAGACCTTATCCACCACTCTTAAGATGACCTGCATATCCAGAAAGTCCCAAATCAAGAGAAGCTCTAGAAATTAATATAGAAGAACTTCTAGACCTTGATTTAATAAGAAAGGTTGGCCATAATGAGGAAGTAGAAATAACTACACCAGTGAAAGTGGCATGGCATGATGGAAAATCTAGAATGGTTGGGGGCTTTACAGCTCTGAACACTTACACTGTTCCAGACAGGTACCCAATACCAATAATCCAAATTTCTCTTACCCAGATATCTCAAGCAGTGTATATAACCACTATGGATGCCCTTAAGGGGTTTCACCAAAATGTAGTGACACCAAGGGAAAGAAAATACTTGAGAATTATTGTTCATTGTGGAGTATATGACTATTTGAGGATGCTGTCACAACCACAAAGATTGACCCTCCTCCATGGGTGTTGTGGCAGTTCTAACCTGAAACCAAGTTGGGGCCAATTGGCCACACCATATCCTTTATGGCCAATTGGTCCCCTCTGGTGATCTATGCCCATGGGGCCATATCCTGCCATCATTGGCCTCCTTGGCCAATTTCCACGTCACCAACCCCCAGGCCTTTATCTTTGATTATGGGCCTGAGGGTTCTGGGCCCCCTAGCCATCATCTTTGGTTTTGGGCCACTCCCTCTCATTAGGGTGGTTTAGGCCTAAATGGCTTTTTTGGGCCATTTAGGCCCCCTATGGCTTCTACGGCTCATGGGCCGTAATTCAAAGTCCATGGTCCACGGTCCGTAGGCGTATTAGGCCCATTTTGGCCTAATCCAATGAGGCAAAAAGGGGCCAAAGGGGGCAGCCATCTAGCCCCCATGGCCAGGTGGGTCCCAAAGCCACAATTGGACCCACCTGAGCCAATCTTGGCCATCAATCCCTTGGACCCAAATTTGGCCAAAAAACCCTTTGGACACCAAAATGGCTATAGAACCCGTAGGACCCATTTTTGGCCACAGATCACCATGGACCATTATTCCAGCTATGGCCTCTGGCAGCCACCAGAGGCCACCGGACCAGCTCAGCAAGCACTCCCCTCAACGTAAGGGGAATTTTTTCCATTCCTCCATGCACGCCGTACTCAAGGTTGCAGGAGTGGTGCATATATGCACCATTTTTGCTCAGCAATTGAATGGTGACGCTTTCAGGACCAAATCCCACAATTCCAAATCAAGGTCCCAAAATCCGATGCCCATTCCAAAGGAGGACTGTTCAACTCATCAGTCTGGCAATCAGAAGATCATTCAAGGACCCCAACCACCTGACTCTGCAGGAGTTGGGTTGGTACTTTCATTCAGGATTCTTCCCAAGGTTCATTCTTAGAGGTATTACATCATTTCAATCAGTTGTCAAGGCATCAAGTATTTCAATACTCCTTGGACAGCTCAATTGGTAGATACAGGTGACAATTCAATCAACCTGTATGTCCTTGGCCCAATTGGGCCAATTAAATCTTCTACTATTGGAATTCAATCAAACAGTTCAATTTCAAGATGGCCAGAACTGTATTGGCCAAATTCAGACAATTCAGCTGGTGATCCACCTTCCAGGATCAGTCTTTCAGTTTTTCACATATACTGGCCACCTTTCAACACCTGGGGACTTTTCCCCCAGTTAATTAATATATTGGATTTATTATTATCTTTATTTTCTTTTACATTATTAAAGTTAATACTGATACTCTTAAGTCAGTCATTCAGCACCCTTTCTCTTTTTCTTCCTTGCCTTTCAGTGGATATTGGTGGTCATATCCTTTACTAATTCCATTTCCTTTTCTTGCAGGTTGAAACAGTGAATTGAGGATTCATTTGGTTGGCTTCTTGGCCTTTGGCTTCTTTTATTATCTTTGGCCTTTGTCTTCTTATCTTTTCTTTTATCTTTGGCATACTTGTCTTTCCATTCTTCTTTAAAGAAGTTAATCTTTATTTTTCCTTATATCTTTTGGAGCCCTCCAAGTGAGTTCTTGATTCCTGAGTGCCAGGCCCTCTTGCTTCCATAAGTTCCCCTGTGACAGATGCATTTTGGTATCAAAAATGCACCTTCACACTTCCAAAGAATGACAAAAGAAATCTTCCCTGGAGCATTTTCAGAAGGATGGTTAGTCATTTACATTGATGATATTATTGTCTGTTCCAAAACTTGGGAAAAACATATGACCAGAAAATCCACAGTTTTGATAAAAATCAAATCTGTGAACATGAAAATTTATTTAAAGAAATGCCATTTTGGATTTAAAGAACTTAAAGCACTGGGACATGTAGTATTGGGTTTATCTCTTGGAATTGACATAACCAAGGTTGCAGCAGTATTGCTGAAACCCATGCCTCAAAACAAGAAAGAAATTCAGTCATTTGTGGGGTTTGCAGGATATTACAGGCAAAATATTAAAGATTTTTCATCCATAGCAAGACCTCTTTATAAATTATGTGACAAAGACCCAGTATTTGGAATGACTGTTGACAGAGTCAAAGCCTTTGAATCTTTGAGATAAGCCTTGACTACTGCACCACTATTACTGATGCCAGATGTTGAGCTGCCTTTTAAGATTTATATTGATTCATCAGGAGATGGGCTTGGTGCTGCACTTCATCAAGTCCAGATTATCAATGGTAAACCTGTGGAAGGACCCATATGCTTCATATCCACGCAAATTAAACCAACTGAAGCCAGATATGGAGCCAGTAAAAGGGAATGCTTATGCCTTGTCTGGGCTTCGGAAAAGCTAAACTAATTTCTGGAAGGATGTGTTTTTGAAGTAATAACATATTGTACTGCTGTTAAGTCACTTTGAAACATGAATACTCCTAACAGGCATATTCTCAGAGGGCAGATAGCCATACAAGAGTATAGGGACAATATGATTATTGTTCATAAAGATGGGAATATTCATAAAGATGCAGATGGACCGAGCAGATGGCCACTACCAAATAATATTGATAATCCTGCTTATGTTCCAGAGGAAGCTTCCCCACAAATCCCCATAGAAGGAATCAGTGTTACAGACCTGAACACCACTTTCTTTCAGGAGGTAAGAAAAGGTTATACTCAGGATAAGAAGTGTAGCATTTCATGCCAATTACTTATGAAGTACTGTAAAGACAATTCTTTCATACATGCCTTAGATGAGATATGGAGAAAGTCATATGATGAAGGAATATTCCACTTACTGGATGGTATAATTTACCACAGAACTAAGCATACATGTGTCATGGTAGTTGTGAAAAGGTCCTTAACCAATCTTGTACATAAAGAATGCCATGAAAGCCCTTTTCAGGACACCTGTCTGAGGACAGAACAAGAGAAAAAGTGAAAACCTGCATATGGTGGCCAATGTGGCAAAAGGATTTTGCAGAGTAGTGCAAAATCTGTGACAGATGTCAAAAGGCAAATACATCCAATGGCAAAAGACTTGGAAATATGATCAATATCCAAGAACCCAGAAGACCTTGGAAAATTGTCCATATGGATTGGGTAACTGGCCTGCCACCAGGGGGTAACAGAAGTTATAATGCTTTCATAGTAATTGTTGACAGATTCATAAGACTCCAATCTTTCTACCATGTCATAAGGATGATACAGCCATGGATATAGCTCTTCTTATATGGAATAGAGTAGTATCATGGACTGGCATATTCACAAACATAATTGGTGACAGAGACCCCAAATTCACCTCAGCACTATGGACAAATCTTCACCAACTATTTGGGACAAAATTATCCTTCTCTACACCCAACCACCCACAAACAGATGGTTTGGCTGAAAGAATGATCCAGACCTTAGAAGATATGGTAAGAATATTTTTTGCATATGGCCTTGAATTTAAAGATTTTGATGGATTTACCCATGATTGGTTTACTCTTTTACCAGCACTAGAATTGGCATATAAGACATCTATTCATGCCAGTACCAATGAAACTCCTGCTATTCTAAAGAAAGGATGGAATCCCAAATTACCTCAAGATTCCTTGAGCAAAGAATTGGTTAAAATACATCCTACAGATGCTAGGTTCAAAGGAATTCTAGACAAAGCTAGAAAGCATGCAGTGAGGTGCATGGAAGACTCTTTTTCATATGCTAAGGACAAATGGTACAAATCACATGCGACTCCAGACTTTAAAGTGGGAGATGTAGTACTTGTATCCACCACTAACTTCAATAAAATCAAAGGATTTAAAAATCTCAAAGATTCCTGTGCAGGACCTTTGTTCATTAAGGCCCTCCATGGAGAAAATGCTGTTGAAGTAGAACTATCCAAAGAACTTAGCAATAAGCATCCTACATTTCCAGTGAGCTTGATAAAGCCATATAAATCTAGTGATGCTGAAAAATTTCCTTTGAGGAATAAAGTTCCCCAAGTTATACCTCCTATTGAATCATCTGGTATTAAGAAGATTACCAAAGTTCTCAAAGAAAGAAAGTTGAGAACAAATAAAGTAAGGGAATACCTTGTTATGTACAGTGACCCAACTTTTGAAGACAAATGGTTAGCAGAAAAAGACATACCTGAAGCTACTAAACTTCTCAGAAGGTTCAGAAACACTAGAAAGAACAATATTACAAAGTAATATTCTTTTTTAGGGGGAGGGAATGTGAGCCTTATAGGTATTTTCATATACCCAAAAGACCACAAATAACAAAATAAGATATAAACATAAATAGAATAAATTTATTTACATTATCAAAATGAAAATTAAAATATGAATACAAATTTTTATATAAAAATAAAATTTTATTATAGCTTAAAATAAAAATTACATTAAATTTTAAAATTGTGAAAATGCATTTTTGATTGCAAAAATTAAGTGAAAATGAATTTTTAATAAAATTAATGAAATTAAAATATTTTGGGTAAGAAGTTAGGTAAAATATATTAGAACTTATTATCCAATAAATACACTTAAGAAAACTAATTCACCATTGGATTCCTCATAAAAAATAAGGTGGGGTCACCTCTGGGTAAAATTTCTGTAATTAAACTCTAAATAAGCTTAAATTAAGTTTTTAGTATTTTCTGTACAAAAGTTAAAAATCCTCAGAAACCTTAATTTAATTGACACCCCATGTGGTGTTAACCATCAATTATTGTGTTAAAATTTAGGTGTTGTGTGTAGTTTAGAAGCAATGAGGAATTTGGGTATTTACTATTGAAATTTCAAAATGTGAGTGTGTATTACGTAAGTGAAGTGTAACTTACATTTGAGGTATCAATTATTACAGTTGTGTACTGTGGAATCTCAATTTAATTGTATGTGTAAATTACAAGTGTATCACATGATGAGGAATTAATAAAAAAAATAAATTGGAAAGATTAATTCTGGGGGGGAAAAGGAGCTCTAGCTCCAAGGGGGAGCCAGATCCCCAAGATTCTTGCTAACAGGCATGGGATGTCAAATTACATGCAAACCTTCATCACTTTTGGCCTGGAATTGAGTCACAGGGTCTGTGACTCAATTGATGATGAGGTTTTGATGCCAACCAGGGCAGTTTTAACTGTTGCCAAAAGGGTAAAACTACCCTTCAGTTGAAACAATCTTAGTAAAAATAGTTTTAACTGGTTTCTACGACTCTTACACACATTCTGACGCGTTTTGAAGGCTCTAGACCAGGTATTACCATAGTAATGGCTGGTTTAAGGGACCACAATGGCTAAAACCAGCCCTTTTTTGGTCTAAACCAGGGTTCAATGATGCCATAATTGGCTTTTCTGTTGTCAGAGTGTTTTCCACGACTGACAAGAGTAAATTTTACTTTTGGAGTAAGAAAATTGATGGCTATAAAAGAATTTCTTCTTTGCCCCACTTTTCCCTTCATGTTAGAATCTTTTCCTTTTGTAATTAGCTTAAACACTTTTAAACCAATCAATAAAAGATATCAACCACCCTTTTATATCATTTTAAACCTTTTAACAACGTGAAGAAATCATTATAATCATTTTTTGTAACTTTTATAATCATTTTTACCCCTTGAACCACCCCAAAAGTGAATTAAAGCATCTTTCATCACTGTTAACTTTGTCACTTTGTTTCCAAATTCACTCTGGTCACTTTTGGGCATGTTTTATCTTTAAATATTTTTTTAAAAGACTTTGTTCTTTAATTAATTGCTTTCAGTTCTTTTCTCAATTAGTTCTAATTGAAATTGCTCTTGAAGAAATTTCTTTTGTAGCCTTAAATATCTCTTGTAGAGCATTTTTGGTAAAACAATAAATCTTTAAGATATTATTGTTTTATACTTATAAAGTTAAAAACAAAAATAATGGTGTGTTTTCTCTTAAAAATGCTATTTAATACTGTTTTTAATTATATTTTTACCTTATACAGATTTTGAGGACAGGAAAAGTACTTGATTCTTTGTTCAAAGTTTCATATCCACACCTTACAAGGGGCCTAAGGGTCCCATGGACCATGAATTACAGCCCATGGACCATAGATGGCATTGGGGGTCTAAATGGCCCAAACCCCATAATAAAAGGGGTGGACCCAAGGGCCCTGGTGGTGGCTAGAGGGGCCAGAGGCCCCTGGAAGTCCAGATGAATTACCCAGGCCAAAAACAATGGAATTGGCCTGGGGGTTGGTGAGGTGGCTAATTGGCCAAAGAGGCCAATGAGAGCAAGATATGGCCTGAGGACATAAAAGGCCAGTGAAAGGTGGTGTGGCCCAAAGGCCATAAAACATCAATATGGACCAATTGGCCATAAAAATGATGACATGGCCAATTGGCCATAAAATGAGGTCAGGCTATAATTGCTGCAAACACCCATTGGGGGGTGATTACACGTGGTTGTGACATAGTCATACAGGACTATTCCAAAATATCATAAGTGAAAGCAACCCAAAATTCACCTCAGCATTATGGAAAAACCTCCATAACTTGTTTGGAGCAAAGTTATCATTCTCCACAGCCTACCACTCTCAAACATATGGTCTGGTAGAAAGAATGATACATAAAATAGAATGTATGATCAGAGGATTCTGTGCTTATGGCCTAGAATTCAAAGACTCTGATGGCTTTACCCATTATTGGTGTACCTTGATACCAGCTCTTGAGCTGGAATATAAAAAATCAATCCATTCATCAGCTGGTAAAACACCAGAAATATTGGAAAAAGGATGGAATCCAAAACTTCCATATGACACTCTTAAAAAAGACTTAGTGAATATATATTCAACAACATTCAGTTTCACAATTATTCATGACAAGGCAAGAATAATGCAAGGAATTGTATGCAAGATTCTTTCAGGTATGGAAAAAAAAGATGGGGTAAAAGTCATCAACTGCCTAATTTTAAAGTAGCAGACTTGGTCCTAGTATCAACTCTGAATTTTAATAATATCAAAGGCCCAACAAAATTAAGAGATTCCTTTGAAGGACCATTCCTGATAAAAGCACTACATGGACCTAATGCTGTGAAACTAGAACTCACAGGTGAATTAATGAATAAACACCCAACTTTCCCTCTAAGCCTGGTACCTTACAGCTCAAGTGAAAAAGAGTTATTTCCCCTAAGAAATAAACCAGAACTTGAAATTCCCCTTCTAGAAGAAGGAGAAGAAAGGAAAATTGTAAAGGTCCTTGAAGAAAGGAGGACTAGAAACAAAAAAGATAAAGAATATGTTGTGAGGTATAGAACCCACCTCAAGAAGATGAATGGCTACTTGGGAAAGATATAACTAATGCTGATAAACTACTAAGAATGTGCAAAAATGAAAGAAGGCCTAGAGAATAGAAGAGGTAAGAATCTTTGAGCTTCAAGACTAATAAAGTCTAATGATGACTAGGACAGTAGATGATACCCTAATTAACTATATCAGATTGTAGTGAAAACTTTCTCCATGGTAGGGAATGTGAGCCTTTGAGATATGAACAAATATCCAAAAAGGTCATAAGAAAACTTTACAATAATTATTCTTTTAAAATAATTATCTTATAAAAATGAAAATGCCATAAATAGGAATAAATTATTAATTAACTTAAGCTCTAATTAGGAAAAATTTGAAATGAATTACCCTATCAGATTCCTCATGATAAAATACACATATATCATTTTTATGGCATATCTGTAAAGTCAATAATTAATGAGTAATAAGCAAAATGCGATAAAAAAGACATAAATTCTTAGTTATCTCAGACGCCAATGAAACAACATGTAAAAAAAATTGCACCATTGGATTACCCATTAAATAATACAAATATAACATTCTTATTTGATACTCTTAAAGTAAATATTTAAGGAAATAACATGAATATATGCACTTTTATGATCAGTGCATATATCCATGTATTTTAGCTTATTTCTCTTCAATTTCACATGATAGAAAGTTGAACCAAAGAAAAACTACCATGTATTTACTGTTGAAATACAGATATAAGCTTTATTTGAAAAGATATAAACAAGGTTATATCTTGTAAGGGTTTATTGAATAAAATTGTTATAGCTGTTGACCACTTTGTTGTGAAAGTGGTCCAAACTTAAAATGAAGCGGAAATTTAGGCCCTACTAGTTCATAAATGAAGCATCATGTATTTTTATCATTATATTCAAGGTAAAACCACTTTAAATAATGGTTTGAAGTTTAAAACAGTGAATTTAGACAGAAAAGATGAGTTACAAGAAAAATCATCAAAAATAGAGTTTTGGTGATATAATGCAATTCTCTTGGAAGTTTAATTATGACATTCTGAAATATCAGAATATACACTCTGGTTGGCTGTAGTGTGTATAAATCAAACATTATCAATGATCAAATTTAAGCTTAAAATTGATCATTTCTGATCACTCATTGCAATCTTATTTCACATTGAACAGTTATATAAGTGATAAAAATGGTGAAAACTACTAGATTAGCATTAATAGTAATAAATTGCACAAATTTTAGGCTTCTTCCATGCCTATGATGTCATCAAAGGTAGAGTTATAGTGATAACTCTGAATAATGGTGTAATAATGAGATAGGATGATTTAATTGTGATGTAATCATCATTAAACCTTCAATCACTGATCAATTTCAGTGGATATCATAAGTAAACCTCTACTATAAGTCTTTTGGACTCTAGGAGGGAAGATTTAATTATAAATAGGGCTCTTTGTTACTCTATTTCCTCCTCAGACGCAACAAGAACAATAAAGTATTAAAATGAAAGGTACAAAAACTCTGCTTTTTATATAAGACTATTATATATTCAAAGAATAAAGTTCATCTTTTGAAATTATGACTTTTGATGTGATTAAATAAATTTTAATTGTTTCTTGTTAAATTTCTCTAAAATCTCCAAGTCCATGCAAAAACAAGAAAATTTGTAATTTCTCTTAATTGTTATTGTAAATATAATTTAAATAAGCTGTATTGATATTTCTTGGTGCAAAAGTATTCAAAATTATTATATTAAGCGACAAAAGTAGGCTATTTTCTCTTTATATATTAATTTCTCTCTATTATTACTTTTTTAATAGTTCGTAAATTGATACAAATAGTATTTATATTAATTCATGACTTGAATATTAGTAATATTATTTTCATATTTGTTTTTTATTACTAAAAAACAATTTTTTACACCTTTATTATTTTTTTAACAAGAATACCATACCATAAATATATTAATTATCACATATTATTATATTTATTCTATTATATTAACCTTTTTTAATATATAATTCATATTATTATATTCATTTAATAATATAAATATTTTACGCCATACTTATAATAACCCTTTGTTATTATAATTACCTTTTATCTTCTTCTTTTAATTTTATAAGGACATTCAGACTACAATGTGTAAAATATTAGTAATTTTTACTTATTGTTTCATAGTCAAACCTTACAGTAACACCAATTCTCCTATTGTGATCTGTGGGGAAGCTGCTTCTGGTACATTAGCAGGATTATTGATTAAATTTGGTAATGGCCATCTGCTTAGTTCATCTGCATTTTTGTCAATAATTCCATCTTTATGAACAATGGTCATATTACCTCTATACTCTTGTATGACTATTTTCCATTAGAGCATATGTCTGTTAGGTGTTTTCATTTTTAGAAGTGATTTAACAGCAGTAAAATATCTAATAAATACAAAAAAAATTCTTCCAGAAAGGAATTAAGTTTTTCCAAGGACCAGACAAAGAAGAGCCATCCCATTTGACTTTCCCCATATCTTGCTTCAGTTGGTTTGAGCTTCCTAGATATGAAACATATGGGTCCTTCCAACAGTTTTTCATTCATTCTGGACTTGATGAAGTGCAGAACCCAGCTCATCTGCTGATTCATCAATATAAAGCTTAAAGGGTAGCTTAAAGTTTGGCATAAGTAACAGTGGAGAAGTGGTTAAGGCATGTCTTAAATATTCAAAGGATTTGACTCTGTCAACAGTCATATAAATACTGTGTCTTTGTCACGCAATCTATAAAGAGGTCTTGCTATTGATGAAAAATCTTTAATGTGCTGCCTGTAGTATCCTTCAAAATTCAAAAATGACTGAATTTCCTCTTTTTGACGCATAGGTTTCAGTAGTACTGCTGCAACCTTGTTTTTTTCAATTCCAAGGGATAGACCAGATACTACATGTCCTAGGGCTTTGAGTTCTCTAAATCCAAAGTGGCATTTTTTTAAAGAAATCTTCATGTTCCCAGATTGAATTTTTCTCAAACCTCTGGATAATATGTATAAATGTTCTTCCCAAGTCTTGGAACAGACAATAATGTCATCAATATAAATCATTAACCATCCTTCTGAAAGGTCTTCAGGGAAGATTTCATTCATCATACTTTGTAAGTGTGAAGGTAAATTTTTGATATCAAAAGGCCTCCTCAAATATTCATACACCCCAAAATGAAAAATAATTCTCAAATACATTCTTGCTCTTGGTGTCACCACATTTTGATGAAATCCTTTAAAGGCAACCATAGTGCTTATGTACACTTCTTGAGATATTTAAGTAAGGGAAATTTGGATTTTTGGTATTGGATACCTTTCTGGGACAGTGTAAGTGTTCAGAGCTCTAAAGTCCCCAACCATTCGGGATTTTCCATTATTCCATGCCACTATCAAGGGTGTAGTTATTTCAACTTCCTCATTGTGGCCAACCTCCCTTATTACATCAAGGTCCAGAAGTTCTTTAATATGGATCTCCAGGGCTTCTCTTGATTTTGAGCTAGCTGGATATGCAGGCCTTCTTGAGAGTGGTGGCTACAGTCTTTCAATATCCAAAATGATGTCAAATTCATAACCAACAATTTCCCCCAAAGGTTCCTTATCTGATGCAAATGCTTCTTTCTGGTCATATTGAAGGTTAAAGAGTTCACTTTGCTGTATATTAGTAAGATGAAGATTTTCTTCATCTTCATTTAACTGTTCAGACTTGAGTTTCTCCAGCTATAAGCTTACTAGTGATACTTTATTTACTTTAATTTGTCATCCAAAAGGTAAAAAGGTAGCTTTTTGACGCTTATTCTCCCCAATAGTAAAGTATCTGTCTTTATTGTTAAGAAAATCTATTCCATACATGATTAATTAATCAATTACCAAGATAAAATGGGTACTGGAGAAGTTTTCCATAACAACAAATTCAACAGTTATTCTTGAATTTCCATTGATATTTGTAAATATGACAGTAGTTTCAAATATTCCCAATGCTTTCATTGGATTACTTGCACTGTTGGTTTTATGCCATTAATTGGTAATAATTGATCTTCAAAATTTGGTACAAAATTCTTAAGAAAAGATTATCCAACACAAGAGAAGAAGGCTCCTGCATCAAGTAAACGTTTAGTGGGGTTGTTATCAATTACCACTTCTGTTATACAAGAATTTCCAGCTGTATAGCCTTTTCCCCTATTGGGTTTGGTTTTCATAGTTTGTGAATCTTGAATTTTTGACAAATCAAGTTGACCATTGCTCAATTGTGGCAAGTGTTAATAATATTCCATGATGTCAATTGTGACATTGATATTTTCTATATACTTTGAAGATTGAGAAAATTTTGATGATTTATCATCTGAATTTTCTTCATTTACATCTTCTTTTTTCAACATCAGGTTCTTTCTCAATGTCAAATTAATTGAGTTTTCCCTTCTTGGGACATTTATTAGCCAAATCTTTGGTGCTTTGGCAAATATGGCACTTTCTGATTACCGCCAAAGATTTATACTTCATATTATGAAAATTTAATTTGGGATTTTTGTACACAAAATTGTTCCAAGGTGTATTAAACCTTGTTTCAAGATTCCCCCTACTAGAACCAATTATATTTCTAGTGGCTACCTCTTTGAATATAATTATAATATCTTCTGCTGAAGATTTTTCAGTAGTCCTGCATCTGATAGCATTCTCTAAGTAACCTCCACATTGTCTCAGAATTTTTCTGTGAATCATAAACTCTGACATGTCAGGATATAATGCTGTTAATCTGTCTTTCTGTGACAAATAAATGGTAAAGCTTTGTCTTTGGCAGATTCAAAGGGTTTTTCCACTTCAAATCTCCAAGCCTCATTATCCCATTTATCAATAATTTGGGTTTTCCACCAAGTCCAACCTTGGTGTCCATGCGCTTGTCTTAATTCAATATACCATCTATGAGATTATTTGGTAAAGGAGGTGTTGGATTTTGCTGTTACCAATTATTCTGGTAATTCAAAGTCTCATTTGATCATGTTGATACCTCTCGTAGGTTCTATGTGGTCATATTCTCTTTCACCACTGAATTGAGGCCATTCCTTGAATTTTGGTACTTATTTTGAAAGTGCTTGGCCAATTGATGGTTCCAAGTTATGGAAAGAAGTTGGAAATTCATTCTTTAAATGTGAATTTTCCAAATCCAATACTTGTGGGTTGGAATATCTTATACCCTCATTTTGATTCAGAGGTGTAGACATTCTGGGTAAGGTGTGCAGTAATTGTTCAATCTCAATATATTTACTGGTGCTACACCTTTGGGAATTTCTGAATTCATTTTGGAAACCTTGTATTAAATTCATTCCTTCCATTTTATACTTGTCTTCTTTATGTATCAGTTCTTTCCATAATGCTGTATTTATAGTATTATGAGAAGTGATTTGATTCAATTTCATTGTTGATTTTGATACTTCCTCTTGTGAGGTGTCAAAACAATTTTTCAAGGCAATTCTATATGTCTTTACTTCAGTAAATGAAGTTGTAATGTAAACAAGGATAATTTTATTATCTGCTTTGAAAATATTCATGGCTTGTTTAATTCTTGTTTCAATTATGTAATAAATATTGAATATAAATATTTATCTTTAGAGTCTTTTATAATTGCATATTTTTCATTTATTTCATTATCAAATTAATTGTCATCATTAGAAGCTTTAATTGTTCTTGAAATTTTTTCAAATCACATAAGTGTACTATTTATTTGGCTCAGAATTATATTATTTCTCTTAAGATTGTTTCAAATTGATGAATTCTTATCAGAAATATGACTTTTTACGTCATTTACAGCTATGTACAAATTTGGAATGCCATCCAGAAAGCCAGAAATTATTTCTGATATTCTAATATTGCTTCCTCCTTTTTCTGCAATTCCATCATAGGTCTGGTCATCTGAAACAGATTGTCAATGGCATCCTTTAGCCCTGGCTGTATCGCTCTGTGGGTGGTGCCTTGCCTTTGCCCTTGTCCTGAGCATGTGGCTGATTTTAAGAATTGTAATTTCTGCTTCTGGCTATTGGGGCTGTTTTTGGAACTTTCTTGGGTGGTGGAGAGTTGTTTTTACTCCATTCTGCTGCTAGAAGCATCATGTTTTTCTTTTCCATAAAAGGATGCCATTGATTGAGTAACTTGAAATATTTATGATGCCCCAGAAATTTTCTTACAGTCAGGTAAGAATTTGTGAAGCCTTTCCACAGATCAGCAGGGATCTGGTACTCTTTCTACTGAAAGGCATTGTTGTAAGCCTTCTTCCTGGCTTTTCAAACTTCCACTGCGGCTTCTTGTGGAAGTGTCAGCTATTTTTGAAGGTAAAACAGGCTATAAGCATTAGAATGGCATAATTTGTCAATTTGGGATCTATTTACTGACCCTTTTCCCTCTGTAACTGACTGGCTTCTTCCATAAACACATCTATAACCTTACTGGGAGCTTCTTGAGGGGTTATAAACTTCTCCTGATCAGGTTGAAGGCATAATTATGATTTAAAAAACTTAAAATAGTAACTTTAAATCAAAAATTCTCACGATTGGCCAAATTCTTAGCTTTTTGGAGAGCATTACTTATGTCTGGATTCATTAATTCTGAAGAAATTGGTTCTTGTTGATTGTTCTGAATTAAAATAACAGTGCTATTATGGTCAGAATTAACAATACTTACAGGGATAATAACAGTTAATGTTGATTCTGTTTAAATTTTTTCTTGTCTTAACACATTTTAAGACAATAAAATTACTCAAAGAAGCAATTCATTAAGTAAAAACAGGTTTTTGAAAAGATAAATGAAAAAAAGCCTCACTTATTATATGAAAAAGGTTTATTTTTTATGAATTTTTGAATTATAAGTATTTTTTATGGATTTTTGAATTTTTCAATATATTAAAAAAAATTATAAAGCAAAAAAAATTATGTCACAGGTAAAATATCATGGATGGGCCCCCAAATGTAAGGTGTGGATATGAAACTTTGATTAAAAATCAAGTACTTTTCCAATCCTGAAAATTTGTATAAGGTGAAATATGATTAAAATTTTGAGCTTTAGGGTCTTTAAGAGAAAAAATGGCAAATTTATTGGTTTTAACCTTCTAAGTATAAAGAAATAATAATATAAAGATTTACTGTTTTACCAACAACAAAAATTAATCCAAAAATACTCTACAAGAGATATTGAGGGCTACAAAAGAAATTTCCTCAAGAGCAATTTGAATTGGAATTAATGGAGAAAAGAGCTGCAGGAAATTAATATATAAAAAATTCTTTAAAAAGCTATTGAAGAGAAAACATGCCCAAAAGTGACCAAAGTGAATTTGGAAACAAAGTGAGAAAGTTAACAGTGATGAAAGATGCTTTAATTAGCTTATGCGGTGGTTCTAGGGTAAAAATGATTATAAGAGCTACCAAAAATGATTATAATAATTTTTCATGTGGTTAAAATTCTTAAAATTATTTAAAAAGGGTGGTTTGAGTCTTTTATTAATTGGTTAAACAGTGTTTAAACTAATTATACAAGAGAAAAGTGGGGCCAAGAAGAGATTCTTTTATAGCCACCAATTTTCTTACTCCAAAAGTAAAATTTACTCTTGTCAGTTGTGGAAAACACTCTGAAAACAGAGAATCCAAAAATAACATCATTGAACTTTGTTTTAGACCAAAAAAGGCTGGTTTCATCCATTTTTTGCTATTTTCAGCCATTTTGAACCCGTAAATCAGCCATTTATATAGTAATACCTGGTTTTAAGCCTTCAAAACACGTCCCAATGTGTGTAAGAGATGTCAAAACTAGCTAAAACTGTTTTTACCAAGATCTTTTGAGCTTAAGGGAAGTTTTACCCTCTTGGCAACATTTAAACCTGCCCTGGTTGGTATCTAAACCTCATCATCAATTGAGTCACAGGCCCTGTGACTCAATTCCAGGCCAAAAGTGATGAAACTTTGCATGAATTTTGACATCTAATGCCTGTCAGAAAGGAATTTGGGGGAGTCTGGCACCCTTGGAGCCAAAATTCCTTTTCTCCCCCAGAATCAATCTCTCCAATTTATTTTTTGTTAATGCCCACTAATGTATTATACTTGTAATTTATATATGTAATTTAATTGATTTTTGACAGTACACAACCGTAATAATTGATAACTCATATGTAAACTAAAGCTCAATTATGCAATAAGTACACACATTTTGACATTTCAATTGAAAATACTTCAACTCCTCATAACTTCTTAATTACACAAAACACCTCAATTTTAACACAAAAATTGATGGTTAACACCACATTATATGAGAATTAAATTAAGGTTTTGAGGATTTTCAACTTCTTTACAGAAAATACCAAGAAATTAATTGAAGCTTATTTAGAGTTGAGTTACAGAAATTTCACCCAGAAGTGACCCCACCTTATTTTTTATGAGGAATCAAATGGTGCAATAATTTTCATAAGTTGATTCATTGGATAAAAAGTTAGAATTTTTTTATTTAATTTTTTTTCCAAAAACATTTTCATTTTAATATTTATGTTAAAAATTCATTTTGACTTAATTTTTTCAAGTAAAAATGCATTTTCACAATTTTCATTTTCAATGTGATTTTTATTTTAAATTATAATTTAAAGCTTTATTTTGTATATAAATTTCAATTTATATTCTATTTTTTTTCTTTTTATACTATAAAGAAATCTATTTTATTTATAGTTATAGCTTGATTTGTTATTTGTGGTCTTTTGGGTATATGAAAATACCTCTAAGGCTCACAGGGATTGTTTCACAAATGGTCTCTTGATGTGTTTCATGGGACTTTTTATATTTTACAACTCCTTGATATTGAATTTCGCCAATTTGGCCAATTTTCAATATGCAAGTTGTGCCTTTGCAAATATATATGTTTCCCACTTTTCGATGAGATATAGTGGGAATTTGCTATTCTAATCCAAGTTTTATAAGTATTTCTTCTATTTTTATTGGATAAAAACAGTTTTTGTATAGAGTTTTGATGAAAGGATCATTAAGCTGATTGTGTTTGTCTTATCTCCAAATTTGTGGGAATATAATTATCAGTAATCTCAGGATAGTGTTTATTTGTTTTTGATAAGAGTTTCTATGAAAGGGTAAATTAAAATCATATTTCCCTTTCTTAATGAATTTGGAGATTCAGTGGTATTAATGTTCAAAGGAATCATTTTATTGAATTCGGAATTATTACATTTAACAAGATTTCTAAAACTATATATGGATATAGCATATTCCCAATTATTTATTCTAATTAATTGAGTAAAAGTACTCATTTATGATTATCATTTATGGAAAATATGTTCTATTATTTGAATTTGAATAATCTGATCTCTAATCTGGAATCAAGTTACTTTATTCCAGGTGTAGGGCCTACCTCATAGGTAATAGTTTTCTTATTATAATTACAATCTGTGGGATGAAATAATTGAATTGAATTTTTTTTTGAAAATTATTCAAAATTTTGAACTATTCATCTCTTGAAATCTACATTACATTTGAAACCAAAAAAGGTATAAGTAGGAATTTGATGTAGGGCCAGCTTTTGTATCAAATAATTTACCAAAAAGAGACTTCCAATATTACATCCCGGTAAGAATTATCAAGTAATATAATTTTAAGAATTTTTCATCCTTGCATTGAGGAAGACTGGGTAAAACTTGGACTCCTATTCATAGCCCTCAAGTGTTCAAGTTCTGGGGAGAGATCTAATGGCTCTTGAAGATTTATTCCCCTTTCTTTCCCGTCTGTGAGTGATGCCATAACATCAGGTGCCACCCAATTTGATGAGGTTTTACTTAGTTTATTTCCAAATCTTGGATCTTTGGAAATATGAGGGTCTGGTGTAGGCTGCTGGATTTTGTTATTATGGTCCCTTTTGGATTTTGGGGTGCTTGCAAGCTATATATATCCCTCATAAATCAGTTTGAAAATTTCATCAATTTAATTTTCTCTCCAGGACATTGAGGGAAGTGGCTGACTAGGAGACTCTGGCTCCACATCAAAAATCATTCCATCAACCAGAAAGGGTGCTGCTATATTTGAATGATCATTTATAATAAGTTCTGAAGCAAATTCCTGGAGAATTTGCTTTTTCTTTTTCTGTATTTTGAGCTATAATCAGTTAACTCAGGTTTAACATATACATAAATTATTTGGTACATTAAAAGTAAACTATCTTTTTCTTGGAATTTCTCAAACTTCCGGTTTTCCTACTTGGGGCTGATTCCCTCTTAAGTTTGCTAGTTTTGAGTCCCACCATGCAAATAACATACCTTCCAAGCATGGAGTAGATTAGCTGTTGTGGATGTGTTCCAGGGTGATGAAGGAGGAGAATTCCAACAAAATGTAATTCAGCAAAAACCACACTTTTTCAATAGGGAATTCCCATTAGAAAGCCTTTCTTGACTGTGGGAATTGATTGCTTGAATTGCAGAGGGTCTAACTGAGTATTGACTAGGAGAAAGGCTGGGTTCATTTCTTTCAAAGATACTTTTTGAATAAAATCCTTTTCATTTTCAATAATATTTCCAAATTACCTTTCTGCAGACTCCAAAGAGCCTTGCATATGGACTTGGTATTTATGCTTACAGGTTGAAAAGTGGTGTTTGCAATTTTCAAGCTCTTCTGAAGTGGGTTGTGGAGGGAGTAAAAAGGAAGGTGCTTGAATGCCCAACATAGCATTCACCCAATCTAAAATTGATCTTTCCAGGCCTGTATTTGCATATGGATGACCTGAATCTCTGGCATTTATTGCAATAATTTGAGATATTTGAGAATTATTTTTTTCTTTTGTTTGTGATATTGACCAATAATTAAATTGGAAGAAGCTTTATATGAGTTTGTATTTGATGGGGGAAGAGGAATTTGTGAGTGGTTGGTAGAAGTTACTTGGGCTAAACCAGGATGTTTGAATAGAATAGATATAATATATTGATAAGCTCATGTATTGATTAGTGAATAGGGAGAATCAAAAAAGTTCAAACATTCTTACCGTCAAAGTGTGGTAAATATGCCATTTTTGATAAGTGGTTCTTTGAAAAAATACGAATTAAGGGAGAGAACGAAATAATTAGAGATAAGAGTCAAAAAAAGGTGAAAACCAAAGAGATTACTTAATAAATGAAGTTTGTATAGCTTTTATTTTGACTTTTATCATAATTTTTTAATTACTTTAGTTCTTTATGAAAATATTTTTGGTATATATTGATGGATTAAACTGAAAGTGTTGTTACTTTTCTGTGAAAGTGATTTTTGAAGAAGAAAGAATAAACCGAAGGTGAGAATGATTTGAATAGAAAGGCAGATTCTGAAATCTGGTATTGATGACTTCGATGAAGGTTCTGGAGGGTAATTGAAATCAATCCTTTGTTATTATTATAAAAGGGATTAAAAGCAGATTACTTGGTGAAATTATACACATTTAATGATAATTCTACATGAAATTAGGTGAAGTAACAATCTTTAATTTACCGAAATTGGTTTTGGAAAAATGATTCACAATTTCAAACATGTAATGGGAAGGTAAATCTCACATTCTGAATAACTATACTTTGAATTAAATGTAATTTTATGGAAATTGAAGTGGAATAAAAAATGTAATTGGTCAAATGAGCTCCAGATAATTATTACTATTGAATTGGTATGTATAACACATATATCAAGTGAAATCTTGATGATAATTGGTAAATGCAGAGGTTGAAAACTCATTTAGATATATTTTGATTTATTTTAATCAAGGTTTAGTTAAGGATATAAATTGGAAATTAATTGGAAATAATATGGATATGGTCTGGAAATAATGTAAGACTTGTTCCTAGCCTACACCCAAGCTGGTTCCATGATCATTCCCATTATCCCATTTAGAGTATTGCTCATGTTTTATGAAAAAGCCCTTTCAAGGTACTAATTTTCAACTTGAAAGTAAAAAAATTCCAAATAAATAAATAAAATATACATAATTCACAATTCACAATTGATTTTCATAAATACATCAGAATCATTTGATGATCCAATAAATTCATGCCAATCAAATGGTGTCTTTCCACAATTCCCCCTTTCCACTTGAATTATTTTAATTTTACAATTGACCTTGGGTTCCATATCTTCATTTGGAATATCTCTTTTCTCCATGAAAATATCAGATTATAAAAATTAATCAATTTATACAAATTTCTCATACCATGCTAAAATAATGACAAATGTCAACAAAGTATTTATAAATTGATATGAAGAAGTACTTACTTGAGAAGCTCAAAGATGGACTGGAGGGCACTTTGTGTAGGTGTGGTGAGCATGCGCAAGAAGCCCCATGCACAAGCTAACTGCTATCTGTTATACTGTGAAAAATAACCAATATATTGCACAGTAAAACAGTTAATACCATGCAAAATAACCAATATAATGCATGGTAAAACAGTTAATATTTGAAGTGTTATACTCTGCCTAACCAGATATATTAACTAAAAATATTATAATATCAACAAAATTCTTCCTGTGACCAATCATTTTCAAACATATGGTCACATTATGTTTCAAATTTCTCCAGAATGATCAGAAAACAAATTATATTGAATTACTAATACTTGCATGAATCCAGACCATTTTAAATATCAAAAAGGCATTTTCCCACTGTATAACAAAGAAATATTTGTATTTTTTATCCATCCACCACCTACAATATACTTGATGGCTGTTGTCAGCTATATTGGAGGTGGTGGTAGCACTCCACAGCCAACAACCATTTCTTCCATAGGATTGTTGATTGTTTCTGACAATCTTATGTAAGAAACCTCATTGCTCACGGTGATAGTCCTGGAAGCCAATCTTTGACAGATATTCTAACAACATTGACAATTTTTTGCCAGGATAATGTACAGTAAATTAGCAATATAGTTCTACTGTACTGTACAGATGGTTGATCAATGATCCTGGAATGAGATTGTCAACCAGAGAAAATATTCCAGGTGGAGGATCGAGCATCCTACTCCATCCTCCAAAACTTAATTGTAACATGTTTTCAGTATTATCCAAAAAAGCTTAAATTTTTATTAGCTGTTAAGCTTTTCAGAATATTTTTTTGACAATTTTTGTAAAAACTGTAAGTCCCAATTTTCAATCTTGATTAGCATTACTGAAATTTCTACCTCAAAATATATAAAAAGAAAATGAGTAATAATGCAATTAATACACTTATTACCAAAATATCATGAATTAATTTCCGTTGATTTGAATTTAATTTTTTAATGGTTTCAAAAGAAAGAAGATGTCCCAACCCTTTGGTGGCTTCAAGGTTAAGACATCTTGAGCCTTTCATCTTTTCAATATTACTGATATGAGTTTAACTTTCAATTTTTCAGGTTAAACCATTTACACAATGTAAGACAGCTACCAGAACCCAAACATTAATTCAGATTTCCACAGTAATACATGTGTAGATTCTTTGGATGATTTACATATTAAGCCCAGTAATTCTATGTTAATATTCTGAAGTTTTTCCCTTGGACCGCTTACATGAAGAATCATTTCTGTTGCCACCTAAAACTCATTTTATTTTTAATTTTTCTTGCAACCTAATCTTAACTTATCTCATTTTTTGACTGGTTAAACCTCCTTCAAGATAGTTTTGAGATCATCATAATTGCAGAATTCGGAGGTGAGCTAAGATCTCCTCTGAGAGAATTTTCTTTTATTGATATTCATACCCAAATTTTAGAATCCCTCATCATACAATACCTGTAAAGTGCACAAAAACTCCCCAATTTTGAGTAAATGCACCAAGCAATTATTAATTCACTCAAAGAAAAATATCTCACAGACTTGAAGATAAAGAGACAAAAAATCATACAAAAGAGGGTAGATAAAATAAAAATGAATGTAAAAAGCTTCATTACAGCTCTCTTGGAATTAAATCCCCTCAATATTTCACTCAAGAGACCAACTTATCAACTAGATTCTTGAGCTCAAACACCCAAAAACTTTAAGGATAAACCTCTGTTTCAATTGACGAATATTTAGGTTTGAGAGCGCACAAAACAAATGGTAAAGCACTTTTTCTAAGTCCATCACCAGCACCATTTCAAAGGCAGAGATTTTGATCTGGATAATTCATGTGTGAGCCCTATCCTTTCAATTAGAAAATAAATTCCCAGTTGCTAATCTTTCTATTGATACAATAGCTTTCCTACTCAAATTCAAATATCCCAAAAATCTCATAATTTGAAAGATACCCCATCGAGGCAATCCCTCCTATTTTCCAACCCTCCATTTAATTCATATATAGACCACAAAATACAACATATCCAAACCTATTCTTACACAGATCAGGACAAACTCAAGAAAAACCTTTCCTGAAACTATCTCATAATACCTGACTCTCTTCCCCCTGAAATACCACCTGTGGCTCCCGATCTTTATGAAGAGACCCCACAAGAAATTAATGTAGTACCCAAACCACACCCAGATTCCTCCATTAAGTGAACTAAAAGCCTTTCCATAGGAAATATTCCCCTACCAGTTATCTATTTTGACCCATCTTCCACAGTTTCAACTCAAGTTCATTCATATTCCGTCCATCAAAATTTACCTAATTAAACTCTTTCTGAGGGGTCTGCTTTCGGAAACAATTAAGTTATGTCTGAGCCAAAAGCCATTATTGCCTTGATTCAAGCAGCTCCCACCTGGAGCTCCAAGACAAGAATTAACCAATACTGATGATCTTCAATCCAAAGCTGGAACTTAAAAAAGCTCAATAAATATTTCCTAAATTTCAAATAATGAAGCTAAAGGTAGGACTTCTTTCTTAAAATTTCAATAATTATACTTACAGTATTTCTCAAACAGATCCTATTATCAAATGTATCACCAAAGGGGGAATGCAAAGGCTTTATAATCATAAAACTAAATAAAATGACAGGACATGAAGATTTTAAGAATTCTCGTAAAAATATTTTCTTCATTTTGAAACACCTTCTCAAATTCCTAGGGTAAAAGGCTCAAATGGTACCTGTTACTGGAAAATTACTTACAACTGACCCCAAGACTGTTCTCATGAGGGTAAAAAACTGTAAGAAACACTCTAAGATTGTTTGATTATAACTAAATTTCTTAAATGAAAAAACAGAAAATATTTTTTCTGATTACATTGAAGATGTATTTGTTATTCATCAAATAATTGACCACAGTCTCATAAATAAGTATATAAAAGCTGAATTAACCCATATATCTGATAACAGTCAAGTCATCAAATGAATACTGGAACCCCTCCAAATTCCTGTCAATACTTTCTGGCCAATACTTCAATGGGTTATTCAAGATTTTTTCATGTGCATTGGGCATCAAGAGTTCCTCAATTTGTCTGATGCACTAGGAAATATTGACCCTCATTCAGAAATGGAATTCATTATGGATCACACAATGTGTGAGCCTTGAGGTATACTTTAAATACCCAAATAGGCCACAATTATCTTAAAAAATAATTCTGAACTATGAATAACCCATAAGTCATGCATATATTCAAAATTCATCATTTTTGATTTCAGAAAAGCTGAATAGCCTTTTATTGGGTAAATAAATACATGGATTTAAGGCCAGATTTGGATTCTACACAGAATTTTACCTAGGATAGCTCCATAGAGTAAATAAGATTAAATCAACTCTTCAAGGTTGTAATATGGAAAATAATTCAATACCACATGAAAGATCTGTGAAAAGTTTTGTTTTTCTTGATTTCACACCAAAATAATGGGAATGTGAGAAACCCCATGTTAAATATACACTAATGATAGTGTTATGCATGTTTGTGGCACTTGATATTATGGTATTCTTACATAAAAGTTTGGTAAACCCATAGTAAATATCTCACTTGAAGTCTGAATTTCTATTTTGACATAAAAATCAGTCAAGGGGGACAAAAGACATCAAAGAGAGCCAGGGTACCCAGCTTCTGAGGCCTCTTAGGCATGGAAAGCTCTAAAACGTAGATACATGGCTGATCTTGGCCCAATCAGTAAACTAAAACCTTTTGGGAACCTGGTTACCAAGTCAAAACTTCATTTTATCATAAGAAAATAGCAAATAAGCTTCTATTTTGACATGCCAAGGAGGTAAAAAGAAACTTAGACTCCTGTAACCATGTCAATTTGCAATTATTTTCCATGGATAAACCCTCCAAAGAGTAATTGAAGCCCTTTTTGGACTAGTATCCATTGATTTACCTCATAGCAACCAGCCATATACTGCTATTTGCAATTCTACATAGAAATGAGTTGAAAACTTCAAAAATTCATTAAAAATACAATTCTTAATTAATCTTTCTGAAACATTCAGGACAAATGGAGAACTGTATAATGTATATAGAAACCAAAAATAATTATACTTTGAGAGGTAATATTAAAAGGTTTACTTCCAGTCCATTTTTGATGATTCCACGTGAAAAACTGAATCTTTAAAAATTCACAGAAAATACACTCTGTGATGAAATTTCCAATAACATTGATAGCTTTGAGAAATAAATGATTAATTTGGAATAAAAGGAGATTTCAAGTTATTACTCCTTTTATTCTTAACCATAAATGGGTTGGTAGTCACATAAAAGCATCAATCAAGTAATTATGATAATCTTACGTGACAACAGATGATGCAATCAGTAATCAAAAAAGGTTTATTGCTTTCTCACTCACTGGTTTTTCAGTTTGCTTCATGGCACGCCTCTGTGAGCTGTCTAAGACCTAAAAGAGGCCTCTTCTTGCTGTTTTTTCCAGATCATCACACTATTCTATTATACCTTTATGAACAAAAAGTAAGTATTAGTTAGAACTTTTTCTTAAGTGCTTTATTCTTTCAGAATCAATCAGAAGGACGTGAAATCATATAAATCAACTATGTATTTCTGTAATACTGTTATATATCCATTTTTTGATTCTTTAAATCCACAATTATCCATCAAATTTCTCTACTTTTATCTTTGATATGTTCTTTGGAGTATTAGTGAGTGATTTATCTTAACATTGAAGTTTTTCTGTAGTAATTGTTTTTTTGAAGAATTATATTTATAATTATTTATAATTATTCTTACATAAGATAATTCTATATTAAAATGATTTTGTTATTTTAATAAAGAAGTTTTATTATTAAATACTTCTTGTAATTGATTCTAGTAGACAATTACTGCTTACTGTTATAATCACTAGTAGTGTATAACAAGTCAAAGAAATAATTGTTTATTTATTTATTTAATTGTGGTTATAATAATTTTTATTATTCTATTTCATAAGAACAGTCATAGTACTGTTTATTAATAGTGATATTATCAACAGCTTCATATACACATCTTACACAGTATTTCAATGTCTTCATTATTGAACATCTGTAACCCAAATGATTCCTGAAAAAAACATCCAAAAGCCAAAGAAAGCTCAAGCCATGAAGAATTCCAACAATACCATGGGGAATAAGAGTAGTATATGACTACATTACTGCAGAAATGACTTGAATTATGTCAATTACATATGGTTCAAGACAGTCTCTCCTGAAAAAGATAGTCTTTTGTCAAAAGGGCTTATCATCACAGACCCAAATTTTTGGCAGAAATATCCAACCTCCTCCTTCAAGGTCCAGTTGCAATGTTTATCTGTTCAACAGATAAAAAGAACTACTAAATTTGGAAATCTTTGGTGTCTCTTCAACTTGGAAGAGAGCTCATTGAAGCTAATCTTAAAAATTTAACCCCCCCTGAAGAAAACAATTCTTTGGTAACTTTACAGTTCATTTTTTGAAAACCCTTGGAAGGATGGGATTTTATGGTCTATCAGGAAAGATAAATTGGTCAAGGTGTCTTGATATCTACAATTAAAAACTTTCAGTGAGAAGATTAAGGGACGTTTTGATTGAGGATTTGGAGTTAGTTTATGATTTTGATCAAGAAACAAGGTGCATTTGTCAATTCAATGCACCCTTTCTATAGGAAGAATATGAAGGTTTATTGCTAAATACTTGGATTTTGTACCCTCTACCTCAAACCAACAACTATATTATTCATTAAATAATTCTTTAGCTTGATATAGGTAGATTGAATACAATTTGATTGAGTGAATAATGCTTTTTTACACTTTAAAAATTAATAGTAAAACATGGAATCAATAAAAAGGTTTAAAATATAATGCCTTGCATTATTCCCAATTCTTTTGATAAGAATCTACCAACACCTCAAATTTATTATGTAAGAAGAAGAACCATATAATATCCTTTGATCTCCAGGCCTTTCATAAGTAATCCACTCTTACAGTTAGTACTCCTTAAAGATCTTCCAAATTTAGTGGCTTATTATCCAAATATGGTAATGAAAGAGCCTTTCTTAATCAATATCTATATAATTTAGGAAGTTCATTAATAATCCTATTTCAACTAATCAATTTATCATTCTGAACATAAAATACATAATGGTATATCATACCCATTTTCCCACCTTCACTAGAAGAATAAACATAGCAGTTTCACAGTACCATCCAAGCTCATATTATCAAGTATGTCTCTGCATAAGAGATTTAATCAAAACAATTCATGATATTGCACAATGTGGCTGTCCATTAACAGAACCAACATCAGAGAAGATAATATCACAATATATGGAGCCAAATCAAGAAGAAGTTGAAACAACTCGATCTGTCTTTGAATTTCCATTTTAAGATACAAATTATTATGGAGTAAAAAGAGGAATTCCAGTCAGGCACAAAGATCAATTCACTTACAAGCTCTCAAGCTATGGAATTCAAAAGATTAACTTTCAGTTGAACAAAATAAAAATAACCCCTTAGGATAACCTAAAATGTTTAGTTATTACAAAGGAATGGCTTCATGCTCTTCACATAGGCCGTTTCAAATATTATTCCCTTGATGTATCTCATTGTTGAAAAGAAGTACTTATTGGAATATTCAAAAGGTGGCCTAGAGGTCAAAAACACAGACTCATTAATTCAAAGCCCCCAGGAGGACAAAAACAAAGCCTCACTATAGAAATCAAGTATGAAATCCCTAAATAGACTTGATAACAAAGTTTAATGACTGATTCAAGTGGTTTAACAGCTATTTAATCATAGAATTATCACTGAATAAAGACCCCTTGGGAAAGAAGTGACTTAAAAAATACTTCCCCCTCTTGATTGTTGCTCTGAAACTGAGAAGGATTCTGAAAGAAATTATTTTTCAAAGAATATTTAATGGAGAACTGAGGAGCTCAAGTTACTCTTTCATAAATTGGATTTTCATTACCTCAGCTACTTATATGAAGTGAAAATTCATAACAAGCCTGAAAGAAGCATTGAATATAACTAAAAAGAAGGCACAAAATTCTCAGAAATTCAGGCATTCCCATCATTTCCCTCAAACCTTTATAAAATAGATTTCAAAAAATAAATATGTAATACCTAAAGAATATTCATGAGTGTCGGCCTGTGACTCAAACCCAGAGCACAAGCATGACAGCCAGATACCATAAATCAATGGTAGAGCTAAGATACAACCAAAACATGGAGCTGAGCCAAATCAGCTCAAAGGGTATCAAATGAAAGAGGAAAAATCACCCCTTTCCAAAGATACAAGTCCCATAACCATAGGACAAAGAATAACAGAGTTATTCCTGCTCAAAGTTGTTGCTGAGCATAAACCTTAGTTTTAACCTCTCATATGAAATACAGAGTAAAAGGCTTAAACCCATCAAATGGGTATTCAAAATGAAGGTCTAATTCAGGGATATCCAAAGGTATCAGCCAAACTGAGCTAGCACCAGCATTACTGAAGGTATGGCCAAATTCAGACCAAATAAGGGTGAACAAAACATTCACCTCCCATCTAACTTCTACAGTTTTAGTGTGAGATACCTAAAGTGGGGTCTTTTTGGAAAGAGCACAATCAGGGCTATCTGATGATGTCATTCATTTTCCCATATCTCAACTAGAACAAAAGGTATAGGGCAAACAAGCCCAATACAGCTTTTGCCTAAAACCATGCACATTTACAAAGTTCTTGTACATGAGATAACTTTGTCATATTTAATTATAACAATATCAAATAAGGTACCATTGTGTAGAGCACATACAGGGCTACACAAAGAACCAATTCTGAGGTTGATATCTCAAAAAATGACAAAGTTATGGCTGTTTTAAGGTCAAAATCCCACAGTTTGGCCAATACAGCCCTACCATGAGATAATATCCCATAACCATGACTATGAGGTGTCAAACTGACAAATAAGCTTGCTATTACTTCAATAGCTCTAGGTTCATTGAATACTGGGGTCCCATACAGGTTCTGTACAGCATTCTATGTTTCATACACATCAGAATCAAGCTGTGTGGTCCCCAGATGAAATTTTTCACCCTGTATTAGTGAAAACTGCCCAGATGTGGTTTCAAAACCACATCTGAGCCCAATGCAGCCTATACAGGCCTTTTGAAAACCAGAAGCCAGTGCTAGGAAGTGAAAAATCTTCACTTCCTCTACGTGGAAAGGTCTAGAAGCCTTTTCACCCAATTTTAGGATAAAAAGGGGCCTTTTCACAGCCAGAAAAGGTTTCCTCATCCTGCTCTTGAATTCCTCCATAGTAAAACTGTAAAAAACAGTTATACTCTTTGAAATTATCAGGTTATACTTTAAACTCAAGTATTGTAGCTCTTATTATAGTAATCCAACTGGTAAGACTGCACCCAGGGTTTTGAATAGTGCTCACCACCACTATTCTTCAATACTAAAGCCCTTTTATCTCAAAAATAAACCTTCATTTTATTTTGATACCTTATTTTGATATTCATAACTGTGTCACAGTCATATTTAAGCTGTAATTAGCTTATTTACTGCTTCATCATAGACTCAGCCTGACATTTTGGGGGCCTGGCCATGCTTTTTTGATCTTTTGGACATTAAAAGTGAGTATTTTACTTATTTTTCTTTATTTCTGACAGTTTTTTTATCCTTTTAGGCGTAAAAATCATTAAAAATATATACAAGACATATCTTATAATATATATATTTTTTTGGTATATGTCTCATACCAACTTATTTTAAAATTATTATTATTAATAATGCGTGGTTAATAACCATCATAAGCTTATTTTTGGCGTGTTTTACATATACAAACACATTACAGCCATTAATAAAGTCCAAGTTTTTAATTAAACAAGGACACTTCTTACTGTAAAACAAACAGTTGCGGCGTGGTGAGGTGTATTGTTAATTCAATTACCCTCTTATACAGACACTTTTGTACAGATTATACTTGCTAACTTCCAGTGAACCTGTGATATACTGGTATACAAACAGTATACCAGGCATCTGTAAGGTGTAATTTTGACGTGAAATTGTCAATTCAATTACAATGTCATTATACAGGGCATATTGTGGTGACATACAAGCCCAGAGGCCATTCTTAGATGTGCAAGCAGCATTTTAAGAATTCTTAACTGACAATAAGCCCTTTTTTCCTGTTTGATTGAGTGGATGAAAACTACATCCCACTAGAAACCACATCACAGACCAACACACCAGTGACACCCTCAGACCCAGAGGGCAGCAAGGGAAAAGGAAAGAGGCACAGTGAAGGCCTTATCACAGCAAAGAAGTGGACACCAATTGCCACCCAGAGGAGTAGAGAACAACCAAACTCTGCTTCAATACAAGGTAAACCAACCCCAACAGCTTATACAGGGAGGATTACCATAATTAACCCAGTTGTAACCTCTAAAGGTAAATTGCCTAAATCAGCAGACAACAAATTTGTACAAGGCACAGTCAAAGGTAAATACCCTAAGAACCTAAAGCTTTTGACTGCTTACAAACGCCGATATGTCACCTGTACACCTTGGAAACCTTGGCTTCCAAAGGAACCAACCAGAGGACAGAGAAGGCTTGTTCATAACCAGAAGACCTGGAAAATGACACCTTGGACACAGTGGTGAATGGCAAGACAATGAGGGAAATCATACCCACTCTGCCATTCACTTTCCAATTCAACAGGAACCTCAAACCAGAGGACTGGACAGACATGGATCAAGTTCTTCAGCTCCACCAACTCCTCAAAGATTTATTTCAATGGAGCATGGACAACAAGAGGTTCAACCTGGCATGGCACTGGGCAGAACTTGGAACAAGTTGCCAGAGGATCTTCCTGGAAGAGATAGACTTCAAAGACCTTATGATAATGACCAAAGGTTGTAATCCCACCAGGTAGTTCAGACTCCTGGAGGTGAGGGAAAACAGGATAAGGGAAAATCAAGCCACTATCCAAGCTATAGAAGAACAACTGACCCAGACAGGGCCTACTCAGATTCCTTCAGGCTCACAAGGAGCAGGCCATATCTGCTTTCCAGTGGCTTCACACCATTCAGAAACAAACAGATCAGTGGGCAAGAGTCACCATTCTTCACAATCCCAGGAAGTTTCCAGGAGAAGACAAGGATACAAGGGCAAAAACAAGACTACTTTTAGCCAGAGAAAGGGAGAGTCAGACCCAATGATCCAGAAGCTGTTGGATTTGGTGAAGGAAGTACACAAGAACCAGAAGTAGTTGTAAATAGCTCTAGAATCAGTAGTCCCCTTGATAGAAATATTACCCCCACTCAGATTGAAAACAATGCTGTCTCATCTGAGAGTAACTTAAACAGTGATTCACTGTGGTTACCAATATCCCAATATGCTGAGAAGACTCAAAAGCAGTTTGCAGAAATTGAAGAAAGCCATGAGAGGATGAAAAAATTAACAGCCTCCATGGATAAAATTGTTAAAGCTCTTCAAGAAGGACATGCTCAATTGAGAAAAGCCTCTGAAGAAACCAACAAAAGACTGAACATATTCTTTGAATAACAACACCACAGCAGAAGGGACAGGGAGTGTCTGGATCAACACATAAACAAATTGTTTAATGTCTACCATCACATGAAGCCCCAAACACAAGGCCATGTCATGGATAATCCATATTACCAAGATGAAATCAAACCAGATGCCATGTTGGTTGATAAGGCAAGATCTCCATCACAATACCAGGATGGAGATAATATGTCTTACTCTGAAAAGGCAGCCTTGCACCAGCTTCCTTGGGCCTCAAGCTGGCCCAAAATCTTTGGAACTGGAGAATATGATCATATGGAACTCATAAATTATATTTATGGACTCTTCATTGATGTACCAAGCATACCAGACTACTGGATTACTGCTAGACTCAATACAGCATTTAAAGGTCATGCTAGTATATTGTACACAGAAATGAAAGAAATCCATGAAAGGAGAAACTGGCAATGGTGGAAGAGTCAAATTATCCAAAGGTACAGCAATAGTACTTGGATATTGCAAAAGACCATGTTGTTTGAAAATGACAAGTACTCAGTGGACAAAGATCCATATGCGTGCTGTCTTAGGCAGTCTAAAAGACTCAAAGCCATTGATCCTCAAATGAGGAATCACAAACTTCTGACACAAATGCCAGGAGAACTAGAGCATGTAGAAAAATGCAGATTCAGCCAAAATTTCACTCTAGATGATATTGCAAATACCTTACAAGATGTAAGGAAAAGGACCAATATAGGGAAATTCACCCCATATAGAAGCAGTAGTTTCAAAGACAAACAACCTTTCAGGGTAGAGCTTAAAGAAAATCCCAAGGAAAGAGTGGCAGAAGTGGCTAAGAAGAAAAATTCTGGCCATAATTGTGGTTCAACAGACCACTATGCCAACAACTGCCCAAAGGCAAAGAAAAAAGTCTATGCCATTGAGAAAGTCCCAGAGGAGGAATCCTCAACAGAGGATTCTGAATCAGACTCTATGGGTGATGGCATCAGAGAAGAATCTGATGATGAGCAAAACCCAAAAGAAGAATTCCTAGTGGAATACCAAGGGGAAACCCCATTAGAAATACAGGACATACTGTTGGAAGTAGGCATGCCACAGGACACTGCTAATAAAAACCTGTGCAAACATACACAGGATGCACAAACATTCCTGGTCACACGCACCAAAGGAATGGCATACAGACATGGAACAGCCATCAAGATGACTGTCTGTATTGACAATGCTCAACATCCATTGATCATTGACAGTGGAGCACACTGCTCAATAGTGGCCAGAAATTATCTGGACAACCACTTCCCAAACTGGGAAACACAGCTCTTGCCCACCAAGGCAAAGAACTTTAAAAGTGCATCAGGGAAGATGACTTCCATTGGGACAATTATCAAAGAGATAATTATACCCCATAGGAAAGATAACATCAGACTCAACACAGAGTTTGTAGTGGTTTATGATGCCCACATCCAAGGGTTCTTACTGGGAACAGACTACCAGAGGCTGTATGGCATAGATATTTACAACAGTAAAAATAGACATATTACCATTGGTACCAACAAGGAAAAGAAATTTTTACTTGATATATACTAAAGATCTTCTCAGGATCCACTTGAGGAACTACTGAATGAATTCGGAGAGGGCCAATTTAGCACTTCCCTCACTGTTAAACAAAAACTAAGTTTACTGAAGATGCTGAGAAATAACAGACCAGCGTTTTCCATTGTGGAAGAACCATTAGGCAATATTAAAGGCCATGATATAGGACTATATCTGGATGTGGAAAGACTTTATCCACCCATGCTCAGAAGACCTCCTTACCCAGCAAGTCTGGAAACCAGGAAAGAAATTGAAAAATGTATCAATGAACTCCTGGACATGGATGTCATCAGAAAGCTTGGACACAATGAAATAGTGGAAATTACCACTCCAGTCCTGATCACCTGGAATGATGGCAAGTCCAGGCTGTGTGGAGATTTCAGAGCCCTGAATAACTACACGTACAAAAGCTGACAGGTAACCTATACCCAGGATACCACATGCCTTAGACAAACTGGCAAAATCCAAATACATAACCAAAATGGATTGTATGAAAGGCCTTGACCAAAATGGAGTTAAACCAAACTCCGTGAAGTTACTCAGAATCATATTCCATATGGGGATATATGAGTATACCAGGATGCCATTTGGCATTAAAAATGCACCAGACCACTTCCAAAGGATGATGGACACAATATTTCAAGATGAAATACTAGAATGCTGGATGGTAGTGTATATTGATGATATCATTATATACTCAGAGACATGGGAAGACCATTTACAACACATAGACAGAGTGCTGAGTAAATGTACACCAATCAATCTCAAAGTTTCACATGAAAAGAGTAATTTTGGCCAACAAGAGCTACTAGCTCTAGGACATAAAGTATCATGTCTTAGTCTGGCAATAGACCAGAACAAAGTAGAAGCAGTACTGCAAAAGCCAGTACCAAGAATCATCAAAGAGATGCAATCTTTCCTTGGGTTTTCTAGCTACTATAGGAACCACAACAAAAGTTTTGCCCACATGACTAGTAGTTTATACAAGTTATGTTCAAAAGATGTAATTTTTGAAATTACCAAGAATGGATGCATATGAGAGGATAAAGCATGAACTCACAAATGCACCTGTTCCCATCTTACCTGAGTTTGAACTACCATTCAAGTTATACATGGATGCAGCATGTAGGCAAGGCTTAGGAGAAGCCATTCACCAGAGACAAATTGTAGATGGTGAACCAAGAGAGGGATTAATATGTTACATCTCTAGGCAACTGAAATATTCAGAAGCCAGGTATGGGGCCACCCAGACTGAATTTCTATGCTTAGTCTGGGCTCTGGAGAAACTCCATTATTATTTAGGGGGTGCAGGCTTTGAAGTCTACACAGATTGCACAGCTTTGAAGTCTTTACTAAACATGAAGACTACAAATAGACACATGCTGAGATGGGAAATAGCTATCCATGAGTATAGAGGGAATATGACTATCATATACAAAGAAGGTAAAACTCATACCAATGCAGATGGCCTTAGCAGATGGCCACTGGATAATGTCAAAAGCAATCCAGCTTATGACCCTGAAGGTGCAAGTAAGATCCCTATTCATTTCATGGAAATAGATAGAAAGAAGAACTTCAGATTTTCTGAATGGGCACCAGAACCTGGTACCCTTGACAGTGGAAGCACTGATCCAGAAGTAACAGAAACCCCCATACTGGGAATAAGCTCCTCAGAACTGCACAATGAATTTTTTAGTGCAGTACTTAAGTCTTATGCCAAACACAAACAGTGTGGTATATTAATGCAACTCCTTCAGCAAAAATACAGGAGTTAAGAACTGGAATCCCAGCTGGAAGAACCCTTGTTGAGGGCCTATAAGGACAACAAGTTCTTCCTTATAGATGGCCTGCTCTACCACAGAGAAAAGCACACAAGTGCACTCACAGTGGTAGACAGGGACCACATCTCTCTGATCCTGCAAGAATTCCATGACTGCCCCTACATGAGACACATGAGTGAAGACAGGACCAAAGAGAGGGTAGAAAGCACAGCTTGGTGGACCAAGTGGGAACAAGAGTTGAGTGAATACATCAACACTTGTGAAAGATTCCAGAAGGAAAATAGGAAACATGGGAAGAAATATGGATTACTTCAGCATATAGAAGAACCCAAACACCCATGGGAAACCATCAATATGGACTGGGTTACAGTACTTCTCCCAGGAGGAAAAGAAAACTACAATGCCTTTTTGATAATAGTTGATAGGTTCAAAAAGAGTGTTAGGTGTCTACCATGCCATAAAGAGGAGACAGCTATGTATACTGCTCTGTTATTCTGGAATAACATCATATCTACCTGCAGTGGCACTAAGATCATCATTATTGATAGGGACCCAAAATTCACATCTGAATTTTGGACCAACTTGTATGACATGCTTGGAACCAAACTTGCATTTTCCACAGCTTACCATCCCCAAACAGATGGACTAGCTGAAAGGATGACCCAGACAATGGAGGACATCCTTAGAGGATTCTGTGCCTATGGCATGGAATATAAGGACCTTGAAGGATACACCCATGACTGGGTTACCCTTCTACCAGCAGTTTAACTGGCTTATAACACAAGTCAGCACTCTACCACAGGAAAAACACCTGCACTGGTAGAGAAAGGGTGCAATCCCCTACTGCCTGTGGATCACCTGAAGGAGAATCTTCTAACCATACCCTGCACAGACAAAGATTTCCTTGAAATGTGGAAGAGGGCTTGTGACACAGCTGAAGCAAAACAATATAACAAGCAGAGGTGGGACAAATCACACATGGAACCTGACTTTAAAGAAGGGGACCAAGTGTTAGCATTTATACTTAACTTTAATAATCTCAAAAGACCCAAGAAGATTAGAGACTCATTTGTAGGGCCCTTAACTATCATTAAGTTGATAGGGGAAAATGAAGTGGAAGTCAAACTCACAGAGGAGGTTTCTAGGAAACACCCAGTCTTTCCAGTAAGTTTAGTCAGGCCATACTTCCAAACAGAGGAGGATAAATTCCCCTCCAGGAAGAAGAACCCCATACCACCAGACTAGTGCAGGTGGAGAATTCCCCTGGACCAGTGAAGAAAATCATCAGGGCCAGGATTATCAGACTTAATGGTAAGGATCCAAGACAATACTTAGTCAGATTCAAGAGCCAAACAGCTGATAAAGACAAATGGTTGGCATAAGATGCCATACCATATCGGAAACTTCATTTAAGAAGATTAAGAGCCTCTAAGAGGACTGAACAGTCTCATCACTGATGAGCCTTTTTTAGAGGGAGGGTATGTCAGCCTGTGACTCAAAACCAGAGCACAATCATGACAGCCAGATACCATAAATCAATGGTAGAGCTGAGATACCACCAAAACATGGAGCTGAGCCAAATAAGCTCAAAAGGTATTAAATGAAAAAGGAAACTCACCCCTTTCCAAAGATACAAGTACCATCATCATAGGACAAAGAATAACAGATTTATTCCCGCTCAAAGTTGTTTCTGAGCATAAACCTTAATTTTCACCTCCCATCTGAAATATGGAGTAAGAGGCTTAACCCCATCAATTGGTTATTCAAAATGAAGCTCTAAGTCAAGGCTATCCAATTGTTCCATCCAAACTGAGCTAGCACCAGCATTACTGAAGGTATGGTCAAATTCAGACCAAATAAGGGTGAACAAAACATTAACCTCTCATCTATCTTCTACGGTTCTAGTGTGAGATACCTAAAGTGGGGTCTTTTTGGAAAGCGCACAATCAGGGCTATCTGATGATGTCATTCATTTCCCCATATCTCAACTAGAACAAAAGGTATAGGGCAAACAGGCCCAATACAGCTTTTGCCTAAAACCATGCACATTTACAAAATTCTTGTACATGGGATAACTTTGTCATATTTAATGATAACAATATCAAATAAGGTACCATTGTGTAGAACACATACAGGGCTACACAATGAACCAATTCTGAGGTTGATATCTCAAAAAATGACAAAGTTATGGCTGTTTTAAGGTCAGAATCCCACAGTTTGGCCAATACAGCCCTACCATGAGATAATATCACATAACCATGACTATGAGGTGTCAAACTGACAAATAAGCTTGCTATTACTTCAATAGCTCATAGTTCATTCAATACTGGGGTCCCATTCCGGTTCTGTACAGCATTCTATGTGTCATACACATCAGAATCAAGCTGTGTGGTCCCCAGATGAAATCTTTCACCCTGTATTAGTGAAAACTGCCCAGATGTGGTTTCAAAACCACATCTGAGCCCAATTCAGGCTATACAGGCCTTTTGAAAACCAGAAGCCAGTGCTACAAAGTGAAAAATCTTCACTTCCTCTACATGGAAAGGTCTAGAAGCCTTTTCACCCAATTTTAAGATAAAAAGGGGCCTTTTCACAGGCAGAAAAGGTTTCCTCATCCTTCTCTTGAATTCCTACATAGTACAACTGTAAAAAACAGTTATACTCCTGGAAATTATCAGTTTATACCTTAAACTTAAGTATTGTAGCTCTTATTATAGTGTGGGATAAAATGAGGCAGTACCTGGAAGGGGAAATTAAAAGAAAACAGTTTTGAATTGCTGTTTGGGACTTGTAACCCTTGCTCTGCTTGTGTGCTAGAATAATCTAGACTGCCCTTCCTAATATGTTAAGTTATCTTTACTGAGTTCACCAAATCAATTTCTTATTGATAGTGGCTTGATCAGAAAATATTAGACTCAACAATCTCTAATCAGACTTTGCTCTACTCAAAACAATTGTTATTTAAAACCTCAACAAAGAAATTCTTTTTAAAACTTTCAGCAGGCTGAGTGGATTTCACCAGATGATAGTAAAACAATATATAAAATAATATAATCACTGAAATAAATAAATAAAAACAGGAAACACTATCCTCTAATACAAAACCACAAAATATGCTTTTCTTGATAATTCTTTAATAAATATAGAAACTAATAGCTAGGATAACAACAATCTTCAATTCTCTAAAATGATAAACTTGAAAAGGATCAAAATATATTTCAAGCCCTTTTGATGTGATGGATGGGATAATACTCTAATAATTGCTAATAATTTAGTATAATATGGGTAGTTTAATGTTATGTTTTGTGTTTTGATTTAATAATATATTATATGATCTCTTATGGTTCTTTTTTTGATAATAATACTAGCTAACTGCTTTAGGTTTAATTTTAATCTTAACTAAACACTAAAGTATTTAATTTTATTTTGTTGCTTGATGATAATTTATTAGGGATTACCCAATAAATACAAGTCCACTTTTATTTTAAAAGTAGTAAAATTACTTTGGTTGTGCAGGTTTTGTTTTAAAACAAGCAAAATTACTCTCTTTGAGGAAGTTTTCATCAAAAACTAGCCCAAAACTAATTATAATGGTTAGGTTTTATTTTAAAGCCTACAAAATTACTTTGTTTGATGGTTTTATTTTAAAACTCTCTAAAAATTACTTTTAAGGATTTAAGCACTAAACTCCAGAGACGCCTTGCTCATGAGCTTCAAGCTTTAAGATCCTAATTAAATAAGGCACTAGTCTACCTGCTAGTAAGGGATGAATTAAAGTCTTTTCACACTATTGGTTCTCTTGATCTATGTCAACAGCAAACCTCAGTTACTAGGCTTAATTTATCAAAATTTCTAGTATACCTCCTAGAAGAGGGATCAGAAAAAATAAATTAAATTTACAATTTCTAGATGGGGAGAAGGGAAAAAGTGGGAGAGAGGGCCTCTATTTATATCCATGGGGCCCTCCTAAGGAGTGCAAAAAAGAGGGGACTTAGAAATTTTCAGCCCCTGGTGGCTGTGCAAAGCTGTGCAAACTTTAATTGTGGATTTTAAGTGCAACGTGTTGTGACATGACACAAGTCTGGATTTCTGACCAATCAGATTACTTCACTTGACTTTTCCTAATGACGTGATGTGTTTCTGACCAATCAGATCCATTCATTCTTATCTCTCCTATTTACATGTGACATGTGGCTGTGTAATACAGTTAAACCTTAATTTCTGGCCCTGGAACCCTTATCTCCATGTATGTCACAACCACGTATTTTGACCCTCCTCCTTGATGGCGGCGGCAATCCAACCTGGAGCCAAGCTGAGGCCAATTGGCCATGTCATATCATTTATGGCCAATTGACCCCTTTTGGGTGTTCCATGGCTCTTACGCCATAACCCATTCCATTGGCCAAGTATGGCCACCATCATCTTTTATGGCCTCAGGCCATATCCTGCGTCATTGGCCCTCTTGGCCAATTCCCATCTCACCAACCCCCAGGCCTCCATCACTGTTTTTGGGCCTGGGGGGGTCCCTTTGTCTTCTAGTGGCTTCCAGGCCCCATGGCCACCTTCATTGGTTTCTTGGCCACCCCTTTCATTATGGGGGTTTTGGCCTAAATGGCCCAAAAAGGCCATTTAGGCCCCCCATGGCTTCTACGGTCCGCGGGCCGTAATACGCGGTCCACGGTCCGTAGGCGGATTAGGCCCCTTTTGGCCTAATCCAATGAGGCCAAAGGGGGCAGCCACCTAGCCCCCAAGGCCAGGTGGGTCCCAAACCACAATTGGGCCCACCTGAGCCATTTTTTGGCCACCAATCCCTTGGACCAAAAACACCTTGGATCCATTTTTGGCCATAAATCCCGTAGGACCCATTTTTGGCCCTGGACCACCATGGACCAACTTCACCGTCATGGCCTCTGGCAACCACCAGAGGCCACCAAATCATCTCAACAAGCATTTCCCTCAACTTAAGGGAAGATTGCTTCATTCCTCCATGAACCTCGTACTCAAGGTTGCAGGAGTGGTGCATATATGGTGTTATATACCATTATGCACCATTTTTGCTCAGCAATTCAATGGTGACGTTTTCAGGACCCAAATCAACCTTCTTATCTCAAGGTACCAAGATCCAACGCCCATTCCGAAGGAGGACCTTTGGACTCATCAGTTTAGTAATCCATGGCGGCAATCAGAAGACCATTCAAGGACTCCAACCACCTGGCTCAGCAGGAGTTGGGTTGGCAATTTCATTCAGGGTTATTCTAAGGGCAATTCTCAAAGGTATTACATCTTTTCAATCAGTTGTCAAGGTATCAAGTATTTCAATACTCCTTGGACAACCCAATTCATCCGTACAGGCCTTGTTCAATCAATCTGTATGGCCTTGGCCCAATTGGGCCATTTCTTATTCCACTGTGGGAATTCCATCACACAGTTCAAATTTCAAGATGGCCAGAACTGTATTTCCCGATTCGGACAATACAGTCATTGATCCACCTTCCAGGATCAATCTTTCAGTTTTTCACATATACCGGCCAACTTTCATCACCTGGGGACTTTTTCCCCAGTTAATTAATATACTGGATTTATTTTTATCCTTATTTTCTTTTACCTTATTAAAGTTAATACTGATAATCTTAAGTCAGTCATTCAGCACCTTTTTCTTTTATTTCCTCGCCTGTCCAGTGGATATTGGTGGTCATATCCTTATACTAATTCCATTTCCTTTTCTGGCAGGTTGAAACAGTGAATTGAGGATTCACTTGGTTGGCTTCTTGGCTTTTGGCTTCTTTATTATCTTTGGCCATTGGCTCCATCTTTTTCTTATCTGATCTTTTGGCATACTTGTTTTCTCCCAGATTCTTTCTTAAAGAAATTCATTCTTATTATTCTTTTATCTTTTGGAGCCCTCCAAGTGAGTTCTTGATTCCTGAGTGCCAGGCCCTCTTCTTCCAAGAGCCCCTGTGACATTATATTAATTAACTCATAATTCTTCTTCATTCATTCATTCTTTTATTCTTATATTTTAAATTCATTCATTCATTTCATCAAAATTATGATTCTTTAACGTTTTATGCTCTTATGATTCTTCGTCACCTCTCAATTTTCTCTCATTCATTCTTCATTCTGAAAATTGAAAGCTGACCCAGTTTCTATTTGTTGTTATCTTTTCAATCTCATTCTCAATCTTAATCAATCTATTTTTATCCATAATTCAGGCATTGTTATCTTTGGTTCTCAAGTTATTCATCAGGTTATTCAGACACGTTCTTCATATCAGGATTCACTTTGACTTATTCCTCAAGAATTTTGATTTTTTGGAAGAATTCACTTGAAAATTGATTTGATTGACTAATTTGACATAATTGAAATTGACCTCAAGATAGATGATTGCCCTGAAGATTTTATTGATTTTGCTGATTATTCACATCAAGATTTTTGACATAAATTGATTTTGACTCAAGAATTCATTTTGATTGATTGAATTTTTCTGCAAGTTTTTGATTTGATTTGATTTTGATTGTTTGATTGATTGATTTATTGACTTCAAGATTCTCATTGATATTGATTTTTACTTCAAGACTCATTTGATTTGATTGATTTACGTATTTGAAGAATTTTGATTCATTGATTATCCGATTTCCTCAAGATTTGATTGTTGATTTCGTACTTCAAGAAAATTTTGATCTTATTTCATTTATTTTGGTTGATTATTCCTGAAATCATGCCAGTTCAACATTCACCTCCAGCAAGACAGACCAGATCTCAGGCCAGAGCTCAAGCTGTTCTGACTCCAACTCCAAGGGCTCCTCTTGACGGTACCCCAGCAGTTTCTCAACTGAGGGCCAGATTGGACAGAGGACCCATTATGGAAGGAGCAGCACCATCCAGGAAGGAAGGAAGAGGGCCAAGAAGATCAATGTCTTTATCAGGAGTGGTTGGCGGATTCCCAGGATTTTCAAGAACCAGTCCCAAGGTTCAAGGTGAAGATGGTGAAGAGGAGGAGGAGAATTCTGTGGAAGAGGAAGAGTCTAATGGCACTGAGGCTGCTCCTGCTCCTGTGGGAGCATCTGAGGGCACCAGAGGACCAACTCTAGCCCAGTCTGATCAGCCTGCCTCTCATCAGTCTGAACCATCTTTATTGGCCATTATGCAGCAAATGACTCAGATTATGGCCAATCTTCAAGCAGCTTCTTCTTCTGAATCATCAAGACCACCAGCCTTCAAGACTCCCTCTATGAAGGCTCCAGAATGCTTTGATGGGACTCAACCCTTCAAAGTCAGAAGCTTTATTCAATCTTGTCAACTCATCTTTCATAATGATCCGGCAAACTTCTCTCAAGACAGAAAGAAGGTTCTTTATGCCACTTCATTCTTAGTTGGCAGGGCTGCAAAATGGATTGAGCCTTATCTTTCCAACCTCAATAATCAAGACTCAAATTATCTCCTCAATTCCTGGCCATTATTTGAATCCCAATTGTTCACTTTATTTGGTGACCCAAATGAAGTTAGAAAAGCAGAAGCTGAATTGGATGGCCTTAGGATGAAAGAAGGTGGGCATGTTGCTTTGTATATTGCCGATTTCAGGAGTTTGGTTTCAAGAATTGGGGATTGGGGTGAAAGGGCTCTTATTCATCATTTCAGGAAGGGCTTGGCCTCCAGGATTCTGGATCAATTGGCCTCCCATCCTTCAAACATTGATTCTCTTCAAGACTTAATGGACGTCAGCCTGGAACTTGATACCAGGTACCATGAGAGGCAGAAGGAAAAGAATAATCATCAAGAGAAGAAGCCTGAAGCCTCAAAGCCTCACTCTTCTCATCATCAAGTTTCTTCAAGTTCAAGACCAAAGAAGAAATTTCATTCTCAAAAGCAGGACAAGCCCCATTCTTCATTGTTGAATAAGGACTTCAAGTTGAAAGGTTCTGAAAAAGAAAGAAGAATCAAGGAGGGCTTGTGTACTTATTGTGGTGGGAAGCATAGTCTTGAGTCCTGTGTCAAAAGGCCTCAAAACAAGCTTACCCAACCGTCAGGCAGTTTTCCCAGCCAGGGAAAAGCCTGAGTGAAGATCATGTTGTGTTCAATGGTCTTCACCGTTTTCCTTCCAGAGCACAATTGTGCATTCTGAATACTGGTGTCAAAAATTCTCTTAAATTTTTTGTTTTCTCTTCTCTTTCTGATGTTTTTTACAGTATTCTCATTGATTCTGGTGCTACACACTCATTTATTGCAAAGCAGTTTGTTCACAAGTACTCATTGACTACGTCAGAACTTCCAGAGAAGATTCCTCTTATCATTTTGGACTCCTCTGAGTCCCCTTCCTTATTTGTGACTCACCATACTAAATATATGGTTGAGCTCCCTTCCTTCCCAAGCTTTGAATGGGACTTTTTAGTCATTGACACTCCCAAGGGAGAAGACCTCATATTGGGCTTTGACTTTCTTAATCATTTTAATCCTTCTATTGATTGGAGGAAAGGGCTGATCACCTTTAATACTGATCAAAAGGACTATTCTGATCCTTCCAATTCCTTCCGTAATGACTCTTCTTCTGCCAAATCATGTGCAGCTCTGGTTGGTGATTCTAGAACACCATCAGTTCCATCTTCTGTCCATATTCCTTCCCTTAATTCCCATCTGTCATTACCATCATCTGGAGATGAAGTCTTCAAAGAGATTCAAGATGTTGGGGAAGACAATGCTGTATCTTCACTTCATCTCTTCTTTGGGAATATGGACCTTCCTCCTTCATCTTATCAGGACTCCCTGGAGGAGTTGTGGGATGAAGAGGAAGAGCCAGAAGAAGTAGAAAGCGTGATGAAGGTTGTTCCCTCTGTTTATCACCAATACTTGGATGTATTCTCCAAGGTGAAGGCAGAGAAACTTCCTCCTCACCGTGCCTGTGATCATCATATCGAACTGGAGGGGTCTCTACCTCCAGTTGGGGTGATCTACTCTTTATCCAAACAAGAGTCAGATACACTCAGGGCCTACATTTCAGAGAATGTAGAGAAAGGTTTCATCCGGCCAAGCTCCTCCTCAACAGGAGCACCTGTCCTCTTTGTTGAAAAGAAAGATGGTGGCCTCCGTTTGTGTGTTGATTACCGCAAACTCAATGCTGTCACTAGGAAGAACAAATATCCTGTTCCTCCTATGAACCAGCTTCTTAATGTCTTTAATGGTTCTTCTATCTTCTCCAAGATTGATTTGCGTGGTGCATATAACCTGCTCAGAATCAAGGAGGGTGATGAACATTTGACATGCTTCAGAACTAAATATGGCAGTTTTGAGTACTTGGTTATGCCATTTGGGCTCACCAATGCTCCTGCCTCTTTTCAGAATCTTGTCAATGATATATTCCAAGATCTTCTTGATGTTTTTGTTGTGGGTTATTTGGATGACATTATGGTCTTTTCCAAATCTGAGGAAGAACATGTCACTCATGTGTCCACTGTTCTTTCCAGACTCAGAGCCAATAACCTTTTTGCCAAGGCTTCTAAATGCCTTTTTCATGTTTCTAGTGTAGAATATCTTGGTTATGTTGTTTCTTCTGAAGGCCTCAAGATGGACCAAGCAAAAGTCCAGCAGATCCTTAATTGGCCTCCTCCAAGAAACCTCAAGGCTCTTCAATCCTTCCTTGGCTTTGCCAATTTCTACCGCCATTTCATCAAGAATTATTCAAAGAAAATCAGTTCACTCACCAGTTTCCTCAAGAAAGATTCCTGTTTCCCCCTCAATGAGGAAGCTCTTAGCCAGTTTCATCAACTCAAAGAGGCCTTCACTACCGCTCCAATCCTTTCCCACTTCAATCCGTCTCTACCCACCATTGTAGAGACCGATGCATCCGATTATGCTTTGGGTGCTGTACTGAGTCAGGTCTCTGACTCAGGAAAACATCCCATTGCATTTGACAGCCGCAAGCTTATTCCAGCAGAACTCAACTATGAAATTCATGACAAGGAACTCCTTGGTATAGTCTGGGCTCTCAAGCGCTGGAGGGCTTTTCTGCTTTCTCTGTCCTCTCCTTTTGAAGTTCTCACCGACCACAGTTCCCTTCAATACTTCATGTCCTCAAAAGTACTCACTCGCCGTCAAGCCCGCTGGGCTGAATTCTTATCTGAATTTCATTTTTCAATCACTTACCGCCCTGGCCGCCTAGCAACTCTTCCAGATGCCTTATCACGTCGGGACGACGTCTATCCGGAGAGGGGGGAGGATTTCATCAGCAAGAATCCAATGAATCTTCAACAACTCATTAAGCAAGATGAAGTTCAACCCTCAAAGTTTTTTGCAGTCAAGGTGGATTCTTTTTCAAATTTGATTGATTCAATTCAGAAGGAAGTATGGCAAGATCCTCAGTACAGAAGTATCCTTGAAGATTTGGGTAAAGGTAAATCTGTCCAAGATTATTCTCTTGATTCCTCCTCCCAACTTCTTCTCTTCAAAGATTGGGTGGTAGTCCCAAATGACTCCACAATTCAGCTCAGCATTCTTCAAAAGCGTCACGATTCTCCTCTAGCTGGACACCCTGGCCAAGAGAAGACTCTCAAACTTGTCAAGCGGGATTTCCACTGGTACAGCATGACTCAATTCATCAAGGATTATGTTTCATCCTGTCAACAGTGCTCAAGAAACAAGAATATTCACCATAAGAAGTTTGGATTCCTCAAACCTCTCCCAATTCCAAATGGTCCTTGGATTTGTCTCTCGATGGATTTCATCACTCAACTGCCACTGTCCAATTCCTTTGACTCAATCCTTGTCATAGTGGACAGATTCTCAAAAATGGCGGTTTTTATTCCAACAATGTCTTCAATCACTTCACTGGATTTGGCCCATTTATTCATCAAGAATATTTTCTCAAAGCATGGCCTCCCATCAAGCATTGTCAGTGATAGAGGTTCACTCTTCGTTTCTTCCTTTTGGACCAATCTTTGTCAGCAGCTCAAGATTTCAAGAGACTTGTCAACTGCTTACCATCCAGAAACTGATGGACAGACAGAGAGGGTAAATCAGATACTAGAACAGTATCTTCGGATGTATGTCGGTTATCATCAAGATGATTGGAACACCTGGCTCCCTCTGGCTGAATTTGCTTACAATAACTCTGACCACTCTTCAACCAAGCAATCACCATTTTTCACTGTTTATGGAAGAGATCCTCAATTTGATTCAGTTCACATCACTCAAGATACTCCTGCTGGAACGTTATCAACAAAAATCCAATCAGTACAGCAAGATGTCAAGAGAGAACTTGAAGCTGCCATAAACCGGTTTAAGAGGTATGCAGATAAAAGTAGAGCAAGTCCACCTGTTTTCAATCCTGGTGACATGGTATGGCTTTCTTCCAAGAATATCAAATCAACTAGACCCACCAAGAAACTGTCTGAAAGATGGTTGGGTCCCTTTCCAATCTTGAAGAAAGTCAGTACTCAAGCTTCCACCTCAATGGAAATCCATCCACCCAGTCTTCCATATCTCACTCTTGGAACCAGTCAAGACATCAACAATCCCAAATCGGCATCAAGAGCCTCCTCCTCCAATCATTATTGAAGAAGAAGAGGAATGGGAAGTCTCTCAAGTACTGGATTCAAAGCTCAAGAGAAGAAAATTATGGTATCTGGTGGAATGGAAAGGTTTCAGTCAAGATTCAGAAAGATCCACATGGGAACCAGCTGAAAACCTCAAGAATTGTCCTGAACTTGTCAAAGATTTTCATTCGTTATATCCTGACAAGCCAGGACCCAATTCTTCAATGGCTTGAATTTTTATGGTGCTTGGTGGGGAGAGGAATTACCAAAAGTAAGTCCCACTCCTGGTATGCACCTTTAGGGGTATTCTACTCTTCTTTGTTGTAAGCATCACCTTGGCCACTCTGTGAGCACTTTTCAATTTGGACACAGACTTCTTGGCCCGGCTTTCAACACCTGAATTCCAAATTTATGGCCATTTACACTTGGGCAAATGGACCATTCCTTTTTTATTCTCCTTCCCAAGACTGTTTTCTTTCAACACATTCATTTATCAAGATCTTTCTTATTTATGGCACTGGCAGGAGTGGCAACTACTAAAAGTAAGTTCCTCTCCTGGTGTGCACTCCCCTGAGGGGTCTACAATCTGTCAAAACATCACCTTGGCCACTCTGTGAGCACCTGGAATCAAATTCTTTTATCCAGGTCCTTGGTCACTTTCAAAATCAATTGTCGTAATCCGTGATGAAGATTGGATTCCTCCTCAAATTTCATTTTCTTTATTTTTCTGTTTCTCTCTTTACATCTGTTTTCTTTTCTCTTTTACTCTTTATATTCTTTTAAAATTTCTTTTCTTATAACTCTTTAACGCCAAAATCTTTATGTCAAATCATGTCTTCAACTTTGTCAAAGCCAAATGTCAAGAGAAGATCAAGTCAACCTCAATTCATATGCCAACAAGCTTACCAGTTCAATTCGTCTTTTCAAGATTCAATGCCTCTGGAATCCTTACGTCAAATCCGTCTCATTAGCCTCAACAGGCCTCTACCTTATCTTGGTGCTCAGGAGCTCACCATTCAAGGTAGGGGGGTACTGTCACAACCACGTATTTTGACCCTCCTCCTTGATGGCGGCGGCAATCCAACCTGGAGCCAAGTTGGGGCCAATTGGCCATGTCATATCATTTATGGCCAATTGACCCCTTTTGGGTGTTCCATGGCTCTTACGCCATAACCCATTCCATTGGCCACGTATGGCCACCATCATCTTTTATGGCCTCAGGCCATATCCTGCGTCATTGGCCCTCTTGGCCAATTCCCATCTCACCAACCCCCAGGCCTCCATCACTGTTTTTGGGCCTGGGGGGGTCCCTTTGTCTTCTAGTGGCTTCCAGGCCCCATGGCCACCTTCATTGGTTTCTTGGCCACCCCTTTCATTATGGGGGTTTTGGCCTAAATGGCCTTTTTGGGCCATTTAGGCCCCCCACGGCTTCTACGGTCCGCGGGCTGTAATACGCGGTCCGCGGTCCATAGGCGGATTAGGCCCCTTTTGGCCTAATCCAATGAGGCCAAAGGGGGCAGCCACCTAGCCCCCAAGGCCAGGTGGGTCCCAAACCACAATTGGGCCCACCTGAGCCATTTTTTGGCCACCAATCCCTTGGACCAAAAACACCTTGGATCCATTTTTGGCCATAAATCCCGTAGGACCCATTTTTGGCCCTGGACCACCATGGACCAACTTCACCGTCATGGCCTCTGGCAACCACCAGAGGCCACCAAATCATCTCAACAAGCATTTCCCTCAACTTAAGGGAAGATTGCTTCATTCCTCCATGAACCTCGTACTCAAGGTTGCAGGAGTGGTGCATATATGGTGTTATATACCATTATGCACCATTTTTGCTCAGCAATTCAATGGTGACGTTTTCAGGACCCAAATCAACCTTCTTATCTCAAGGTACCAAGATCCAACGCCCATTCCGAAGGAGGACCTTTGGACTCATCAGTTTAGTAATCCATGGCGGCAATCAGAAGACCATTCAAGGACTCCAACCACCTGGCTCAGCAGGAGTTGGGTTGGCAATTTCATTCAGGGTTATTCTAAGGGCAATTCTCAAAGGTATTACATCTTTTCAATCAGTTGTCAAGGTATCAAGTATTTCAATACTCCTTGGACAACCCAATTCATCCGTACAGGCCTTGTTCAATCAATCTGTATGGCCTTGGCCCAATTGGGCCATTTCTTATTCCACTGTGGGAATTCCATCACACAGTTCAAATTTCAAGATGGCCAGAACTGTATTTCCCGATTCGGACAATACAGTCATTGATCCACCTTCCAGGATCAATCTTTCAGTTTTTCACATATACCGGCCAACTTTCATCACCTGGGGACTTTTTCCCCAGTTAATTAATATACTGGATTTATTTTTATCCTTATTTTCTTTTACCTTATTAAAGTTAATACTGATAATCTTAAGTCAGTCATTCAGCACCTTTTTCTTTTATTTCCTCGCCTGTCCAGTGGATATTGGTGGTCATATCCTTATACTAATTCCATTTCCTTTTCTGGCAGGTTGAAACAGTGAATTGAGGATTCACTTGGTTGGCTTCTTGGCTTTTGGCTTCTTTATTATCTTTGGCCATTGGCTCCATCTTTTTCTTATCTGATCTTTTGGCATACTTGTTTTCTCCCAGATTCTTTCTTAAAGAAATTCATTCTTATTATTCTTTTATCTTTTGGAGCCCTCCAAGTGAGTTCTTGATTCCTGAGTGCCAGGCCCTCTTCTTCCAAGAGCCCCTGTGACAATGTATTACTCAATTGATTACTAATCTGTCAGCTGATTTTCCTGTATTATAGTTTTCTGGCTTCCTGTATTACTCATTGACCTATATTACCTGTATTACCTGTATTATTCCTGAGAATTCCTAAATCTTTTATATTCCTTCCAAAATTCAGTCCCACTCTTCATTTCTGCAGCTTCAATGAGAAATTTGGGGTTTACATTAACAGAAAAGTTGATGTAATATGGCCTTTCCAATTCAGCAATAAATTATTTCAGTCTTCAAAAATTAATCATTTAATTATCTAAAGGAACTCAATGATGCTTATCCCCTCTTTGGGTGGTTCATAACAGCAAAAATACATGAAATTTTCCAAAATTGATACTTCAAAAGTGTTTTGTTCCACACCTTGAATCTTCTATGTCCCCTATGATGCCTACAGCTCTGCTCTTTATTAATTGGCATCCTCATTGTGACTCTGATTATATTAATCACCCAATTGCTTATATTTAAGCATATTAAAAAAATTATATTAAAAAATTCTTTACAGAGAAAATTGAAAAATGTCTTTGATTTGGGTACTGTCCATCACAATTATGTGTTGGATAGTGCAGTGGGGTGACACTGGAAGAGCAAAAGTGTGGTCAATTTTCCATAATGAATATATCATTTGTGTTATTCCATGTTTATTTCACTGTTACTTTTCCTCAAAGGTGATTTCATACTATTGATATCCTCTTTTATATAAATAATTACCATAAAAATAAAAAATTTATTCAGCTGAACTGTCATGGTATACCACATCCCCCTCTCCATTTAATTCTGTCCCCAGCATTCCAAGTGAAGCTGAATGAATTATACTATGTCAACTGCAATATAGTCCTTTGATATGCTACTACTATTGTCTTCCTATCCATCATTTAATATATCCAGTGCATGAAAAAAAAGAAATGATCCCCTTAAATAATTCCCAACAATCCCCCAAAACTTAACATCATAAGGTGTGATGTAAAGAAACAAGCACCACCCCTTATTTTTTATATGTTTTCATTACAAATATCAGGTCAACCATAACAATAATACTAATACATAAAAAAACAAATTATAACACTAAACATAAAAGAGATCCCTTTATTTGAATATCCTTTTTTTTTGAGAATAGAGGGGTTAAAACCCCTCTCCATATAAAAAAACAATCATAGCCTCTTCCAAAACAAACTACATCAGACTTCAATCCAAAACAAACACCAGGTATATCCTTTTTTTTCTTTAAACAAAAGATAATCTCACAAAATAGCCCTAGAGAATGAGAAAATATATATATATATATATAACAATGATGCAGTTTTATGTCTTGCTAAGGACCCTATATTTATAGAAAGGGTAGCATACCCCTCTCCATTTGATAAAAAAGCCATATGCATATCCAATCAACAGAAACCAGTTGAGCACTCTAGAAAATTGTACTCCAAGTCTTTCTTATCATTCTAATTACCCTTGATATCACTTAATACTTCTTTTTATATTGTTATTGATCATACTCAAGAGAATCTTTAACTTTAAAATAGTGCCCTGACACTATATAGTGGCCGTCACCAAGGACATAACTTTAATCAACTCAAAGTTATTTCCCCTCATCAGACTATGTCTGACTTTGGCTGCTTAGAGTATGTGCTTATCAATGTGAATTTACACCTAGTCTGCCGGTCCAAGTACCACCTAATGCAGGGAGGCCATTAAAGATCATCAATTTCTGAATCAATAATGTCTTCAAACTCAAAGTTATAAATGAATCAAAGCTTTTGAAGAAGATTTGAAAAGCTTATTGTAGTAATGTATGTAGAGTGCTTTTAAAGATTAAATAAAATAAAAAAAATGTTTATGTAATAGAAGCTTCAAAAGTGTCCCTTTTGTAGATACAGGGATAAGTAAAATATATATATATAAATACAACATAATTATGAAAAAGAAAACTGATAAATTGAATGAGTCATGAGGAACAAATGGAATAAAATTAAAAAAACAGTTTATAGTCTTGTTTAGGACTAAAGTGAGTGTAAACAGCACCCTCCTTTTATATTCTTTTTCAGTATTTTAAGCCCACCTTAATTCCATTTTATCAAAATACAGAAAAAAAATCTGACCAATCACAAAAAATGTCAAATCCTGACCAATCAAATACCAAAGTTCAATTCTGACCAATCAGAAACCACACTCAGATCCTGACTAATCAAAACTCCTTGAACTGAAATTTCCCTCCAAGCCTCAACTTCAAAAAAAACCACTATCTAACTCATTGTCAATGAATTATTTGGGCTTAATCATCCTCCTTTTTTTTCTATATTGAATATATATATAAAATAATATAAATCTCAAAAGAAAAAAAATATTTTATTCTTTTTCTTTTTCTTTTTTTTTTTGTTTTTTTTTTTTTTTTTAAAAAAAAAAACAAAGGAAAACCAAAAAATAAATGAAAATAAATTAAATAAATAAAACAATTTCAAAATCAAAAAAAATAAAAATAAAAATAAAATAAAATAAAATAAAATAAAATAAAATAAAATAAAATAAAAAATAAAATAAAATAAAATAAAATAAAAAAGAAATAAAAGATAAAAATAAAAAAAATAAAAATAAAACATTTAAAAGATATATATATAATTAAACAAAAAAAATGAATATCAAAGGAATTCAAAAAAAAAATAAAAATAAAATAAAAATAAAAAAAATAAAAAAATAAAAAATAAAAATAAAAATAAAGAAATAAATACATAAAAATTCCAATCATTTTAGCTAAATTAAAGTATAACTTAAACAAATGGTGTATTAATTTATATTATTGTAAATTAAAATTATATATAAAAAAATGTTAATTAGTTAATTTTTTTATTTATTTATTTTTTTTATTTATTCATTATTATTTTTGTTATTTTTATTTAGAGCTGCAAGTAAAATATTTATTTTATAATGTTTTATTTTTTTTTATTTTTTTTTGTATATATTTGCTTAATTTAATTTAATTAATTCTTTATTAGAAAACTTTTTTTTTTTTTAATTAAATTGGAATTAATTTTGAATTAAAAAAAATTAATTTAATCAATATATAATTTATTATTATTATTTTAATTTTTTTTATATTTTTTATTCTATTCAATTATATATCTTTCTATTAATTAAAATTAAATTAAACTTAAAAAAAATTAATCAGTTTATTTTAACATTAATTAATTAATTCATAAAATTTAAATAAATATTATTTTTTATTAATATGTTTTCTTTTTTTTTTTTGATTGAGTTTGAATTAAGTTTAAAATTAATTTAAACTCTGATTATTTTAATTTAATTATATAAATTATATTTTTTTCTAAAAAAAAAAAAATTAATATTAATTATTTAAATTTAATATATTTATATATTTTTTTTTATTAGTTTTTTTTAAAATAACTGAACTACTGCGCGTTGTAGTTCAGTTATTACCCGGCCCGGACACTGTGCTGCTGCGGTCGCACCTTTTTGTTATCTTTCGACGATGGCACTTCTGCCGTCGTCTCTTTTCTTAATTTCTCTTTTTTTTTTTTCTTTCTTGGCAGTGGCGCTTCTGCCACTCCCTTTTTTTTATTATTTTATTTTTTTATCTTTTAATTATATATATATTTTTTTTCTTCTTTTTTTTTTAAATACGTTGCCACAGCCAATCATCTATCCCAGCTTATTGTCCATTGCCACTGTCAACCGTCCATACTGCCTCCTTCAAGTCATTGTTGTCGGCTATTTCCTTCAATCGCTGAGGTGAGTTTTGTTTTCTTTTCTCTTTTTTTTATATTATTACTATTATTTTATTTTATTGACTGTCATTTCTTTTTGACAGGTCTGCTGTGTCTGGTAGTTTCATCTCTTTTTTTTCCCTTTTTTTTTTTGCAAGTCATCAAATTTTTTGTTTGCTTCCAGTGGACCTCTGTTGTTCTCCATTATTTAAGGAGCCGCTTTTGTAAGTTGTTTCCCTTTTTTTTATCTAATACATTAGCTTATTATATTACTAATTAAATATATATATTTTTATTTATTTATTTATTTCACTTCTTTCATTAAAAAAATGTCTTTTTGCGTTGAAATCAAGCCTTCTGGCAATGCAGGATATTCTGTTACAATTTTTTAAACAACCAATTTTACGCCTTTGAACTCGATTCGGACAACGTTTTTATAGCTTGGCTCAAAGCTTCCTCCACTAACCATTCCTTGGAACCCTCGGTTTTCTCCAATAACGCTAGCGTTATCACCCAACCTAGTCTTTCACCTCCTGAAGATCCCCGATTAATATCAACCTCCAACTTAAACCCCCTGGCCAACAAATTTACACCAGCGAATCTTTCCCCCCATTCGTTGCCTCCTACTTCTCCTGTTGCTACCCTTCCGGCCTATTCACCTCCTCTAAGTCCAATTTCCGAATTTGATCCAACTTACCCCCGTCGTACCGAGCGTAGCCTCAAAGCCGAATTGTTTTGCAACAAGATGGCAAATACAAAACAATTGATGGACAAATTCTTTTTAAAAGCCGCCCAAAATTCCACTGACAATCACTCACACGAAGCGGTTGTCTTGTCAATTCGTACCATACTCCACTGGTATAACCAGATGGAGTGGTAAGTTTTTCCTTTTTTTTTTAAAAAAAAAACAAATGAAATAATTAATTTATATTTTTTTTATTCTAGTATTTTGATTGAGCTACTTTGATTTGAACCTCGTGATGACGTTTCCAATACTGAGTTTGATGAATAAAAAAAAGAAAATTATTTATTTTTTATTATTATTTTTTTTACGATTGAGCCCATTTGATTCAAACCTCGCGACTATGTTTCCAAAGCCAAATTCAACAAATAAATAAATAAAAAAAATATATTTTTATTTTATTATTTGTTTACGATAGAGGCAAATGTTTTTTTTTCTTTTTTTCTTTTTTAGTCTTTTGGTCAGATGTTCTGTGGGTTTGATTATTTTTGTTGGATCTTGACTATTGAGTCAAGTGCTGTGGTTCTTTTTTAATGGTTCACTTTTTTTTTTTTATTATTATTATTATTATATTTTTTTTTACTTTGATCTGTGAACTCATTGGAGCTTTTAGCCTCGATTAATTGATTGAATGCCCCCTTTTTTTTACAAGTCTCTTGGGGTTATTATTTTTTTTTATTTTAATTAATTAATTATTTTATATGTATGTATTTATTTATATGGTTTGAAGTGTTCTGAGTAGGTAATAATGGAAAATACATTAAAAAAAAGAAAAAAAATAGTTTTTCCCTTGAGAAAAAAAATGTGCCCCCAAGAAATGAACACAAAATAACAAAAAAAATAAAATAAAATAAAATAAAATAATAAAAAAAATAAAAATAAAAGAAGATAAAACAACATAGAATAAAAAGAAATAAAAAAGAACTAAGACAAAACAATAAAACAATAAAACAAAATACAAAAAATAAAATAATTTTATTTATTATTATTGTTTTTTTGTTTTTTGTTTTTTTTTTATGCAAGGTACATAAATAAACTCAAATATCACAATAATTCAAAATAAATAATAAAAAAAATAAAAAATGAATAAAATAATTGGATAGGTAGATAAATGAGTCTCAAGGAAAAGCCAAAAGAAACAGTAAAACAGAGACATTAAACAATATGATAAATATAAGATTATATTTCTACATATATATATATTATATGTGTCAAACCAGTATGATTGGATTAATACATAATCCTCCTTTGGGGTTTAAACTTTGATCCCCTTTTGGATTTATGTCTTTCAAATTTAAAAGAAATTTTACTTTTAAATTTATGATTAAAAAAGATAAATAACTGTTTTTTAATTTTATGCTTGAGAACTCTGAGAGGAAGAGGAATTTTCTCTTGATGATTATTATAAGTAAGTCTCAGATTAACTTCAATTTTATTTGTTGTGGTATGTTCATTATTTTGATTTCTGATAGAGAATTTTCTGGTTTTTGTATTTCTAGTGACTTTTCTTTCTCTAGAAATATGTATTGGTTGGGCCAAAGTGTTGTCATGCAGAATTTCAGGCATCTGGCCTGGAGGAATGGTATCTTCTTGTGGAAGTTAAGAGTTATTCCACTCTAATCTCTGGGCCAAATTTGTTGTTTCAACTTGTTGGTTGTTCATATTAAATAATGCATCATACAGTTTTAAGATTTCTTTTTCTTCAGTGGCTAACTGGTCTTGGCATTTTTGCTCAGAATTAGCTGAAGGTTGGTTTTCATCATATTCTTTCTTCAAAATTCCCTCAAATTGCTTTTTGTCCATTTCTTTTAAGAATTTGACTTCATAATTTGAGGGTTCATGAATTTTTTCTTGGAAGTGGGGAGTTTGAGGATTTATATTGGAATTTTGCGTGAATTTTTGAATCAAGACAGGAGAAATCTCCTGATGTGTGCTTGATGCTTGAGGTTGAGACAATAGTTCATTATCCCAAGGATTTCCTTTGAATATTTTTTCCAGAATAGCTTGGATTTCTTCTTCTTCAGATGCTAGTGCCTCCTGGATTGGTTTCTTGTCCCTCTCAAACAAATTGAATGATTTTGATTGTCTGATGTTGAATAACTCTTTATTTTCTTCTGAAAGGTCCTCATCAACTTTATGAGTGTGTTCCATATCATAAATTCCCTCTGAATTGAAGGTGTTTACTTTGAAGGTACTAAGACTGGTTTCCCCCTCCTCTTCTTCTTTTGAGTCGTAAAATTCTCCCTTTTTCTTCATTTCTTCTTCTCCTTCTATCCCAATATCGTGTGAATTTGCACTTTCTTCAACTTCTATTGATGACATATGAATACTTTTTATAATAGAAAAGTAATGACAAAATGTCTTCCCCAAAATTAAATGGTTTGATGATCCTTCAACTGTAAATGGTAAGTAAATGGTTTCATCAGTTGGCATAACAATCTGAACTTTTTTCATTAAAATTTTATGTTTTGTTTTATTTTTCTTCTTGGGCTTTATTCCAATACTTAATCCAATTTTTAATGGCAAAATATTTTCTTCTAGGCTTGGGTTCATAATTGCCATAACAGGATATTCCTCCCATCCCACTTTAACATAAATTGGTGAGTTGAATTCCTCAAACTGAGTTACATCTTCATTATTGGTGTTCAATCCTTTATGTTCATCTTTTCCTTCAATTTTATCTTCTTTAATACTAAGGTAATTTACCTTACTGCATGACTGATAATTTGTTTCTATGTTTTGTTCCTCCTGAGATGAAGATTCATTTTCAATGGGATTGGAATTTGTCATATTTAGTGTATGCTCTTCAAGGCTTGGATTAATTGGAGGATTGTCTATTTGATGAGTTTCCTCTTGAATGAGGTTATTATAAGATAAGTCTGAATTTATTTGTTCATTATTCTGATTTTGATTTTCAACTGGTGAATTTTCCTTGAGCTTTTCTTGCATCCTCTTGTTTTTGAATTTATTGAACAAATTCTGTGTAAATTTTATTGAAGCACCAGATGTCACTCTCAACAAATCCATGGGTGAAATGCTATGCTTTGGTTTTGAAAATATAGCTTCTACATATGGTTTGTAGAATTCAGAAACAGGATTCCGTTTCTTATTAAAATGAAAACCATTTTTACCACACACAGGTGAAAAACTATTAACTAGCTGTTTTGGCTGAAAGCCTTTTTGTACTAGTTCCACTTGAGTGGAAGCTTCCATGTTAGAGCTATAAGTATTCTCAAATGTTTGAGGGTAAATAGGGTTTACATTATTGTTTGCACTAATTTTCAATTCATTGCTAGTTACTTCAGCTTTGGAATTCTTGAGATGAATTTCGGAATTTTGTTTCATAGGCACTTGATTTCCCTCTCTTCTTGACTTTCCTTGAGGTAACTCTTCAAATCTTCTAATTCTGCTTATATTATTTATCTTCCATTCTTCAATTTGAGTAAAATTGCACAAATCAATTCCTCTGGGTGGTCCTGTGTGCCATCCTTTTGATTCAGGTGTACATATTGGTATGCACAATCTTCTTCCATCAGACTCTTTGTAACTCAGAATTTCACCTTGTTGTTGAGAGTGTTCAAGTCTAATACCATTGTCAGCAAGGAAAGGTCTTCCAATAACTGTGTGAACAGCACCTCTGGCCACAAAGAAGTGAATTCTTCTTTCATCACCAGATGGTAAGACAAGTAATGTATTTTCAGATAATCCCACAATTGCTGTGCTGTGACCTCCAATTCCTCTAAGCCTCATGTTCAGAACCCTCATTGGTAATCTTGCTTTTATGGATTCCACTTCTGGTATTATACTGAGTTCAGCTCCAGTATCTACTAGTGCTTTTACTATGTGCCCTTCTTGTCCAACTGAGACCTCAATCATTCCAAGGGGACAAGAGTAATGCATTTTATCTTGAATTATTACTTCTTGGGTGGCTGTTTTCTCCTGACTATTGATTGATTTAAGAGACATCAAGTATTTCCTTTCTTTATCTGAGAGAAACTTTAATTCTTGCATAAACTTGGGTGAGATTGTGACTATTTCTTCTAAGGTGAGGTTAATTTTCTGATCCATGACCTTCTTCATAACTTTTTCAATTATTGATCCTTCTTCTTCAACTAAAGGCTTTTTGTTCACTTCCACCTTTGGTAGTTTGATTAGAGCTTTCTTATCAGTATCCTTCTCCTTTTCTGATGTATTAGTGTTTGGTTTGGTTGGTTCTGGTGGTTTAACAACCTCTTGTGGTTTTGATGATTTATATTTTGTAGGTATTATGACCTTTTCTTCATCAGCTTCTTCTTCTTCAATGAATCCACCAGGAATACTTGTCTTCTTTTTTATGGTGTCTTTGGGTTGAATAGTCTCTTTTGAGGGAAGGGGTTGTGCTTTAGATTTCTCTTGATTTTCAATCCTTTTCTTTGTGTTTCTCAAGCCATAAGCATACCCAAAAGGTTCTTCCAATCCTGTGGAGATGCATGGTGGTTCCCAATCACCCCAATTGTCCATTGATATAAAGGCAGTTGATTTTTCCTTTTTCTTTTGTTCTTCCTCTTTGGTCTTTTCGTCTAACTTTCTTTTGAGTTCCTCTTGTTCCTTCTGAAATTCTCTGACCAAATATTTTGGTGGAAATTTTCCATCATTGGGGACCCTTTCCCAATTGGGATATAAATAATTGAAACCTTGTCTGATAACCCATTTCTTGTTTTGATCCTCCACTAGTTCACTACATCTTCCAACTGAATGACCTTCTTCCATGCAATAGTAACATTTAACAGCAAACTTTGGTACATTCTGTGCTGGAACATAGGTTAAACCTCTGTTTGGTGGTGGAGAACCATTATCTCTTGGTCTAAATCCTTGATTGTTTGACTGCGGGTTATTAATTATCTTCTTTTGGGGTGTAGCCGCATGAGTTAATTCATTTAATTGATCCATGAGCTTTTTGACATCTTCATTTTCAGCAGGTGCCTCTTCCTTGACTACTTCCTTTTGTTCTTTTAGGGTTCTTGTAAGTTCTTTCATTTTCTTAAGGGCTTCTTGAATTCCTGGAAATACCTCTTCCTTGAATTGAAATCTCCTTTCCTTATTCTTTGATTCTTTCTGTTCAGCTATCCTTAGAGGTGAAAGTCTTTTGGTGACTAATACTCTTGCTTCCAATTCCTGTTCAATGTACTTCTTCAAGATCCTCATTGTTGGTATGAGATATCCTCCATCTTCTGCTCTAACCATGACATTTTCCTTTATCATCTCTTTACTGATAGCTCCCTTTATGTCTGCAGAGAAACAGTCAAACAGATCCTCATGAAACATATTATCTTGAGAAATATATTTATATCTTAAAAGGTATGTAATAATTGTCTCATATTCTCCCATAAATCTCTTATACTGTGCAAGATTACTGATTCCACCTTCATCCTGTGTTTCATTGAATATCTTTACAAGGGAATCCTTTCTATATCTTCTTTCAGGTTCAACTCTCCCCCATTTTGTTATAAGGTCCTTTTTAAGCTGCGTCCAATTTCCTTCTTCATATCCTGGCATAGCTTCTATTGCATCACTAATTTTGGAATCTGTTGTCCAAAATGCCATCTGCATTGCCAGATCTTCTTCTGTTGCACCTTCAATTTGGGCTATTCTTTCAATCTTCTTGATAAATTTTTCAACTTCTTCACCATTGAAATTGAGGTTGTAATTCTTTGCTTTAATTTTTACTACTGATCTTTCTTTCCTTGGGATCTCTTGTTGTAGTGGACTTGGATGTGTTGGTGTTGAAACAAAAGCTCTCCTTGGAATATTCGATGGTCTTGACTCTGTTGCTGGAGTAGATTTTGCTCTAGGTCCAGGTGTTGGTGATATTGGTGACTCTTCTGGTCTAACATGTCTAGGTAAGCTAGGTTCATTAGGGCTTGCCCCTGGTGTATATGATGTTGATTCTCTTCTCTTTCCCTTCTTTTTACTTAGATTATTGATAGTATCCTGCAACTTCTGTGCCATTTGCTCTTGTGTCTCTCTGAAAAGCCTCATGAGATATTCACTCTGATCTTCTTCTTCATTTCCCTCCTCATACTGTCCTTCTACAGTATCCTCAGGTAATGGTGGTAATTTTGATGTGGACTGATCCATGGTCTCTACTTTATAAATACTCCCTCCTGACTCCTTTGATTTATTTATTCCTTTTCTTGATTCTTGAATGAGATTAAAGAAGAACTTCCTTATCTTCTCCTTTTCCTTTCTTCTGTTCTTGGGGTTGGGATAAGATCACTATATTCTACTTGAGATTCTTGTGCTGATGGTGTTGAGTTTTTAAGTGGATAATAATAATGATATGAGGATGATGATGATTGATGAGATGATGGTGAATTATGATATGATGATTTTTGATTGGTTGATTCCAATTTTTAAAAGATATTTATTTTGTTAATTTTATTGTTTTGAGATCAAGCTGAAGAGATGCTAAGGGTATTCCAATCTGACATGCCACTGTTGGGACACCAGATGTGGGAACTCCTCTGCGTGTGGGATAAAATGAGGCAGTACCTGGAAGGGGAAATTACAAGAAAACAGTTTTGAATTGCTGTTTGGGACTTGTAACCCTTGCTCTTCTCGTGTGCTAGAATAATCTAGACTGCCCTTCCTAATATGCTAAGTTATCTTTACTGAGTTCCCCAAATCAATTTTCTTATTGATAGTGGCTTGATCAGAAAATATTAGACTCAACAATCTCTAATCAGACTTTTCTCTACTCAAAACAATGGTTATTTAAAACCTTAACAAATAAATTCTTTTTAAAACTTTCAGCAGGCTGAGTGGATTCCACCAGATGATAGTAAAACAATATATAAAATAATATAATAACTAAAATAAATAAAAAAACAGGAAACACCATCTTCTAATACAAAACCACAAAATATGCTTTTCTTGATAATTCTTTAATAAATATAGAAACTAATAGCTAGGATAACAACAATCTTCAATTCTCTAAAATGATAAACTTGAAAAGGATCAAAATATATTTCAAGCCCTTTTGATGTGATGGATGGGATAATACTCTAATAATTGCTAATAATTTAGTATAATATGGGTAGTTTAATGTTATGTTTTGTGTTTTGATTTAATAATATATTATATGATCTCTTATGGTTCTTTTTTTGATAATAATACTATCTAACTGCTTTAGGTTTAATTTTAATCTTAACTAAACACTAAAGTATTTAATTTTATTTTGTTGCTTGATGATAATTTATTAGGGATTACCCAATAAATACAAGTCCACTTTTATTTTAAAAGTAGTAAAATTACTTTGGTTGTGCAGGTTTTGTTTTAAAACAAGCAAAATTACTCTCTTTGAGGAAGTTTTCATCAAAAACTAGCCCAAAACTAATTATAATGGTTAGGTTTTATTTTAAAGCCTACAACATTACTTTGGTTTGATGGTTTTATTTTAAAACTCTCTAAAAATTACTTTTAAGTATTTAAACACTAAACTCCAGAGACGCCTTGCTCATGAGCTTCGAGCTTTAAGATCCTAATTAAATAAGGCACTAGTCTACCTGCTAGTAAGGAATGAATTAAAGTCTTTTCACACTATTGGTTCTCTTGATCTATGTCAACAACAAACCTCAGCTACTAGGCTTAATTTATCAAAATTTCTAGTATACCTCCTAGAAGAGGGATCAGAAAAAATAAATTAAATTTACAATTTCTAGATGGGGAGAAGGGAAAAAGTGGGAGAGAGGGCCTCTATTTATATCCATGGGGCCCTCCTAAGGAGTGCAAAAAAGAGGGGACGTAGAAATTTTCAGCCCCTGGTGGCTGTGCAAAGCTGTGCAAACTTTAATTGTGGATTTTAAGTGCAACGTGTTGTGACGTGACATGAGTCTGGATTTCTGACCAATCAGATTACTTCACTTGACTTTTCCTAATGACGTGATGTGTTTCTGACCAATCAGATCCATTCATTCTTATCTCTCCCATTTACATGTGACATGTGGCTGTGTAATACAGTTAAGCCTTAATTTCTGGCCCTGGAACCCTTATCTCCATGTATTACTCAATTGATTACTAATCTGTCAGCTGATTTTCCTGTATTATAGTTTTCTGGCTTCCTGTATTACTCATTGACCTATATTACCTGTATTACCTGTATTCTTCCTGAAAATTCCTAAATCTTTTATATTCCTTCCAAAATTCAGTCCCACTCTTCATTTCTGCAGCTTCAATGAGAAATTTGGGGTTTACATTAACAGAAAAGTTGATGTAATATGGCCTTTCCAATTCAGCAATAAATTATTTCAGTCTCCAAAAATTAATCATTTAATTATCTAAAGGAACTCAATGATGCTTATCCCCTCTTTGGGTGGTTCATAACAGCAAAAATACATGAAATTTTCCAAAATTGATACTTCAAAAGTGTTTTGTTCCACACCTTGAATCTTCTATGTCCCCTATGATGCCTACAGCTCTGCTCTTTATTAATTGGCATCCTCATTGTGACTCTGATTCTATTAATCACCCAATTGCTTATATTTAAGCATATTAAAAAAATTATATTAAAAAATTATTTACAGAGAAAATTGAAAAATGTCTTTGATTTGGGTACTGTCCATCACAATTATGTGTTGGATAGTGCAGTGGGGTGACACTGGAAGAGCAAACCTGTGGTCAATTTTCCTTAATGAATATATCATTTGTGTTATTCCATGTTTATTTTACTGTTACTTTTCCTCAAAGGTGATTTCATACTATTGATATCCTCTTTTATATAAGTAATTACCATAAAAATAAAAAATTTATTCAGCTGAACTGTCATGGTACTTAACAATAGTAATCCAACTGGTAAGACTGCACCCAGGGTTTTTAATAGCGCTCACCACCACTATTCTTCAATAGTAAAACACTTTTATCTCAATAATAAACCTTCATTATACTTTAATACCCTGATTTTGATATTTGTAACTGTGTCACAGTTCTATTCAAGTTTTAATTAGCCTATATACTGCTTCATAATAGACTCAGTTTGACACCCTAAGCCTTGGCTACAGGCTGCATCTATATATAGCTTGAATGATATTTCAATGTCAGGTAAGATGAGCACAGGTGAATTAGTGAGTTCATGTTTGATCCTCTCATATGCATCCCTTCTTTCCTTGGTAATTTCAAAAACCACACCTTTTGAACATAACTTGTATAGACTACTAGTCATGTTGGAAAGATTTCAGATGTGGTTTCTGTAGTAGCTAGCAAACCCAAGGAAATATTGCATCTCTTTGATGTTCTTTGGTACTGGTCTTAGCTGTACTTCTGCTACTTTATTCTGGCCTATGGCCAGAGTAAGACCTGAGACTTTGTGTCCAAGTCCCAGGCTTCTGAATCTTTCAGCTTCCTAGAGATGTAACATATTACTCCCTCTCTTGGTTCACCATCTACAATTTCTCTTTGGTGAAGGGCTGCTCTTAAGCCTTGGCTACATGCTGCATCTATGTATAACTTGAATGGTAGTTCAAAGTCAGGCAAGATGAGCACAGGTGCATTTGTGAGTTCATATCTGATCCTCTCATATGCATCCCTCCTTTCCTTGGTAATTTCAAAAACTACATCTTTTGAACATCACTTGTATAAACTACTAGTTATGTGGGCAAAGGCTTTGATGTGGTCTCTATAGTAGCTAGAAAACCCAAGGAAAGATTGCATCTCTTTGATGTTTCTTGGTACTGGCTTTTACAGTACTGCTGCTACTTTGTTCTGGTCAATTGCCAGACTAAGACCCAAAATTTTATGTCCTAGAGCTAGTAGCTCTTGTTGGCCAAAATTGCACTTTTTAAGTGAAATTTTCAGATTTATGGGTGTGCATTTACTTGGGACTCTGTCTGTGTACTTCACATAGTCTTCCCATGTCTCTGAGTATATAATTATGTCATCAATATATACTACAATCCAGCCTTCCAATATTTCTTCCTGAAATATTGTGTCCACAATCCTTTTAAAGTGGTCTGGTGTATTTTTGATGCCAAATGGCATCCTGGTGTACTCATATATGCCCATATGGCATATGATTCTGAGTAGTTTAATGGAGTTTGGTGAAAGTTTTTCCTACAATTCATCTTGGTTATGTATTTGGCTTTTGCTAGTTTGTCTAGGGCAAGAGGTATCCTTGGTATAGGGTACCTGTCAGCTTTTTTGTAGTTATTCAGAGCTTTGAAGTCCCCACACAACCTAGATTTGCATCATGCCAGGTGATAACGACAGGAGTGGTGATCTATACTATTTCATTGTGTCCTATCTTCCTGATGACATTGATTTCTAGGAGTCCTGTGACCCTTAGACGTATTTTCATATACCCAAAAGACCACAAATGATAAATTAAGATACAAATATAAATAAAATAAATTTATTTGGATTAAAATATTAAAATTGAAATATAGATACAAGTCTATATTTAAAAATCAAAATTTAATTATAATTTAAAAATAAAATTACAATAAAATTTAAAATTATGAAATTACATTTTTACTTGTAAAAATTAAGTAAAAATGAACTTTTAATAAAAATTTTGTAATTGAAATATTTTTGGTAAAAAGCTATATAGAATATATTATAGCTTTTTATCCAATAAATAAACATAAAGAAATTATCACACCATTGGATTCCTCATAAAAGATAAAGTGGGGTCACCTCTGGATGAAATTTCTGTAACTCAGCTCTAAATAAGCTTAAATCAAGTTTTTAGTATTTTTGTACAGAAGTATGAAAATCCCCAAAACTTTAATTTAATTCACACCACATGTGGTGTTAACCATCAATTTTTGTGTTAAAATTGAGGTTTTGTTTTTAGTGTAGAAGGTATGAGGAATTGAAGTATTTTCAATTGAACTCAATTGAAGCGTCAAAATGTGTGCGTGTATTACATAAGTGAACTTTAATTCACATATGAGGTGCAATTATTACAGATGTGTAATTAAAAACTCAATGTAATTACATGTGTAAATTATAATTGTATTACATGATGAGGAATTAAAGAAAAAATAAATTGGAAAGATTAATTCTGGGGGGGAAAACACACTCTAGCTCTAAGGGGGAGCTAGACCGCAAAATTCCTTTCTGACTGGCGTGAGATGTCAAAATCCACGCAAACGTTCATTAATTTTGGCCTGGAATTGAGTAACAGGGTCTGTGACTCAATTGATGGTGAGGTTTTGATACCAACCAGGGTAGTTTTAACCGCTGCCAAGAGTGTAAAACTACCCTTAAGTCTAAACAATGTTAATAAAAACAGCTTTAACTTGTTTCTACGCCTCTTACACACATTCTGACAAGTTTTTTAAGGCTCTAGACCAGGTATTTCTGTAGTAATGGCTGATTTAAGGGTCTAAAATTGCTTAAACCACCCCCTTTTTGGTCTAAGCCAGGGTTCAATGATGTCACAATTGGCTTTTCTGTTGTCAGACTGTTTTTAACGACTCACATGAGTAAAATTTACTTTTGGAGTAAGAAAATTGATGGCTATAAAAGAATGTCTTCTTTGCCCCACTTTTCTCTTCATGTTTGAATCTTTTGCTTTTATAATTAGTTTAAACACTGTCAGACCAATCAATAGAAGATTCCAACCACCCTTTTTAAATCATTTTAAACCTTTTAACCACGTGAAAAAATAATTATAATCATTGTTTGTAACTCTTAAAATCATTTTTATTCCTGAACCACCCCAAAAGTGAATTAAAGAATCTTTCATCACTGTTAACTTTGTCACTTTGTTTCTAAATTCACTCTGGTCACTTTTGGGCATGTTTTCTCTTCAAATATCTTTTCAAAGACTTTTTTCTTTAATTAATTGCTTGCAGTTCTTTGCTCAATTAATTCTAATTGTAATTGCTCTTGAAGAAATTTCTTTTGTAGCCTTAAATATCTCTTGTAGAATATTTTTGGATAAATCTTTATTGTTGGTAAAACAATAAATTTTTATTATATTATGGTTTTATACTTATAAAGTTATAAACAGTAAAATTGGTGTGTTTTCTATTTAAAAATACTATTTTTAAATAATTCTAACTTATACAGATTTTGAGGATAGGAAAAGTACTTGATGTTTTATCAAAGTTTCATATCCACACCTTACATTTGGGGGCCCAGCTGTGATATTTTACCTGTGACATATTTTTTTACTCTTTTTTAATCCTTTTTATTATTTTGGAAAATTTAAAAAACATATAAAGAATCCTTCTAATTAAAAAAAATCCTTGAAAAATAACTTTCTCATATTATAAGTGAGGCTTATATCTTATTTCTTTTTTTAAAATACCTTTTTTTTACTTAATTAATTGGCTTTTTCATTAATTTTAGTGTCTGAAAACATGTTAAGAGAAGAAAATATTGAAACAGCGTCCACAGTTACTAGCATTATTCCTGCAAGCACTGTGATTTCTGATCATAATATCATTGTTATTATAGCTCAGAATAACCAACAACAGCCAATTTCTTCTGAATTGATCAACTTGGACATCAGTAATACTCTTCATAAAGCTAAAAATTTGGAAAATAGTAAGCTTTTGTCGTAAAATTACTATCCTAAACCCTTTTTAATCATAAAACATGCCTTCAACCAGATCAGGAGCAAGCTATAAGCCCTCAAGCAGCTCTCAAAAAGGTCATAGACCTGATTATTGCAGAAGCCAATCAGATACAGAGGGACAAGGGTCACTAAAAGACTTCAACATCAATAAATTGTCCAATTCTGGAGCTGATGACACTATTTTACCTTCAAAAAGAGCTGAGACCCTCACAAGAAGCCTCAGTGGACATTTACAAAGCCAGCCAGAAGGCATACAGCAATGCACTGCAGCACAAAGAGTACCAGATCCTTGCAGATCTGTGGGAAAACTGCATGAACTCATACCTGAATGTAAGAAAACTCCTTGGTCATCCCAACACTTGCAAGTTACTCAATGGATGGCAACCATTGATGGAAAAGAAGAATATGATGCTTTTAACAGCAGAATGGAGGAAAAACAACCCTCCACCACCAAAGCAAGTGGCAAGACCAGCCCCAGTGGCCAGAAGCAGCAATTCCAACGTGAAAAAGCAGCCACAAGCTCAAAACAAGGGCAAAGGGAAGGCACCAGCCCCAAAGCCTTACAGCCAGGGATACAGGATGCCATGGCAAATTTATTTCACATGGCTAGAGCCATGATGGAATTACAGAAGAAGGAGGAAGCCAGATTAAAATTCCAGAAATGATTTCTGACATATTTTATTCCATCCCAGAGTTGTATGAAGCTATAAATGACGTGAAAAAACATCCTTCTGATCAAAATGAAACCATTTGTAACAACATTAAAACAAACAGCTTGAGTCTGTGCCAAATTAATGAAACACTTATGTGTTTTGAAAAAGCCTTAAGAACAATTAACACTTCCAGTAAGGATAATTCTTTTGGAAATAAAATAAATGAACAATCTGCCATTATTATAGAGTTAACAGACAAATATTCTAAATTAAATATTGATGACATAATTGAAACAAGAATTAAACAAGCCATAAATATTATCAAGACGGATAACAAGAAAGTCCTTGATGAAATTTCAAATTCATTTACTGAAGTAGAGACATATACCATTGCCTTGAAAAAGTGTTTTGATGCTCCACAAGAAGAAGTATCAAAATTATCAATAAAATTTAATCAAGTCACTGCTGATTATACAAGACAAACAGAATTATGGCAAGAACTGACACATAAAGAAGACATGTAGAAAATTGAAGTAATAAATATAATACCAGCCTTCCAACATGAATACAGGAATTCCCAAAGGTGTAGCAACAGTAAAATGAATGATATTGAGCAAATACTGAACACCTTACCACTAATGTCTACACCTTTGAATCAGAATGAGGGCACAAGAATTCCAAATCCAAAAGTATTGGAGGCGGAAAACTCACAGTTGAAAAATGAATTATCCACTTCTTTTCATAACTTGGAACCATCAATGGGCCAAGCACTTTTCAAAGAAGTACCGAAACTTAAAGAATGGCCTCACTTCAGTGGTGAAGGGGAATATGACCATATGTAATTCATCAGAGGAATTTACATGATTAAAGAAGATTTTGAATTACCAGACAGACTGGTAACAGCAAGATTTAACACCTTGTTTACCACATCAGCTCACAGATGGTATAACAAATTAAGACAAGCACATAGATACCAAAGTTGGACTTGGTGGAAACCCCAAATTATCAACAAATGGGCCAATGATTCTTGGAGATTTAAAGTGGAGACAGCCTGTGAATCTGCCAAATTTAATGCTGATAAAGACAAAGCTTTACCATGGTTTTGCCAACAAAAAGACAGACTAACAGCATTATACTCTGACATTTCAGAATGTATGATTCACAGCAAGATTCTGAGACAATGTGGAGTTTCCTTAGAGCATGCTGTCAAAAGAAGGACTACTGAACAATCTTCAGCAGAGGATATTCTCAATATATTGAAAGAAGCAACCACAAGAATCAAAATTGGTTCTAGTAGGGTGAATCTCAAAACAAGGTTTAATACACCTTGGAAAGATTCTGTGGACAAAAACCCTAAAGAAAATTCTAATAATAAATATAAATATGCAGATACAGTCAGAAAGTGCCATATTTGCCAAAGCACCACCCATCTAGCCAATACATGTCCAGAAAGGGGGAAAATCAATGAAATTGATATTGAAAAGGAACCTGATGTTGAGAAAGATGACATAATTGAAGACAATTCATATGATAAGTCATCAATATTTTCTGAATCTTCAAAAGATATAGAAAATATTAATGCCACTTTTGACATCATGGAATCTTATTTCCACTTGCCACAATTGAGCAATGGTCAACTTGATTCCTCAAAAGTTCAAGATGCACAACTTATGAAAACAAAACCAAACAGGTGGAAAGGTTATACAGCTGGTAACTCCTGTATAACAGAAGTGGTGATTGACAATAAGCCCACTAAACCTTTGCTTGACCCAGGAGCCTTCTGCTCTTGTGTTGGTAAATCTTTTCTTAAAACCTGTGTACCAAATTTTGAAGACCAATTGTTGCCAATTGATGGTATCAAATTCAATAGTGCAAGTAATCCAATGAAAGCATTGGGAATTTTTGAGACAAATGTCATATTCCCACACATTAATGGGAACTTAAGGATCACAGTTGAATTTGCTGTTATAGAAAATTGCTCTAGTACCCATTTTATATTGGGAAATGATTATTTAATCATGTATGGAATAGATTTTCATAACAACAAAGACAGATACTTTACTATTGGAGACAATAAGCGTCAGAAATTTGCCTTTTTACCATTTAAAGAATAAATTAAAGTAATTAAAGTATCACCAGTCAGCTTATAATTGGAAAAATTCAAATCTGAACAGCTTAGGGAGGCTGAAATAAGCCTTCATCTGACTGATAAACAAGAAAATGAACTTTCTTCCCTTTTGTATGACCACAAAGGAGCATTTTCTTCAGACAAAGAACCTCTAGGAGCAATTATTGGTCATGAAGTTGACATAATTCTTGATATTGAAAGACCTTATCCACCACTCTTAAGGAGACCTGCATACCCAGAAAGTCCCAACTCAAGAGAAGCTCTGAAAACTCACATCAAAGAACTTCTAGACCTTGGTGTAATAGGAAAAGTTGGCCACAATGAAGAGGTATAAATAACTACACCAGTCATAGTGGCATGGCATAATGGAAAATCCAGAATGGTTGGAGACTTGAGAGCTCTGAAAACTCACATTGTTCCTGATAGGTACCCAATACCAAAAATCTAAATTTCCCTTACTCAAATATCTCAAGCAGTGTATATAACCACTATGGATGCCCTTAAAGGATTCCATCAAAATGTGGGGACACCAAGAGCAAGAAAATATTTGAGGATTATTGTTCATTGTGGAGTGTATGAATATTTAAGAATGCCCTTTGGTATCAAAAATGCACCTTCACACTTCCAAAGAATGATGAATGAACTCTTCCCTGAAAAACTTTCAGAGGGATTGTTAATCATTTACATTGATGAAATTATTGTCTTTTCCAAGACTTGGGAAGAGCACATGTACAGATTGTCTAGAGTTTTGACAAAAATTAAATCAGTGAACATCAAAATCTCTTTGAAAAAATGTCATTTTGGATTTAAAGAACTTAAAGCACTAGGACATGTTGTATCTGGTTTGTCCCTTGGAATTGACAAAAAAAAAGTTTCAGAAGTATTGCTAAAGCTCATGCCTCAGAACAAGAAGGAAATTCAGCCATTTTTAGGTTTTGCAGGATATTAGAGGTAACACATTAAAGATTTTGCATCCATAGCAAGTCCACTTTATAAATTGTGTGACAAAGACACATTTTTTTAAATGACTGTTGACAGAGTCAAGGCTTTTGAGTCTCTAAGAGAATCCTTGACCAATTCACCACTCTTACTGATGCAAGACTTTAAATTGCCTTTTAAATTGTATATCAATGCATCAGGAGATGGGCTGGGTGATGCACTTCACCAAGTCCAGATCATAAATGATAAACCTGTGGAAGGACCCATATGTTTCATATCCGGGCAAATAAAACCAACTGAAGCCAGATATGGAGAAAGTTAAATGGAATGTCTATGTTTTGTCTGGGGCTTGGAAAAACTGAACTACTTGTTAGAGGGATGTGTTTTTGAAGTGATAACAGATTGTAAAGCTTTCAAATCACTTTTAAACATGAAAACACCTAACAGACATATGCTCAGATGGCAAATAGCCATACAAGAATACAGGGGCAATATGACTATTGTTCATAAAGATGGGAATTTTCACAAAAATAAAGATGGACTAAGCAGATGGCCATTACCAAATGATATTGATAATCCTGCTTATGTACCTGAAGAAGCTTCACCACAGATCCCAATAGAAGGAATACGTGTTACAGACTTGAATACCACCTTCTTTGAAGAAGTAAGAAACAGTTACACTCAAGATAAGAATTGTAGCATCTTATGCCAATTACTTAACAAAGACTGTAAAGACAACTCTCTAATACATTCCTTGGATGAAGTATGGAAGAAATCTTATGGTGAAGGCAGATTTCACCTACTGGATGGTATAATTTACCGCAGAACCAAGCACACATGTGTCATCACAGTTGTGGACAGGTAATTAATCAAACTTGTACTAAAAGAATGCCATGACAGCCCCTTTTCAGGACATCTGTCTGAAGACAGGACAAGAGAAAAAGTGAAAACCTGCATATGGTGGCCAATGTGGCAGAAAGATGTTGCAGAGTATTGCAAAACCTGTGACAGATGTCAAAAGGCAAATAAATCCACTGGCAAGAGACTTGGAAATATGATGAAAATCCAAGAACCCGGCAGACCTTGGGAGATTGTCCATATGGATTGGGTAGCTGGCCTACTACCAGGAGGTGACAGACGTTATAATTCTTTCCTAGTGATTGTAGACAGATTCAGTGAAACTCCAATCCTTTTACCATGTCACAAAGATGATACAGCCATGGATAAAGCTCTTCTGATATGGAATAGAGTAGTGTCATGGACTGGCATATTTACAAATATCATTAGTGACAGGGATCCAAAATTCACTTCAGCACTATGGACAAATCTTCACCAATTATTTGGAACTAAGCTGTCCTTCTCTACAGCCTACCACCCACAAACTTATGGTCTAGCTGAAAGGATGATTCAGAGCTCAGAGGACATGGTAAGAAGATTTTGTGCATATGGTCTTGAATTCAAAGATTTTGATGGACTTACCCATCATTGGTGCACTCTGTTGCCAGCACTGGAATTAGAATATAAAACATAAATCCATGCCAGTACCAATCAAACTCCTGCTATCCTAGAAGAGAGATGGAATCCCAAATTACCCCAAGATTCCTTGAGGAAAGATTTGATTGAAATACATCTCACAGCTGCTAGCTTCAATGGAATGCTAGACAAAGCTAGAAAGCATGCAGTAAGGTGCATGGAAGACTTCTTTGCATATTCTAAGGACAAATGGGATAAATCACATGCAACTCCAGATTTTAAAGTAGGGGATTTAGTTCTTGTATCCACCACTAACTTCAATAACATCAAAGGATGTAAAAAGCTGAAAGACTCCTTTGCAGGACCTTTTGTTATTAAGGACTTCCATGGGGAAAATTCTGTTTAAGTAGAGTTATATGAAGAACTTAGCAATAAGCATCCTACATTTCCAGTGAGCTTGATAAAGCCATATAAATCTAGTGATTCTATAACCTTTCCATTTAGGAACAAAGTTCCCCAAGTTATACCTCCTATTGAGGCATTTGGAAGTAATAGAATTACCTAAGTTCTCAAAGAAAGAAAGTTGAGAACCAACAAAGTAAGGGAATACCTTTTTAGGTACAGTGACCCAACTTTTGAAGATGAATAGTTGCCAGAAAAAGACATACCTGAAGCTACTAAACTTCTCAGAAGTTTCAGGCACACTAGAAATAACAATATTACAAAGTAATATTCCTTTTTTTAGGGGGAGGGAACGTGAGCCTTAGATGTATTTTCATATACCCAAAAGACCACAAATGATAAATTAAGATACAAATATAAATAAAATACATTTATTTATATTATAAAAAGAAAATTTATATTATAAAAATAAAAATTGAAATATAAATACAAATTCATATTTAAAAATCAAAATTTAATTATAATTTAAAAATAAAATTACAATAAAATTTAAAATTATGAAATTACATTTTTACTTGTAAAAATTAAGTAAAAATGAATTTTTAATAAGAATTGTGAAATTAAAATATTTTTGGTAAAAAGTTATATAAAATATATTATAGCTTTTTATCCAAGAAATAAACATAAAGAAATTATCACACCATTGGATTCCTCATAAAAAATAAAGTGGGGTCAGCTCTGGATGAAATTTCTGTAACTCAACTCTAAATAAGCTTAAATTAAGTTTTTAGTATTTTTTGTAAAAAAGTATGAAAATCCTCAAAACCTTGATTCAATTTGCACCACATGTGGTGTTAACCAAAAATTTTTGTGTTAAAATTGAGGTGTTGTGTTTAGTTTAGAAGCTATGAGGAATTGAAGTATTTTCAATTGAATTCAATTGAAATGTCAAAATGTGCACGTGTATTAAATAAGTGAACTTTAATTTACATATGAGGTATCAATTATTACAGATGTGTAATTAAAAACTCAATTGAATTACATGTGTAAATTATAATTGTATTACATGATGAGGAATTAAAGAAAAAATAAATTGGAGACATTAATTCTGGGGGGGAAAGACACTCTAGCTCTAAGGGGGAGCTAGACCCCCAAACCCCTTGCTGACTGGCGTGAAATGTCAAAATCCATGCAAACGTTCATTACGTTTGGCCTGGTATTGAATCACAGGGTCTGTGACTCAATTGATGATGAGGTTTTGATACCAACCAGGGTAGTTTTAACTACTTCCAAGAGGGTAAAACTACCCTTAAAATAAAACAATGTTAGTAAAAAACAGTTTTAACTGATTTCTACGCCTCTTAAACACATTCTGACGTGTTTTGAAGGCTCTATACCAGGCATTGCTATAGTAATGGCTGATTTAAGGGTGCAAGATGGCTAAAAATAGCAAAAAATGGCTTAAACCAGCCCCTTTTTGGTCTAAAAAAGGGTTTGATGATGCCATAATTGTCTTTTCTGTTTTCAGACTTTTTTTCACGACTGACAAGAGTAAAACTTACTCTTGGAGTAAGAAAATTGATGGCTATAAAAGAATGTCTTCTTTGCCCCACTTTTCTCTTCATGTTAGAATTTTTTCCTTTTATAATTAGTTTAAACACTGTTAAACGAATCAATAAGAGATTCCAACCACCCTTTTTAAATCATTTTAAACCTTTTAAACACGTGAAAAATCACTAAAATCATTTTTTGTAACTCTTATAATCATTTTTACCCCTGAACCACCCCAAAAGTGAATTAAAGCATCTTTCATCACTGTTAACTTTGTCACTTTGGTTCCAAATTAACTCTGGTCACTTTTGGGAATGTTTTCTCTTCAAATATATTTTTAAAGACTTTTTTCTTTAATTAATTACTTGCAGCTCTTTGCTCAATTAATTCCAATTGAAATTGCTCTTGAAGAAATTTCTTTTGTAGCCTTAAATATCTGTTGTAGAGTATTTTTGGATAAATCTTTATTGTTGGTAAAACAATAAATTTGTATTATATTATTGGTGGTAAAACAATAAATTTTTATTATAATATTGTTTTATACTTATAAATTTAAAAACAATAAAATTGGTGTGTTTTCTCTTTAAAAATACTATTTTCTTACTATTTTTATAGAATTCTACCTTATACCAATTTTGAGGACAGGAAACATACTTGATATCTTATCAAAGTTTCATATCCACACCTTACAGGTTCATTTATGTGTTTCTCAATTTCCTTCCTATTTTCCAGAATTCCTGGGTATGGAGGTCTTCTTAGCATGGGTGGATAGGGTCTTCCTACATCTAGATATAAATCTATATCATGGCCTCTGATTTTGCCTAAGGGCTCTTCACCAATGGAAAATGCTGGTCTATACTTCCTCAGAATTGTAGTGCTGAATTGTACCTCTCTGAATTCATTCAATAATTCTTCCAGAGGTTCATGGGTAGACATTTTGTATATATCAAGTGAAAATATCTTTTTGCTGTTTTTGCCAATGGTAATATGCCTATTCTTACTATTGTAAATATCAATTCCATACATCCTTTTGTAGGCTGTCCCCAGTAGAAGCCCTTGGCTGTGGGCATCTTCAAGCACAAAAAACTCTGGGTTTATTCTGATATTACCTTTCCTATGGAGTATAATTATCACTTTGATAATTGTTCTAATGGATGTCATCCACCCTGCTGCACTTTTGAAGTTCTTTGCTTTTGTTGGCTAGAGTTGTTTTTCAAAATGTGGGAAGTGGTGATGCAGATTATTTCTTGTCACTATTGAGAAGTGTGCTCCACTGTCAATGATTAATTTGTGTTGAGCATTGTAAATAAAAACAGTCATTTTTGTGGCTGTCCCATGTATATATGCCATTTCTTTAGTTGGTGTAACTAGAAATGTCTGTGCATCTTTTGTATGTTTGCACAAGTTTTTATTTGCAGTGTCTTGTGGCATGCCTGCTTCTAACTGTATTTCCTGAATTTCTAGTGGTGTTTCCTCTTGGTACTCCACTAGGAACTCCTCTCTTGGGTCTTGGTCTTCATCAGATTGTTCTCTGATGGCATCACCCATAGAGTCTGATTCAGAAGCCTCTGTTGGGGATTCCTCCTCTAGGACTTTCTCAATGAAATAGACTTTCTTCTTTGCCTTTGGACAGTTATTGGCATAATGGTCTGTTGGACCACAATTGTGACAAAAACTCTTCTTCTTAGTAAATTCTGCCACCATCTCTCTGGGTCTGTCATTGGACTCCACCCTGAAAGTTTTTTTCTCTCTGAAGCCACTGCTTTTATATGCAGAATATTTCCCTATATTTGTTCTCTTCCTCACATCTTGTAAGTTATTTTCAATTTCATCTAGAGTGCAAACTTGATTGAATCTGCATTTCACTGCATTCTCTAGTTCTCCTGGCATTTCTGTCAGGAGTTTGTTATTCCTCATCTGAATATTCAGTTGAGGATCAATGGATTTAAGTCTTTTAGACTGTCTAAGACACCACTCATATGGATCTTTGTCCACAGAGTATTTGTCATTTTCAAATGACATGGTCTTTTGCCATATCCAAGTACCATTGCTGTACTTTTGGATGATTTGACTCTTCTACCATGGCCAGTTGTTTCTTCCATGGATTTCTTTGATCTCTGTGTACCAAATACTAGCATGTCCTTCAAATGCTGTATTCAATCTAGAAGTAATCCAGTAGTCTGGTATGCTTGGTACATCAATGAATAATCCATCAATATAATCTATGAGTTCCATATGATCATATTATCCTGTTCCGGAGAATTTGGGCCAGCTTGAGACCTCAGGAAGCTTTCTCAAGGCTTCCTTCTCAGAATAAGACATGTTATCTCCATCTTGGTATTGAGATGGAGACATTGCCTTATTTGCCAATACAGCATCTGGTTTGATGTCTTCTTGGTGGTATGTACTCTCCAAATCATGGCCTTCTGGTTTGGGCTTTGTTTTTGATAGACATTGAGCAATTTGTTTATGTCTTGATCCAGACAATCCCTGTCCCTTTTTCAGTGGTGTTGCTCTTCAAAGACTTGATTTAGTCTTTTGTTGGTTTTTTCAGAGGCCTTTCTCAATTGAGCACAGCTCTGTTGGATGGCTTTGACTGTAGCCTCTTGTAATATTGCATTTCTTTGCAATCTTTCCTTATACCTCTTGAAATCATCAAGTTATTCTTGAGTTTTCACTGCAAATTGGGACATTTGTAACCACATTTTATCACCGTTTAAGTTACTCTCAGGTGTAACAACATTATTTTCTGTCTGAGTGGGGGTAATATTTCTATTAGTGGAGCTATTGATTCTAGAAGTATTTACAACTATTTCTGGCTTCTGTTTACTTCTTTCATCAAGTCCAACAGCTTCTGGATCATTGGGTCTGACTCTCTCTTCCTTGGCTTGAAAGAGGTCTTGTTTTTGCCCTTGCATTCTTTTCTTCTCCTGGAAACTACCTGGGATTGTGAAGAATGGTGACTCTTAGTCACTGATCTGTTGGTGCCTGAATGGTGCAAAGCCACTGGAGAGCTTTTTTGGTCTACTTCTTGTGAGCCTGAAGGAATCAGAGTAGACCCTGTCTGGTTCAGCTGTTCTATACTGGAATTATTGAAGAATAAGAAAGATAAGAACTTGATGATAGTTTGAGAACAAGTAAATGAGGCTTGACCGAATAAAATCAAATGAGAATATTGAGGAATCAATCAAAATCTTGAAGAACTTCAAATCAATCAGCTCAAGTCAAGTCAATTCAAAGTCAAAATCAATCATGTCTTCAGGAATTCAATCAATCAGTCAATATCTGGAGGCATCAAATTCAATCCATGAATAAAATCAATCTTGAGGATGAATCTGTTATCTTGAGAAATGAAATTCAAATCAATAAAATCAATAAAATCTTGAAAGAAAAATTAATTTCCCAATGATTCCCAATCACAATGACCAATCAATCAAAACCTCCAAAACCTTGATTAAGACAGAAAAAAAAGTAAGAATTGATTAAGAATCAAGAAAAAAAGAAGAGGTCACCATAATTAAGAATGAAAGAGAAAATTCAATTTTCATATGAATAAAATGAATGAAATTAAAATTGATGAGAGATCATAAAGTCATAAGAGAATCACAAAATCATAAAGAATAATAGTTAATGAATGAGAGAAATTAATTTTAAAAGGGTTGAAATAAAGAAGCAATTATGAGTTAATTAATATAATTTCACAGGGGCTCTTCAAAGTGAAGAGGGCCTGGAACTCAGTAAACTGAGACTCACTTATGAAGGGCTCAGGATATGATAAAATGGAATACACTTAATATTTTCATAAGGATAGAATTTCTAATAAAATAAATATGCGAAAGATCAGAAACAAAAAAAAGGTCCAAGTTGTGAGCATGTGAGGTATGTATAACATACCCATAAGGCCACAAATAACTTTATACACAGTTGAAACTGTCTTCATTAGACTTGTTAATTGAATTTAAAATAAAAAATAACAAAAAATAAGTATAACTTTTTTTGGATAAACAAAGTTATAAATATTATGTCATTTTTGGATTCTACACCAAAAATAACCTAGGGTACATCCATAATGTGTTATACCCAAAAACACTTATTTCTTATGTTATTAGAAGAATTAAGAATCTCACAGTACTAATTTAACTTTTTTAACATTTTTTTAAAATTGTTAAATTTAAGATTAAATAAGCTTAAATTTAAAGTTGAATAAGGTTTATGCAAACTTACCAAAATTTTAGTTAAAATTGAGGTGTGGTGTATATTTACTGAATTGGCTAAGGATTTGCCATACAGAATTTAAATCCTGCGTGAGCTCAATTTAAAAGGGTTTAAGGCCATAGTATAGCTTTAAATAAATGAAAGGGCAAAATCCATGCAAAAAGGTGGGACAAAGGAAAAAGACTAAATAGAGCTGGGGTACCCAACTTTTTGGATCTGCAAGGATTCAATTAAGGTTGTCCATCTGTATTGGAGGATTTTCAACCTTATTTAAACTTTAAGATCAGACTTTGATCCAACCTTAAGGCTTAAACTGGTTTTATCCCAATTTGGACAGGAATTTCAAGCTGCCAGAGGGTAAATCCCAATATGCAAGCTTGAATTCAAGGTTTTAAGAACTGTCAAAGCTTAAATAAGCTTAAAAATTTAAGGTTTCAAGCATTAAAACCTTATCAAAACTTGAGGTTTGGTGTGTATTGCTATTTTACATGGAAAAATAGCAGTAACTTCAAAAATTCACTAAAAATCTAATTCTTGATGGATTTGCTTGAAAATTTCACACAGCTTACAATTTCATATTATCTACATATGAATTAAGCTTTAAGTATCTTTTATAAATAAATTCCCTGGGTAATTAGCCTGGAGATTTACTCTTTTAATTAAAACTCAAAGAAAATTATAATTTCTTTAAAAATTAAGTAAAAACTGAGTTTAAGAGATTTCTGCTTGAAACTCTATTTTTAAGCTGTTCATGTGATGAACTTTAATATAAATAAGTTTATTTATATTAAAAACTTAAAATAATTAGTTTAAATGAGGATTAAAGTTACATGGAGTTAAGAATAACCCTGTTAACTTTAAATTGGAATTAAAATTAAGTTACCTTAAGTTAAGAACTGTATTTTTAAGCATGGTTTTTCAGTTTTGACCTGAGCACGCCCTCTATATCCATTATGAATCATGAGAGCTTCTCTGAAGACATAAAAAGAGTCTTTTCATCACTGTTTTTGTCCATCATCAATTATCAATCTAATCATATTAGAAATTTAAACAGGTAAAGTTTTATTAAATATAAAATCTTATTATTAGAGTAATTCTTAAGTTATTTTATTCTTTATTAATTAAAATTAAAAAATTGAAATCATAGAATTTAGATTATTTTTGTAATCACCAATAATATATTTTATTATATAAAATTAATCATCTTAAATATCTTTTAAAATCCACAAATTCCTCTTAAAAACTCTTTAATAATAATTTTTATTATGAAAAGTTGTTTTATCTTTAAAAATATTGATTTTTGGCATGTTTTTAACCTATAATTATTATTTAATATAATAACTGTTGTTTGACTTGTTGTATTAAGTAAATATTATAAGTAAGTTTTCTCTAAGGTTCTATATTTTTTTATCTAGTATTAGTTTTTTTTTATATAGAATTTTTATTATATAAGAATTATTTCTGCACATTGTGTGTTTTAATTCTTTTAAAAATAATATTTATATTATTTATAAGTGGTTAATATTCTTATTTTCCGCATGTAATTGTCTCATTGAGAGCTTTACACTTCTTATTGTTATAACTGTCAGTGACTATAACAATAATTGAATAATTATAGTTTATTAATATTATTATATTTTTATAATAATAATTAAATTCTTTTTTTAAATAATTATTTTTGATAATTATATTTAAATTTGTGGTTGTAATATTTCATTATATTAAATATTTTTACTGAGGACAGTCACAGTACGCTTGATTTTGCTACTATTATCCAGAGTTTCATAGACAAACCTTACACAAGTCCACTGTTTCAACCTGTAAGGGAGAAAGAGAAGGGTTAATAAGGATATGGCCACCACAACTCATACTGTACAGGAAAAAAAAAAGTCAAAGACTAACTTAATACCAATAAATATAATACCCAAACTAATAGTAAGAATATTTACTAAATAATAATTCAACTATATTAATTAACTGGGGAAAGAGTCGGCAGAGGGAGAAAGAGGGGCTGGTATATTTAAGAATCCACTAGTCCTGATCAAAAGAGTTAGGTTTCTTGCAAGGAATATTCATTTGCATTTATTTGAATAATACAGCCCCTGTTTGATTGTACAGGGTCGGTACAAGAGGTGTGGTGAAGTTGGGTGATCATACAGTTTCAGTCTTGTGAATCCAAACTGTATTTTGGAATATCCAGCCTGTGCAATTATTCACAGGCTGTATTTAAGAACCAAACTTTATGCACCTTTCAGAAAGAATATTTCCTGAAACTGATTCCTGATATACATACTGGATTTTCTGGCTTCATTTGTTTGAGTGGTTTTAAGGTTGAATACCCTCACCCCTGATAGTGGCTTTGAAATTTTATCTGTATACCTCTTAAGCCTGTGTTTGGGAACTTCAAGTTCTCTCTTGACATCTTTCTGTACTTAGATTATTTTTTTTGATAACTTTTCAGCAGGAGTGTCTTGAGTAATGTGAACTGAGTCAAATTGAGGATCCCTTTCATAAAGATTGACAAATGGTGCTTGTTTTGTTGAAGAGCAGTGGCAGTTATTGTAAGAAGATTTGAAAAGAGGAATCCAAGTGGTCCAGTTCTCTTTATGATAGCTAACTGTCACAGGGGCTCTTGGAAGAAGAGGGCCTGGCACTCAGGAATCAAGAACTCACTTGGAGGGCTCCAAAGATAAAGAATAATAAGAATGAATTTCTTTAAGAAAGAATAAGGGGGAAAACAAGTATGCCAAAAGATGAGATAAGAAAAAGATGAAGCCAATGGCCAAAGATAATAAAGAAGCCAACAGCCAAGAAGCCAACCAAGTGAATCCTCAATTCACTGTTTCAACCTGCCAGAAAAGGAAATGGAATTAGTATAAGGATATGACCACCAATATCCACTGGACAGGCGAGGAAATAAAAGAAAAGGGTGCTGAATGACTGACTTAAGATTATCAGTATTAACTTTAATAAGGTAAAAGAAAATAAGGATAAAAATAAATCCACTATATTAATTAACTGGGGAAAAAGTCCCCCGGTGCTGAAAAGGTGGCCAGTATATGTGAAAAGCTGAAAAGTTGATCCTGGAAGGTGGATCAATGACTGTATTGTCCGAATCGGGAAATACAGTTCTGGCCATCTTGAAATTTGAACTGTGTGATGGAATTCCCACAGTGGAATAAGAAGTGGCCCAATTGGGCCAAGGCCATACAGGTTGATTGAATAAGGCCTGTACGGATGAATTGGGTTGTCCAAAGAGTATTGAATACTTGATGTCTTGACAACTGATTGAATTTTGTAATACCTCTTGAGAATTGACCTTAGAATAATCCTGAATGAATTGTACCAACCCAACTCCTGCAGATACAGGTGGTTGGGATCCTTGAATGATCTTCTGAATTACCGCCATGGATTGCCAGACTGATAAGCTGAAAGGTCCTCCTTCGAAATGGGCGTTGGAATTATGGACCTTGAAATGGAAAGGTGGAATTGGGTACTGAAAACATCACCATTGGATTGCTGAGTAAAAATGGTGCATAATGGTATATAATACCATATATGCACCACACCTGCAACCTTGAGTACGGAGTACATGAAGGAAAGGGAAGAATTCCCCTTAAGTTGAGGGAAAGGCTTGTTGAGATGATTTGGTGGCCTCTGGTGGTTGCCAGAGGCCATGACGGTGAAGTTGGTCCATGGTGGTCCAGGGCCAAAAGTGGGTCCTACGGGATTTATGGCCAAAATGGGTCCAAGGTGTTTTTGGTCCAATTTGGGTCCAAGGGATTGGTGGCCAAAAATGGCTCAGGTGGGCCCAATTGTGGTTTGGGACCCACCTGGCCTTGGGGGCTAGGTGGCTGCCCCCTTTGGCCCCTTTTGGCCTCATTGGATTAGGCCAAAAGGGGCCTAATCCGCCTACGGACCGTAGAAGCCGTGGGGGGCCTAAATGGCCCAAAAAGGCCATTTAGGCCAAAACCCCCATAATGAAAGGGGTGGCCATGGGGCCTGGAAGCCCCTGGAAGACAAAGGGACCCCCCAGGCCCAAAAACAGTGATGGAGGCCTGGGGGTTGGTGAGGTGGAAATTGGCCAAGAGGGCCAATGACGCAGGATATGGCCTGAGGCCATAAAGGATGATGGGGGCCATAAGTGGCCAATGGAATGGGTTATGGCATAAGAGCCATGGAACACCCAAAAGGGGTCAATTGGCCATAAATGATATGACATGGCCAATTGGCCCCAACTTGGCTCCAGGTTGGATTGCCGCCGCCATCAAGGAGGAGGGTCAAAATACGTGGTTGTGACACTAACATACATCCAAAGGTATTTTTCTAGTATCTTACTTACTCTCTCTGTCTTTCTATAAGCTTCAGGGTGATCAGCAGTTGACAGATCTCTTGAAAACTTGGGCTTCTTACAAATACTGGTCCAAATAGAAGAAAGAAAAGTGAACCTCCATGACTGAAAATTCTTTCTGGAAGGCCATTCTTTATAACAATATTATTGATGGATAAATGGGCCAAATCTAGTGAAGTAATTGCACTAACCTTTGGAATATATATTGCTATTTTGAGAATCTGTCCACCATGACAAGAAGTCATTCAAAGGAATTGAAAAGTGTCAAATTAGTTATGAAGTAGCTTTAAAGATAAATCCAATGACCATTTTTATTTGGAAGAGGCTTGATTAATCCAAGTTCTTTTGATTAATATTCTTGTTTCTTGAACACTTCTTACAGAATGAGACATAATCCTTGATAAATTGAGTCATTCCAGATGAGTGGAAGTCCTTCTTGACAGCTTTTGCAGCTGTCTTTTGGCTAGGAGGGCCAACTAGAGCAGCTTCATGAAGATATTGAATTATATTGAGCTGAATTGTGGGGTAATTTGGGACCACCACCCAATATTTCAAGGGAAGAAGTTCGGAAGAAGAATAAAGTGAATAATCTTCAACAGAGTTACCTTTTCCCAGATCTTTAATAATAGTTCTGTACTGAAGATCTTTCCAAACTCCCTTCTTAATTGAATAAACAAAATTTAAAAGGAAATACCCCTTGACTGCAAATAGCTTTTAGGGTTGAACTTTATCTTCCTTTATATGTTGCTAAACATTCAATGGATTCTTTCTCTTTAAATCCTCCCCCCCCTCTGGTTCAATGTTTTCCCAATGCTACAATGCATCTGGAATAGTTGCTAGGTGTGAGCCTGTGAGGTATATATGAAATACCCATAAGGCCACAAATAAATTTATATACAGCTGATTTAGTCTTGAACAGACTTTTCAATTGAAATTAAAATAAAAAATAACAAAAAAAAATTATAGCTTTTGTTTGGATAAACAAAGCTATAATTAACATGTCATTTTTGGAGTCTACACCAAAAATAACCTAGGGTAACTCCATAGGGTGTTATACCCAAAAATGCTTATTTCTTAAGTTATTAGAAGATTTAAGAATCTCACAGTACTAATGTAACATTTTTAACATTTTTTTAAAATTGTTATCTTAAGCTTAAATAAGCTTAAATTTAAAGTTTCATAAGTTTTATGCAAAATTACAAAATTTTAGCTACAATGGAGGTGTTGTGTATATTTACTGAATTGGCTAAGTATTTGCCATACAGAATGTAAATCCTGCATGAGCTCAATTTAAAGGTGTTTGAGGCCATAGTAGGGCGTTAAATAAATGGAAGGGAAAAATACACGCAAAAAGGTGGGACAAAGGAAAGAGACCAAACAGAGATGGGTTCCCAATTTTTTGGATCTTTAAGGATTTGATTAAGGTTGTCCACCTGTATTTGAGGATTTTCAACCTTACTTCAACTTTAGGATTAGACTTTGATCCAACCTTAAAGCTTAAACTGTTTTTATCCCAATTTGGACTGGAATTTCAAGCTGCCAAAGGGTAAATCCCAATATTCAAGCTTGAAATTGAAGTCTTGAGACCTTTCAAAGCTTAAATAAGCTTAAAGCTTTAAATTTACAAGCATTAAAACTTTATCAAAAGTTAACATTTAGTGTGTATTGCTAATTTACATGGAAAAATAGCAATAACCTCAAAAATTCATTGAAAATTCAAATCTTAATGGATTGGCTTGAACATTTCACACAGCTTACAATTCAATGTCATCTGTGTATAAATCAAACTTTAAGTATCTTTTAGAAGCAGGTTTTATTGGTAATTAGCCTGGAACATTACTCTTTTAATTATACTTAGGGAAAATTAAGATTTATTTAAAAATTAATTAAAAATTGAGTTTAAGAGATTTTTACTTGAAACTTTATTTTTAAGTTTTTCATGTGATGAAATTCAATATAAATCAACTTATTTCAAATTAAAACTAGAAATAATTAACTTAAATGAGGATTAAAGTAACTTGGAGCTAAGAATAACACCTGTAACTTTAGATTGGAATTAAAAATAAGTTACCTTAAGTTAATAACCTTATTTTTAAGCATGGTCTTTCAGTTTTGACCTGAGCACGCCCTCAATATTCATCATGAATCATGAGAGCTGCTCTGCATACATAAAAAGAGTCTATTCATCACTGTTTTTGTCCATCAATTCAATCCAATCCAATTATATTAGACATTTAAACAGGTAAAGTTTTATTATATATAAAATCTTATTATTAAAGTATTCCTTAATTATTTTATTCTTTATATTTCTTAAATTAAAGAATTGAAATCAGAGAAATTAGATTATTGTTGTAATCACCAATAATATATTTTCTTTTATAAAATTATTGTCATAAAATATCTTTTAAAATCCACAAATTCTTCTTAAAAACTCTTTAAATCATTTTTTTATCATAAAAAATTGTTTTATCTCTTGAAATATTGATCTTTTGGCATTTTTTTAACTTATTATAATTGTTCAATGTAATAATTGTTGTATTTGACTTATTGTATTAATTATATATTATATGTAAGTTTTTCTCTAAAATTCTATAATTGTTTTATCTATTATTAGTTTTTTTATATAGAACTTTTTTATAATAATTATACCTGCACAGGGTGTGTTCTAATTCCTTTTTAGAAATAATATTTTTATTACTTTTAAGTGGTTAGATATTAATATTTTCCATGTGTAATTGTCTCATTAAGAGCTTTACACTTATTATTGTTATGACTGTCAGTGACTATAACAATAATAGAATAATTATTAATATTTTTTATTATTATATTATATGATAATAACTGAATTAATTTTTTTAATATAGTTATTTTGATAATTATATTTAATTTTTGGTTATAATATTTTGTTATATTATATTTTTCTACTGCGGACACTCATAGTACTCTTGATATTGTTGCTATTATCAAGAGTTTCAGACACAAACCTTTCACTAGGTGGCAAGGGTATAAGTGATGGTGAAATAAAATTCAGATAAGAATTCATTCCAGCAGGAATTATGGCAAATGAGGAATGCTGAAGACATTAATTATTGGTAATAGCTTCAAAACAGGAATAGAGGGAAAGAAGAAAAAACATCAAGTCATTGAGATCCCCAGCTATTCCAAGGAGTTCCTTTCATTAATCTCATAATTCAGCTGTTCTGGAAGTAACTTCTGATTATCAAATTCAATGGGATTCTTTCCAAAGTCAGTTACCTGACTCAGTATAGCACCCATAACATAATCAGAGTCATTGGTCTCTACAATTTTGGGTAGGGATTGGTTGAATTAAGAAAGAACTGAAGCAGTGGTGAAATCATATTTCAGGTTTTTGAGCTGGCTCAGAGGTTACTAATTGAAGGGTTAAACTCAATCTTTCTTGAGGAACTTGCTGAGTGAAAGGATTAGCTTTCAGAAATTCTTGATAAATCTGAATTAGAAGTTGGCAAAGCCAATGAATTATTGAAGAGCCTTGAGGTTTCTTTGGATTTTTTAATTAACAGTTTTCTATACCTTTGCTTGGTCCATCTTGAGGCCTTAAGAATAAAAAATATAACCTAAATATTCCACACTTGAAGCATGAAATCAGCGCTTGTAGACCTGATCAAAGAGGGTATTGTGTATGAGTTTGTCAAAAACAGCAGAAACATGAGTGAAATGTTATTCCTCATAATTGGAAAGGCCATAATTTCATCCAAATCAACCACCAAATAATGATCAAGAAGATCAGAGAAAATATCTCTGACAAGATTTTGAAAAGAGACAGAAGCTTTGGTAAGCCCAAATGGCATACCCAAGTACCAATAACTGCCATATTTAGCTCTAAAATATGTCAAATTTTAATCAACGTCTTTGATTCTAAGAATTTTATATGCACCACACAGATCCATCTTGGAGAAGATAGAATAACTATTTAAAAAGTAAGAAAATTATTCATAGGAGGAACAGGATATTTGTTCTCCTACTGACAGCCTTGAATTTATTTAATCAAAACACAAACAAAGGCCACCATTCTTCATTTGGACAAAGAGGACATGTGGTCCTGTTGAAGATGAGCTTAGCCTGATGAAGCCTTTCTCTACATTCTCTGAAATGTAGGTCCTGAATGTTTCTGACTCCTTATTCAATAGAGATTAGATGATCTCAACCGGAGGTAGAGGCTCCTCCAATTCAATATGATTATTATGGTCACAGTGAGGAGGGAGGTTGCCTCTTTAGCCTTGGAAAATACATATAAATATTGGTGATAGGCAGAAGGAACAACCTTAATCATGGTTTCAACTTCTTCTGGCTCCACCTCTTCATCCCACATCTCCTCCAGGGAGTCATGACAGGATGAAGGACAAAGGTCCACATTCCCATGTAAGAAAAAGATTGAAGATATAGAATTATCTTCTCCAAGTTCTTTCATCTCTGAAGGATAGTAATGACTGAGGGTAATTTCTGGAAGTAATATAGACAGAAACTGTAAAGGGTGGTGCTCTATAATCACAAACAAAAGCTTCACAAGTAGTGGCAGTGGAAAGGACATTACTGAGGGGAATAATAGAATAACTAGAGTCTTCATAATCAGGATTAAATGTGGTAATCCCTTGCCTTCAATCAATGAATGGATTAAGATTATTGAGAAACTCAAAGCCCAATATGAGGTCTTCTACCTTGGGGGTATAAGCTACTAAAATGTTAAATTAAAATATTTGGAAAGGACAGAGCTCAACCATATATTTGATATTTTGAATCACAGATAAAGAAGGGGAGTCTGTGGAGTCTAAAGTGATAAAATTGATTTTCTCTGGAAATTCTGAAATGGTCAAAGAATACTTGTGAACAAATTGCTTTTCAATAAATGAGTTTGTAGCACTAGAAGCAATGAGGATACTGTAAACATATCAGAGAGAGAAAAAAAAACATTTAAGATATTTTTTGACACCAGTACTCAGAATGTGTAATTGTGCTCTGGGTGGAGAAAAGTGAATACCATTGATCACAGAATGATTTTCACTAAGGCCTTTCCCTGGCTGGTAAATCTGCCTGCTGGTTGGGTAAGATAGTTTGGAGTCCTTTTGAAACAAGCCTTAATACTATTCTTCCCACCCCAATAGGCACACAAGCCCTCCTTTTCAAAACACATCAACTTGTGGTCCTTATTTAGGAGGGAAAAATGGGCCTTGGCCCTTTTTTTAAATCAAAATTCTTCTTCTTTTTTTTACTTGAAGTTGAAGAATTTTGAGCATGAGAAGAACTTAGCTTTGAGGCTTCACCCTTCTTCTCCTTCTCCCTCTCATGGTACCTGGTATCAAGCTCTGGGGTGAAATCCATTTATTTTTGAATAGAATCAATAATTGAAGGATGGGATTGAAATTGTTTCATAATTATAAAGGCCAATACCTTCCCATAATAATGTATAAAAGCCCTTTCACCCCAGCCCCCAATTCTTGAACTTAAATCTTTAAAATCAGCAATATAAAAATAAACATGCCATCATTCCTTCATTATCAAGGAATCCAACTTTGCTTCAAATTTTCTAACTCCATTTATTTCCCCAAATAAAGTGAATAGTTGATATTTGAATAGTCCCAAATTATTGAGGGGCTATCTTGGGTCTTTATTGGTAAGATGGGAAAGATAAGGCTCAATACTTTTTGCAGCCCTGACAATGAGAAATGAAGTGTAATGTTGAGCTTTCTTCTTGTCTTCAGAGAAATTTTCCAGATTATTATGGAAAATCATGTGGAAGGACTGAATAAAGCCTCTAAGTTTGAAAGGTTTTTTAGTCCCTTTAAAAATCTGGTGCCTTCATATATGGAGTCTTGAATCTGCTTAAATATTGGCACTCCTTTTGGTCATTGGCTGCCTAATGGCCAGTGGAGATGGGTTGGGTTGGTTAAACTGGACTAGAGGTAGCCCTCCAGTACCTTCAGATTCACCCATAGGAGCGGAGACAACTCCAGTACTGTCAGACCCTTCCATTTTCATATAATTCTCCTCCTCCTCTTCACCATCTTCGCCAAGACCCTTGAAAGAGCTCTTTGAAATTCCAGGGAAAGGGCCACAAACTCCTGAAAAAGAACCTTATCTTCTTGGACCTTTTCCTTCCCCCCTTCCTGGATGGTGCTTCTCCTTCTATAATTGGTCCTCTATTCAAATGGGCCCTTAGTTGAGGAACTGCTGAGGTCCATCAAGAGGTTCTCTTGGTGCTGTAGGGAGAGCAGCTTGAGTTCTGGCATGAGATATTGTCTGTCTTGCTGGAGATTAATGTTGGAAAGGAATTATTTTCGAAATAAGATAAAATCAAAACTTAAATATGATAAACTTGAGGCAAACCAAATCTGGAAAGCTTGAAGTAAAATTAAAATCAATAATTTCTTGAGTTCAAACAATGAATCAATTAATCTTGAGGAATTAAATCAACAATTCTTGAGGAAAATTAATGAAATCAATGAGTTCATCAGGAAAATCAGTCAATAAATGAAATAAAATCAAATCAATCTTATGTCAAATCAGTGAATCAAAAGTAAAAATCAGAAGAAAATCTTTCTATTAATGTGAGCCTTAGAGGTATTTTTATATACCCAAAAGACCACAAACAATAAACTAAGATACAAATATAAAGAAAATAAATTTATTTATATAATAAAAATAAAAATTTATATTGAAAAATAAAAATTTAATTAAAATTCAAAAATGAAATTACAATAAAATTTAAAATTATGAAATTACATTTTTACTTGTAAAAATTAAGTAAAAATGAATTTTTAATAAAAATTGTGAAATTAAAATATTTTTGGTAAAAAGTTATATAAGATGTATTATAACTTCTTATCCAACAAATAAACATAAAGAAATTATCACACCATTGGATTCCTCATAAAAAATAAAGTGGGGTCACCTCTGGATGAAATTTCTGTAACTCAACTCTAAATAAGCTTAAATGAATTGTTTAGTATTTTTTGTACAAAAGTATGAAAATGCTCAAAACCTTAGTTTAATTCACACCACACGTGGTGTTAACCATCAATTTTTGTGTTAAAATTGAGGTGTTGTGTTTAATTTAGAAGTTATGAGGAATTGAAGTATTTTCACTTGAATTTGATTGAAATGTCAAAATGTGCACATGTATCACATAAGTGAATGTTAATTTACATATGAGGTATCAATTATTACAGATGTGTCATTAAAAGCTCAATTGAATTACATGTGTAAATTATAATTGTATTACATGATGAGGAATTAAAGAAAAAATAAATTGGAAAGATTAATTCTGGGAGGGAAAAACACTCTAGCTCTAAGGGGGAGCTAGAGCCCCAAAATCCTTTCTGACTGGCGTGAGATGTCAAATTCCATGCAAAATTTCATTAATTTTGGCCTGGAATTGAGTCACAGGGTCTGTGACTCAATTGATGATGAGGTTTTGATACCAACCAGGGTAGTTTTAACTGCTGCCAAGAGGGTAAAACTACCCTTCAGTTAAAACAATTTTAGTAAAAACAGCTTTAGCTGGTTTCAACGCCTCTTACACACATTCTGACGTGTTTTGAAGGCTCTATACCAGGTATTGCTATAGTAATGGCTGCTTTAAGGGTCTGAAATGGCTTAAACCAGCCCTTTTTTGGTTTAAAACAGGGTTCAATGATGCCGTAATTAGCTTTTCTATTGTCAGACTGTTTTTAACGACTGACAAGATTAAAATTTAATTTTGGAGTAAGAAAATTGATTGCTATAAAAAAATGTCTTCTTTGCCCCACTTTTCTCTTCATGTTAGAATCTTTTCCTTTTATAATTAGTTTAAAAGCTGTTAAACCAATCAATAAAAGTTTCCAACCACACTTTTTAAATCATTTTAAACCCTTTAACCACGTGAAAAATTATTATAATCATTGTTTGTAACTCTTATAATCATTTTTACCCCTGAACCACGCCAAAAGTGAATTAAAGCATCTTTCATCACTGTTAACTTTGTCATTTTGGTTCCAAATTAACTCTGGTCACTTTTGGGCATGTTTTCTCTTCAAATATCTTTTTAAAGACTTTTTTCTTTAATTAATTGCTTGCAGTTCTTTGCTCAATTAATTCCAATTGAAATTGCTCTTGAAGTAATTTCTTTTGTAGCCTTAAACATCTCTTGTAGAGTATTTTTGGATAAATCTTTATTGTTGGTAAAACAATAAATTTTTATTATATTATTGTTTTATACTTATAAAGTTGAAAACAATAAAATTGGGGTGTTTTCTCTTTAAAAATACTATTTCTTACTATTTTTAAAATAATTCTGCCTTATACAAATTTTGAGGACAGGAAAAGTATTTGATATTTCATCAAAGTTTCATATAAAAATTCTTGAATATGAACAAAAATTAACATTGATGAATGAAGATCTTGTATGAAATGAATATTATAACCAATTTGAAAAGTAAAATCAATCTTTAATCTGAATTAAAATTGAATAGAAGGAAAATGACTAAAAAATGGTCAACCAAAATATTTGAAGAGAAAACAAAAATTTGATGAAGATTGAAAGAAATTTATAGAAGGAATCAATTCTGAAAAGTAAAAGAGTGATTTAAAGTTGAGATATTTGAAGCAAATGTCATTGAGATCATAAGAGATTCATAATTGGTTAGAGAATCAATCATGAGTTCATTAATTCAATTTCACAGGGGCTCTTTCTGTGAGCCTTAGAGGTAATTTCATATACCCAAAAGACCACAAATATAAAAAATAACATATTAATATAAATAAAATAAATTTATTTATAAAATAAAAATCAAAATTTAAATATAAAATTATATTAAAAAATAAAAAAATTAAATATAATTTAAAAATAAAATTACTTTAAATCTTGTAAATATAAAATTACATTTATACTTGAAAAATTTAAGTAAAAATGAAATTTTAACAAAATTGTGAAAAAATAAATAAATTTGGAAAAAAGTTAAATAAAATTTATTATAACTTTTTATCCAATAAATAAACATATAAATTTTATTTCACCATTGGATTCCTCATAAAAAATCAGGTGGGGTCACCTCTGAGTGAAATTTTTGTAACTCAACTCTAAATAAGCTTAAATTAAGTTTTTAGTATTTTCAATACAAAAGTTGAAAATCCTCAAAACTTTAATTTAATTCACACCACATGTGGTGTTAACCATCAATTTTTGTGTTAAAATTGAGGTGTTGTGTTTAGTTTAGAAGTTATGAGGAATTGAAGTATTTTCAATTGAATTCAATTGAAATGTCAAAATGTGCGCGTGTATTACATAAGTGAACTTTGATTTACATATGAGGTGTCAATTATTACTGTATTGTACTGTACAATTGAATTGAATTACATATGTAAATTATAAGTATAATACATGATGAGGAATTAAAGGAAAAAATAAATTGGAAAGATTAAATTTGGGGGGGAAAAGGAACTCCAGCTCTAAGGGGGAGCTAGACCCCCAAAAGCCTTGCTGACAGGCGTGGGATGTCAAAATTCACGCAAAAGTTCATCACTTTTAGCCTGGAATTGAGTTACAGGGTCTGTGGACTCAATTGATGATGAGGTTTTGATACCAACTGGGGTAGTTTTAGCTGTTGCCAAGAGGGTAAAACTACCCTTAAGATAAAACAATCATAATAAAAACAGTTTTAACTGGTTTCTACGCCTCTGACACACATTCTGACGTGTTTTGAAGGCTCTAGGCCTGGTATTGCTATAGTAATGGCTGATTTAAGGGTCTAAAATGGCTAAAAATGGCTAAAAATGGCTAAAAATGGCTTAAACCAGCCCTTTTTGGTCTAAACCAGGGTTCAATGATGCCATAATTGGCTTTTCTGTTGTCAGACTGTTTTTCACGACTGACAAGAGTAAATTTTACTTTTGGAGTAAGAGAATTGATGGCTATAAAAGAATGTCTTCTTTGCCCCACTTTTCTCTTCATGTTAGAATCTTTTTCCTTTTATTAATTAGTTTAAAACTGTTAAACCAATCAATCAAAGATTCCAACCACCACTTTTAAATCATTTTAATCCTTTTAACCACGTGAAAAAATCATTATAATCATTGTTTGTAACTCTTATAATCATTTTTACCCCTGAACCACCCCAAAAGTGAATTAAAGCATCTTTCATCACTGTTAACTTTGTCACTTTGTTTCCAAATTCACTCTGGTCACTTTTGGGCGTGTTTTCTCTTTAATATTCTTTTTAAAGACTTTGTTCTTTAATTAATTGCTTGCAGTTCTTTGCTCAATTAATTCCAATTGAAATTGCTCTTGAAGAAATTTCTTTTGTAGCCTTAAAATATCTCTTGTAGAGTATTTTTTGGATAAATCTTTATTGTTGGTAAAACAATAAATTTTTATATTATTGTTTTATACTAATAAAGTTATAAACAATAAAATTGGCGTGTTTTCTCTTAAAAATAATATTTCATACTATTTTTAACTGAATTTTACCTTATACAAATTTTGAGGACAGGAAAAGTACTTGATTTCTAATCAAAGTTTCATATCCACACCTTACACTTTCAAATAAAAAGAGGGGCCTGGAATTCAGGAATCAGGGAACTCACTTGAAAGAATCCAAATTATCAATGAAATAGGAAATAATATATTTCTTCAACAAGAATATTGTAAATTCAAGATGAGATTACAAATAAGAAAGAGAGCCAATGGCCAATGAGCAAACCAACTAAGCTCTTCATTCAATGTTTCAAGCTTCCAGAAAGAAAAATTGAATTTGTAAAGTGTGTCTGTGAAACTATTGATAATATTACTATTAATCAACAGTACTATGACTTTTCTTATGAAATATAATAAATCAATTTATTTTAACCACAATTAAATGATTAATTATTTGATTATTTCTTTTACTTTTTATGCACTACTATTGATTATAACAATAAGCAGTAATTTTCTATAGGAATCAATTACAAGAAGTATTCAATAGTCATACTTCTTTATTAAAATGAAAAATTATTTCAATATATAGTTATTTTTTGCAAGAATATTTATAAGGATCATTCTTGGGAAAAACTATTACTATAGAAAATCTTTAAGAATTAGATAAAAACACTCACTAAAAATCCAATAATACCTTGTAATTAATTGGCAGAGTGATTTGACAGATTAATTGTGGATTTAAAGGATCAAAATGGTATGATGACAGCAGAAAAACAAGAAGATAACTAAATACTATTGTAAATAGTATATTTCTATGATTTTACATCTTTCTTATTGATTCTGAAAGAATTGAAACTTTTAATAAAAGGATTAACTCACACTTACTTGTTGGTACAAAACATATAAGTGAATAATAAGATGATTTGGAAAAAACAGCAAGAAGAGGCCTCTTTTAAGTAAGAAACAGCTCACAGAGGCGTCCCATGGAGAAAACTGAAAAACAATTGAGTGATAAACCAATTATCCTCCTTGGATTATTGATTGCATCACCTGTTGTCACATAAGATTATCATAATTACTTAATTAAGTCTTTTTACATGACTACCAACCCATTTATGGTTGATAATAAAAGGAGTAGAAACTGTAAATCTTCTTCTATTTCAAAATAAACATTAATTTATTGAAGTTATAAATTTTATTGGAAACATCATCCCAGGTTTGATTTTCTGTGAATTTTTGAAGATTCTGTGTTTCATGTGGAATCATCAAAAATGGACTATAAGTAAAACCTTTAGTTTTAATTATGAAGTCATAATTCTTTTTGGTTTTTATATGGCTCATACCGTTCTAAATGGGTCCTGAAGTATTAAGAATTGTATTTTGAATGAATTTTTGAAGTTTTTTACCTTATTTCTACATAGATTTGCAAATAGCACAGTAATAGCTGGTTTCCATGAGGTAAACAAATTGATAATAGTCCAAAAATGGTTTGAATTACTCTTTTAAGGTTCATCCATGGAGAACGTTTAATAATTTACATGGTTACAGTAGTAGGAGTTTCTCCTTTGCTCCTTGTCATGTCAAAATAGCAGCTTATTTGTTATTTTCTTATGATTTAATGGGACTTTAACTTAGTTACCAAGATCTCAAAAGGTTTCAGTATCCCAATTGGGCCATTATAAGCCATTAATAAAATCTTCAGAGCTATCCATTCCTGAGAGGCCTCAGAAGTTGGTGTCACATGGTGGAATGTGATCTACAACTTGCCAGTATTAATCGGTCTTTCAACTGGTTTAATAGCCTCTTTGGCAAGAGTTCCCTTTGCTGAGGTCTGGCAGACAGCATTGTGACAGTTGGTAACCCTGGCTCTCTCCAATGTCTTTTGTCCCTTTTGGCTATTTTCACATCAAAGATAGTAATTCAGTCTTCAGGACTGATATCTACTATGGGTGTACCAAAGCTTTATTTTTAAGTTCCACAAACATTCATAACACTAATCTTAGTGTATATGTAACATGGGATTCACACTATTTTTGGTGTGAAATTGAGAAAAACAAAAATTTTCAAAATTATTTTATGTGGTATTGATGATGTTGTGTTGAATTATTTTCCATATTGCCACCTAATAGAGTTAATTTAAGCTTATTCACTCCATTGAGCTACCCTAGGTGAATTTCTGTTTAGAATCTGAATCTGGCCTAAGTCCATCAATTTACTTTTTCACAAAAAAGTTATTCATCTTTTCTTAAATAAAAAATGATGAATTTTGGGTATATTCCTGACTTATGGGTTATGCATAGTTTAAAAGTGAATTTTATATTTATTGTGGTCTATTTGGGTATGTAAAATATACCTCAAGGCTCACAGAATTAGCAAAGGATTAAAAAATATCAACTGAAAGGTGAGAAAAGAGGTACAAAATTGCCTTAATAATATCATATTTCACTATCAAGATAAAAATAAATCCTAGTATATTAATTAACTGGGGGAAGAACCCCAAGGCTTGAAAAATAGGCTGGTATATATGAAACGTTGATAGCTTGAATCCTTCAGGCTGGAAACTGGTCTGTATTTAATCCCTGAATTTGTATTGGTTGCTTGCATAAATCTACACTGGCAGAATTGGGAAATGAATTGGGTTGAATTATCTTCTTTGAGTCTATGGTTGAAATACAGGCCTCTATGGAAAGAGACTGTATTGAATAATTTTAGTTTCCAATGTGGATTGATGAAGCATTGACATTTGACAACTGACTTGAAACTTCCTCTAGAATATCCCTTGAAATGAAACTTCAAGTATTACCTTGGATGAATACTGAATACTTGAAAACAGCCAATACCATATGAGTGGGATGATTGGTGTTCATAAAAATACTTTGAGATTAAGCCTTGATTAATCCTCCTGAAATATTATGCCATAAGGGCTAGAAAGGTATTTTTAAATTTGAATTCTGGCCCCTTGATTTAGTCACCATTGGATTTCTGGTGAAAAAAAGATGCATGATGGTGTATAACACCATTTATGGCACTTATAGGTATTAAAAGGAAGAATTGGCCAAAAGTCTTCTGGAGGACATCCTTTACAAACATTGAAAAATGTGGATTTGATGGCTTCAGAGGCTCAATGGGTGTTTTGGCCATTTTTGGGTTCTGTGGCCAAAAATGGCCTTTACAGGCTTAAAACTTTCTTTGTGAAAAAATGTGCAAAATTGGCAAAGTGAGAAATTAAGCCTCAAGTAGCCCAATATGGCCATTTGTGCATATTTACCATATTGACAGGGAAATGGCATATTATGGAAAAAGTGCAAAAATTGTGCAAAACTGTATTCAAAGCTAGAAAAGCTTAATACAGCTTTTTGTGATTTATTTTTTCCTTTTGACTGGTAAATGCAGAAAAGTGGCCAAGAATTTCCTAATGATGGTGAAGTGGCCAAGTTGGCCCCAGATAATAAGAGGCCAACAAAGTGAATTTGGCCAATTTGTACAAAATTCCATAAATTGGATATGACATATATATGCCATGAAATGATCCAAGAGGGTGATTGTCCATGGTTGTGGCAAAGCAGGCCTGTGATCATTACTGAACATGTCTAATTATTATTATTATTATTATTATTATTATTATTATTATTATTATTATTATTATTATAGGCCTTCAAATCTTTATTCTAATAATATTATTCTGTTAAGCGCACAGTCATAATATCTTCATAATTATCTCATACGCTAAACCTGACATTCACTTATTGAAAAAGGTATTTGGTATGAATGTTCAAATATATATTTACATTTTGATTATTAATTCATTGAATAAAGATATCTGTTTAATAAGATAAAAAAAGGGATATAAAAATAAGTTTTTATTATCAATTAATTCAAGATGTGTAACCAAATTCTTAAAAAAAAAATCAGATTTGTATGTCATTCTTCATTAAATATAAAATTTGAATAGATTCTTTAATATTTTTCATGTTGTTCAAAGATAAATGAAAAAAAAATTCTCATATGATTTCTTTGCTATTTGTTTTTTCATTCATGAAAAAATATTAATATAAAATTTCATAATTGCTTTTTTTAGTAAATAGAAGATATAGCATGATAGATTTTTTTTCTTATAGATTTAAAGTTTTTGGTTGAAAATAACAAAGATTGAAGCTCACCAAACCTCATCTCTTTGTTCAAAATAAACCCAGGCATAAATGTTGACATACCCAAACCCTTCACCTTGTTTTCTTACAGTCATATAGAGAACAAATTGTCTGACAAAGGTCATGTTTCTTTTAACTTGCATTTCTCAAGTTGAAACAAAAACTTCCAGACTTGAAGACTGATATTTTTCACAATCAGCTGATTTATACCTCTGATAATTTCTTGTTTGTTTCCGTGGCTTTCTCATAAAGAAACTTTCAATTGAATTGCAATCAAGCTGTAGTTTTTAATATTTGATTATAAAAACTCAAAAACAAATACTTTGGGGGGACTGATATGGTCAATGATTACAAGAGATGCACAGGGCCATTCAAAGTCTTTCAAACACATCATTACATCAGTGGGTTTACTTAAACAAAAACAAAAGTTCAATTCAGAATCTCATGAAGAGATTCTTCACAAACTTGACATTGGAAGCGAAAAGGATAAATATTGAGCTTAAGAGCATCTATAGTATTTTAAAATAATCTGTAGAAAAATATTGAATCAATTCTTTTGCGTCGCCAGGGCAGAAGGCGTAAATATTTATGGTCGAGAAGATGCGAAAAAATTATTTTGAAGTAGAAAAGTTTGAAAAACTTTTGATGACTTGTTGAGGTTCGGAGAAAAACAGCCTAGCATCGCCGCTATGCGTAAGGCGAAAGTTGATGTGTGAGTGTTTTTTCTTGCCTATCAAATAGGCTGAAACAAAATGGCTCCTGATAAATCTATTAGTTGAAGTTGAGAAAAGCCGTACACTAAAAGAGGTGATTCGAGTGGGTGGCCAAAGGACCCTATTACAAATTAAGACAAGGTAACTTGCGGTTGGGTTCAACACGAGATCTTACAGTTCTGTCTTTTTGTTTACGTGAACAAAATCTTTTCAATTTTAACATGAATTACTTGATGTATCGGACCGCGTCTTTGGAAAACACATAAGATAATCCAGAGCCAATTGTAGTCGCACCAACGGTCCAGCTAGGCAGTATTGCGTTTTGAACAGTTTAAGCAAGAAAAATTGGGATCAGCGTGGACGCACAAAGAAAAAATATCAATCACAAGGTAAGCTGAAGTAATTGCTATTGACAGAGCAAAAGCGAAAAATAATTTAACTGAAGAATGCATAGAGAAGATGCCAAATCCATTGGTAATAAGGGATTAATAGTGGTTATCCCTACAAGAGCAAGCTGAAGAAATGTGTTATACTAATCCCTCATAGCAAAACAGAGCGATAGAAATCCGAATTAAATTACAATATCCATTAGCCAACCACACGACAAAAACAATATACGAACTTTACTAATCAGGGTCGGCTTTACTTCGGCTGAAGGTAAGGAAAAATCCCAAAATCGTCTAAAGGTTTTCTAAGATGAGACAAGACCAATAAGCAATCTCACCAATGGTGCCAGGTTTGCAAATAGCGATAGCCGTAAGAGAATGGCGTACAGGTGATGGTAGCGATTGATATCTGAAGTAAAAAGCTGAGAGACCCAACAAGACATCCCTTCCAATGATGATCAAAGCTAAGGGTACTGGGAGATGATAGTTGTTTTGTGAAACATAAAACTCGTTAAGCCTGATTTTTTCTATCGGTTGCCTTATTGGCTTGATCGAAAAGCATTTGAAGATGGCTACTCAACGTGGTAAAAGCCCTTTCCAACCCAAGCTCATTACTAAAGTGGTCATCAAGATCTTATCAGCAGCCGGATCGAGGATGGTGCCGAGCACACTTGCCATTTTTTCTGGGTACATGCGAGCCAATTTCCCATCGATCACGTCGGTGAGTCCACAGTAGAAGATCAAGGCACTACTAATCAAATGATGATCATGTAGAATGCTGTAAGCCAAACCAGGGCAGAGGATGATTCGCGTGACGGTAAGTAAGTTTGGCATGGTATAAATGTTCTCCCTGCTTGAATGAGCTGGCGCCTGAGGCGATTGTCCAAGAGCTGGGGTCCTGCTGACTAGACCGGAACTCAATCCACGCAACTTGATCATGAAAATTGGCGAAAAAGCATTTTTGAACCATGACGATTTCCTTCCAACGGGTGGACGAGTTAGCAGGCAGCGATCCAACGTTTTTGTGCTCAGACAGTGTGGAGAATGGGAAGAATGCTGAAAGTAATGTGTTATACCACTGTTAAGCTTCCTGAACCGATGAGAAAGAGCAATCGGGGCGGCGCTTCGGCAGCGTAACAAGGGCAAGTGGGCAAGAATGGCCTGGGTCATGACGAATATTGGCTTGTCCAGGAACGAGGTATGAGAATTGACGATGCTCGATGCCGACGGGCTACACGATATCGGACGTTGCTCGGCGTAGTAACCCCGATGAGGCCGAGTTTGAGCCGGTGTTTGCTGATCTCGGTGAGCAGAGGCCGAGTGAGCTTCCAAGTTCCGACCGAGGCGAGGCTTGCCGACATGATGCGTCCCAAGTTCCAAACAACCACCGGCTGAACTAAGAACCAGCTGCGATCTCGTACAGCCTTGCAGGCAGCTCGGCTGCAATATACCAGGCGTCAGACTATTCAAATGGACCACCAGGCCATCGCCTTGTTGGAGGAATGAAAGGCTGAACGATGGTTTGACTCTTAAAGCACCAGAGGAGTGGCTGATCGGCATATATAGTCCATGGTTGGAACTTGTGAGCCAAAGTTTAGATGGACGTTGCCACTTCAGAGTATGTCTCAGGGGGCTCTCGAATTGAGTTTCTAGTGGAATGTGATTTTGTTGACGGACCAAAGCAAAGAAAATTCATAAGTCAATCTTAACTAATGGATCTCTCAAGTAATTCTGTTTTACTTCATAAGGATAAAATTTTAAGTATTTGACATCTAATTTTGAAGTTTCCTGAAGGACACCATTTACTTGAAAACTAATCATCTTAGGCTTCTTTTTGCCAATTGAAGCAAAAGAAAACTAGCAAGTTTCTCAAGATGCATATGTAACCTATAGGCTTCTCAAGGAAAACCTAAATCATCAGTGTAAAATGTCAAAAATAGTAATTTTATTCCAAATGTGTGATAATTTAAATAAAAATTATATTTTCAATTTTCAAAGCCTCTTGTATAAAATTTCTGCTTGACAATTATCACCTCAACATCTATGGAATTGATAAAAAGATTCAAGAGACATAACTTACGATTGGTAAAAATAAAAGGCAGAAATCTAATTTAATCAATAAGGTAAATAAATATACATATGTAATAGTTTTCCACTAATCCCATGATGTTCACAGGCAAAAGATGGTACAGGTGAACTCCTATGAATGCCAAATTAACTCTGTTTTGAGACCAAATATCAGAAACAACCTTTCTGTATATACTAACAAGCCTCTTTCTCTGATAATAGACAGCTAGGAGTGTATCATAAACAATGGTAAACCTATACCCCATTTCAGTCAAAAGGTGCTGGACTAAGACTGCTCACATAAGTCTTTCTCTGAAAAAAATCATAATCTTGGCTTTGGAATATATGATTTTGATTAATATTGGAAAAGATCTGACATAAATATAAGCATTACTTAATTACAATTAGAAAGAATAAAGGAGTTTGAGATAAGTTCACCTTCTTTTGACTGTTGCAGGTTTTATCAGAACCTTATCATGTGGGTTGTTTTACAGTTCTATAACCTTCTTTTCTATTTATTAGAAAAAATAGACAAAATATCTTGATCAAATATTAACAAGTCACAGTTCTTTTTCCAAAGACTATACCAGCTTATCTCTGGAAAATGTTAGAGTTAAATTCCCAACAATTGAAAATGAGTCTGAATTGATTTTACATACTTTTTCAGGCACCCATTATTCATCAGAATCTTTATGCCATGGCATCTGATCATGTCAGTCTGAGTGTATGATAAAGGGATGATAAATGTATTTACAACTTTAACTATGACTGTAACATGGTAAAATATAATTAAAAAAGAAATTTTATAGAGGTTTTAAGGGCTTTACTATGGAATATAGTGGTGGTGAGCACTGCTGAAAGCCCATGATGCACTGGTTGTCAGTTGATTAACTATAATAAAGCAGTACAATACTATGAATATAGTATAAACTGATTATTTCCAAAATTATAACTGTTCTTGACAGTTGTACTATATATGAATGTAAGAGCAGGATGGGAATTCCTCTTTTGGGAAGAGAAAGGTCCCTTTTTATCCTGAAAATGGGTGAAAAGTTCCTCTAGACCAGTTCATGTGGAAGAAGTGAATATTTTGCACTTCCAAGGACTGGTTTATGGTTTTCACAAAGCCTGTATAGCCTGTATTGGGTTCAGATGTGGTTTCAACACAGGGTGACAATTTTCATCTTGAGACCACACAGCCCTCTTCTGACATGTATGACACATAGAATGCTGTACAGAACCAGTATGGGACCCCAGTATTGAATAAGCTATGAGGTATTCAATGATAAAAGGGCTCCTTTATCTCTTTGACACCTCATATTCAAAGATATGTGAAAGTATCCCACAGTTCAGGTGTATTGGCCCAACTGTGGGCTTTTAACCTTAACACTGCTATAGCTTTGTCAGTTTTCAAGATATTGAGCTCAAACCTAGTTAATTTTGTAGCCCTGGATGGGACCTACACAATGATATCTAATTTGGTATGGGTAGCATTAGATATGGAAAAGTTATACCATGTTCAATTTCCATTATCCAAATATGAATTTTGCTCACATCTGGTATGGAACTTGTTTGCTACATAGCTTTTGTCCTAGATGGGCTATAAGGGGATGGATGACACCATCAGATATCCCTGATTGTGCTATTTCCAAAATGACACCCCCTTAGGTATCCCACACTAAAACTGTAGAGTTTAGATGAGAGGTGAATATTTTAATCACCCTTATTTGACCTTATTTTGGTCATAACTTTTGTAATTCTGGTGCTAGCTCAGTTTGGCTTGTACCATTGGCTAGCACTGACTGAGAGCTTCAATTGTAGCATCCATTTGATGGTATTAAGCCTCTTTATCTAGATTTTATATGGGAGGTTAAAATTAAGGTTTATGCTCAGCAACTGCTTTGAGCCTGAATAACTTTGTTATTGTTTGTCCTATGACTATGGAAATTTTATATTGGGAGAGAGGTGAGTTTCCTCTTTATTTTGGCTCAGCTCCATGTTTTGGTGGTGTTTAACTTGACCATTGGCTTATGGTATTTGTCACAACCACAGCAATTCACCCTCTTGGACCTCAATATGGCATATCCATGCCATATCCAATTTATGGCAATTTGGCCATATCCATAATAATTGGCCAAATTGGCCATTTCATGTTATTTGGCCTTTTATGGTCATTTCATCATCTGGGGCAAGCCTGGCCCCTTCATCATCATCAGGCCTTTCCTGGCCAGGTTTTGCTTTTGGGAAGTCTTTTGTATTTTCCAGTCAAGAGGGAAAATACAGCCCAAAAGCCTGCATTTGGTTTTTTAAGCTTTAAATACAGATTTGCACATTTTAGGCTATTTTACCATGTAATATGGGAAATATGCCCAAAAGACCATATTAGGCCATTTGGGGCTTAATTGACAGATTTGCACATTTTGCAAAAATACAGTTTTAAAGCTGTATTATCTGTATTAGGCTAAAAACCCAAAATTGGCAAAAACATCCAAAAACCACTTTGTCACATCTGAAGCCACCAAAACTCATTTTTCACTCTTATCCTCCTGGTATCATCCCAAAAGCCCTTTGTCCATTTTCTTCCTCCAATAACCAAAAGTGCCATAAATGGTGTTATACACCATTATGCATCTTTTTCACCAGCAATCCAATAGTGCCAATATCAAATTGTTATTTCCACATTCCATAAGGTCATCAAGGAATCACATCATCCAGGGGGTTAATCAAGGCTCAAGGACAAGTTTCAATCTCAAATACCAATGACACCATAAAGCAGTCATTGGTTATTCTCATTCACAGTATTCCTCCAAGGGAATACTGGCAGCTCATTCTCAAGGGATATTCAAGAGGCAGTTCCAAAAAAATTTGTCAAGGGTCAGTGTTCCATCAATCCACCTTGGCAACCACATTAATTCAATACAGTCTGGATTCATCAAGACATGTATTTCATTCATACACCTTGTGAATTAAATTCAACCCAGTTCATTCCCCAATTTGTCAAGGTATACACTTCATCAAACAGTCCATACAGCTTCAAGTATTAAATACAGACCAGCTGCAGCCTGAAGGAGTCAAGCTCTCAATTTTTCACATATAACAGCCTCCTTTGACCCTGGGGGGTTTCCCCCAGTCAATTAATATATTTTGATTTTATTTTATCCCTATTTATCTTATCATTTTTGTTAAGTGAATACTGATATTATCAAGTAAGTCATTGAGAACCTCTTTCTTTTTCTTTCTTTTCCTGTCAATGGATATTTAGTTGGCATATCCTTACTAATTCCATTATTGATTTTGGCAGGTTGAAACAGTGATTAAGGACTTACTTGGTTGGCTCTTTGGCCATTTGGCTTCTCATTTTTCTTATTGCTTCTCATCTTTGTACTTGCATCTTTCTTAGAGAAATTCAATTCTTTTATTTTATTTTCTTTATCCTTTTGGAGTCTTCCAAGCAAGTTCCCTGATCTCTGAGTGCCAGGCCACTCTTGCTTTCCACTATATCCCCTGTGACAGTATTTTGGCTATCATGCTTGTGCTCTGGCTTTGAGTCACAGGCTGACAGGTAAAGGGTTTTGGCCTGTATGGGAAGAAACTGCTACAGTTTTTTTGTAGAAGTTTTCAAAATTCAATAAAGCCTCAGAACCAACCTGTTATGTGCATTGAAAGCCACAAAAAGACTTCTTATAGCAAAAAAATTTACTATCTCATGATTGAAAAGATAAAACAACTTCCCATAGATCAAAAGAGGCCATATTGTAATGAAAACTAGATGATTTAATTTTTCTTCCACAAACCTTCACCAGCCACAAGTTAACACTAATAAAAAATACCTGTACTTAGTATAGAAAAGCTACAATTCCACCACCTTCTCCTCTCTTCAGGGTGTAAGAGGCATGAAAGATCAAACCTAAGAGTTTTACAATCCTTCCCAGTCTGTGGAACAATTAATTTTTAAATAGTCTGTAGTTAAAATTAAGTGTTTAAGTTTAAGATATTATTTACTAAAGTATTTAACAAGAATAAATGAGATATAGTGGGATGGAGGTACCTAAAGGATAAAAATACAAAAGACATAAAATAAAGTGCAGAGCACTGCCAAAAGCATACATATAGGAACTACTGATCAGAGGAATATATAACTAAAAAGAAAAAGAATACACAATTCATAAAAGGAAGGAGGATAATGATTTAACAAATGAAAGAAATAATAAGATAAATAAATAAAAGTAAAAATAAACCTGAGGGTGTATCACAACTATATAAAACATACCATCAGTCTTTTAATCTTGAGCTTTGGTAGTATTTGTGCTTAACTTAGCAGATCCATGGAGATCTTTGACCCTGGTCTTCAGTGAAGACTTTTGAACCTCAGACAGAAGTTGAGGGTTCTCCATTAGTTTTTTCTCTTTTTTTATACACAAATGTTTAGAGGTCATTTACAAAATATCTCAACACTATAAGACACAAAATCCCATCTCCCTTCACTTTTCATAACCTAATTGGATTATGCTGTGGTATTCCACACCTTAGGGGCCCAAATTCAAGAAATCTTTTATTTAAAAGACTATCAAATAAAGACTCAATAAGGCAAACATTCACTTTTAATCAATTGTTATTAGGGGATCAACTAGTAAAATGGATTGAAATTCATTGATATGAGTAATCCCATAAGAGAATCCTATGAAAACAGTCTATGTAATTACAAAAATAATAATAAAGGGAAGTAAAATCAAAATACAAGAAAACAGAATGTTAAATTCACCAGGGGAAGAGGGAGTGAAACACTCAAATTACTCAGCAATACAGTAGTAGAGTGGGGCCACTTTAATAAGAAATATATTGAAACTGTATTAATCAAGTGTCATAAGATAGAAAGAAAAATGAATAAAAACCTTAAAACTACACAGCATATCTGTTGAAATACAAGCACAGGCACCTGATAATCCAGAAAAGATAAATTGAAAGAATAAATTTGAATTAAGGAAAATTAAATCTAATAAAGGGAAAATAAAATCCCCACAATACAGATAATTCTCAACATGCATTTAAAACAGTGCACAGACCCACGGTGCAATGGCAGTACAAAATCACCTCATCCACCAAAAATGGTGCAATAAACCAAACAAATGGTGAAATATCTCCAAGAAATAACACCTTAACATTTTTTTGAAAAGAAAGGTTTTAGCTAGATTACATAATAATGCATGAAAATGTTGCCATCAACTGAAGATATGGTTCAATACCTCCAAGAAATGACACCATTAAAAAATTCCTCACCAGCAAAAAAATCTCAGATTACATAATCATATAAAAATGGCTCAATTAAGCAAAAAAGCGTTATCATTTCAGATTAACCACTATAAACAAACTATCCCAGCCAAAAGAAGTGAAAACTCTTGAGTCCCTTGTTTTTGAGTGCCTCTGTGGAGAGCCCACAGAATATGAATAGAAGGCCTCTCTCCCTAATTTTCTCCCTCCCATTAAAGTATTTTTATACCAAGAAGGAGAATAATTATTGATCCCTCACTAATAGGTCAATCTTTTATTATTATTAAATGGAATTTGTATACCAAGAAGGAGAATAATTCATTTATACTTTACTAGTAGGATAATTTAGTTATCTATATTAAAGTATGATAGATTTATAAGCTTAATTCATAGTGAATGGTGATTTCTAATTAACAGAAGTTAACAGAAGGGATATAATATATTGTTTTTATATTTTATTGATAATTACCCTCTTAAATAATCAAGTATTATGGAGATATATAACACTAAATTAAGCTTACCCTTATACTATATATTAGTACCATTATATTGAATAAAACTCTTATACTATTATAGTATTACCTTTATATCATTTTATATTATTGTTTAAAAATAAAATTTGATATTGTTATAAATTATATATTACTTTAATGATTACTGATTAGGTCTAATATTGTCAGGGTGAGTCTTTATAGTAGATATAAAGCTGTAGATACAAGCTGTTATTATGACTGTGACACATTAAAAATGATTGATTTGAAGTAAAAGGTCCTACTATTACATGGTAAGAGAGGACCTTGGTTGCACTGTACTAATAAATATGACTTTAAATATTAGTAAAATCATTAAAAATTAATTATATCTGAGTTATTCTAAGGGAACTACTGATTGATAAGTGTTTTGTCACATAAGAATACTAAAAGATGATAATGTGTGTCTTTTCCAGTGAGGAAAGACCATCTTTTATCTCTTCTGGGAATTTGAAGGGCTATTAAGAGCTTCAAATTTCTTTAAAGGAAAATTTTCACTCTGTAGGCTGAATTTTGGTTCTATACCATCACTTCTGACATCAGTATAGTCAGTATTGTGGTTATGGTACAACAGATGATCATTCTGGATCAATATAAGATGTAAAACGTTTTCACAGACCATTTATGCACTGTTATGGTGTTTTCGGTGTTTCTGAATGACCAATATTACTCATTCAGGAAGTGATTTTGCTTTGAAATACTATTATTTCAAGTATAAGACCAGTACTGGTTGGTACAGTTTTGATACCAACCAGTATTGGTCAAAGAACTTCCAGCCAAGATATTGCAGTCAGCGTTTGAGATGTCAAGAGTCCAAGAGCATAGGATTGAAGGGCTTTATGAGCTCTTCAATTTGGTCCGCTTCCTAATAACCCTTCTCAAAAATAGCAGACATTATAAGTGCTTTAAGCTTTCCAATGTATTTTTGTACATCAGTATGTGGCTTCAAAAACTTCCAAGCCAGATATCTCTGTCAATTTAGAATATCTAAGAATTTCCATTATACATAATTTTGGAGCTTGATGTGCTTTAAAATTTTGTATACTTCAGTGTACAGCTGTATGCATATATGGCAAAGATACAGGGGTTTCTTTATGTTGTTATTTTCATAAAACCTACACTTGGTTTTTTAAACATTTGATCTAAGATTTCTCTCCCAGTTTTGGAGGTACAAAGTTGAGGGCTATTGAGGATAAAATCTCTTGTTCAGATATTTAATTTGGTTTTACCTTTGTAAAACTTGTTTGCAATCCCTCTTGGAATTTTGAGGGGCTCTTTGTAAAGAAAAGTGGTATAATGTATCTCCTGAAGTACTAATGCTACATAGGAATGGATGGTACTATTGGATATCTCTTCTGGAGATCTTTGAGAAAAATTACATTTTTGTGTGGCTTTCATTAAATATGCATAAGCTATATGAGAGGTAAAAGTAAGGGCTTTACTTATTGGGTCTTATCTTTGACTGGGTATATGTTTCTCATTTCTTATCCTATTTGCATAAGCTTGGTATATTTGTACTTGAATAACTTCCCTCTTCATATCTATACCTTTATTGGCTATATTTTTCCAATCCTCATCATACCATTTATTATAGGAACTTGAAGAAATTATGGTGCTCTGTTTGGAGTCACAGGCTGACAAGTAGAGACAGCTAAAAAATCTTCTCTAGTCATAAAAGCCCCAGTCTCAGAAATTCTTGTGTGGGATTTTTGGGGAGATTTTTTGGTATATCCAGAGGGGCAGCTCATACACCTTAGCACCCTTGCTTAAAGGATTATTTCAGAAAGTAAAAGCTTTTAACCTGTAATTTTTACCTCAAGTACTTCCTTATTCAAGCTCATACTAAAAAAAGGTCCTCAATTAAAAGAGAGGAGAGAGGAAATAGCCTCCTTATCTTATCTTTCAAAAGCCAGCTGTTCCAGAATTTCTAGAATAGGAGCATCAATAGGTCTTTGCTGCCTTATTCCTGTCAAACAGTTTGTAATATGGTGTCAGAATTCTACCAAGATGTGCTACTGTAACAACCACTAATAAGGGTAAGTGTATTCATACTTACACCCACTCAAACACTTCAAACCAGATAATCCACTGTGTGTATCAGCATTCAGCTTCAGCAATCTTCCTTTCTGAAACATGCATACAGTCTGGTTCATCAATACAGCCTTTCAATACTTGTACAGGTTGGAATTACCCAATACAGTTTGGATGCACCATTTCCAAACTGCATGATCACTCAGTACCACCACACCTCTTGTATAGGCCCTGTCCAGCTGTACAGGACCTGTATTGGTCAGACTTAATTCAATCATCATTTATTCCCATGAAAATTCTCTTTCTGGATTAGGGCTGGTGATTTTCACATACACCAGCCCCTCTTTCTCCCCCTGGGGACTTTTCCCCAGTTAATTGATTTAGTTTATTTATTATTTCATAATTATTCTTATCCTTATTTTGGGTATTATAATTATTTAATTTTAAGTTAGTCCTTGCCTTTTTTCTTTCTTTGCCTGTACAGTATGAGTTGGGTGGCCATATCCTTCTTAACCCTTCTCTTTCCAATCTGACAGGTTGAAACAGTGGACTTGGACTTGTTTGTGGTTGGCTCTTTTATTTATTACTCTTATTCTTTGTTACTGATTTTCTTATATTTCTTTTATTAGTAATTCATCATACTACACTCTTAAGTGTATTCATCTCTTACCATATCCTGAGCCCTCCATAAGTAAGTCCCAGTCAACTGAGTTCCAGGAACTCTTCCCTTCAAAGAGCCCCTGTGACATTGAATTAATTAACTAATATTTAATTATTTCTTTTCATTCATTTATATTCATTTCTCTCATTCATCAAATTATTACCTCTATGATTTTATGATCTTTTCATGATTATGATTTTTCTCTAATCAATTTTCATCTCATTCATATGAAAATTGATTCTTTCTATTTTTCTTAATCATTGCTGACCATCTCATTTCACTTCATTTTTATCTCAAATCCAATTTCTCTTTGTTTGTTTCTTCAGGTCTTATCAGGAGTTATTGATTGGTTGATTGATTGGGACTCATTTGGGTTATTGATTCAGCAATTCAGGATTTTATTTGGATTGGACTGATTGACTGTTGAATTCCTAAAGATAACTGATTTATCCTCAAGAATTGATTATTGCTTATTGATTGATTTTGATTGACTGATTGATTCCTCAAGACCTTGAATTGACCTTAAAGACATTGATTGATTATTGAATTCTTCAAGATTATTGATGTTGAATTTGAATTAATTGTTGATATTGGTTGAATTGATTGATTGATTGTTGATTGAATTTGATTTCACCTCAAGACTGTTTATTGATTCCTCAAGATTATCAAGATTTTATTGATTATTGATTTGGCCAAGCTTTAATTCCTTATTCTCAAGTATCATCAATCCTTTATTCTTAATTTCTCAATAATGCCAGTTCAGCATAGCCCTCCAGCCAAGAATACTAGATCCCAAAGAAATCCAGCTGTTATCATTCCTACAGAAAGGGTTCCTCTTGACTGCACACCATCAGTTCATCAACTGAGTGAAAATTTGGACAGAGTACCACCAATGGAAGGAGAAGCACCCTCCAGAAGAGGGGGAATTAAATCAAAAAGATCAAGATCTTTCTCTGGCCTCTTTGCTGGTTATCCTCTCATTTCTGAAGGTGAAAGAGCAAGACTTGGAGAAGTTGGAGATGAAGAGGGGGAGGAGTCTGTGAAAGAGGAAGATTCTGGGGAAACTGAAGTGGCAGATGCCTTGGCAAATGCCCCAGAGGTACCCCAGGGTTCTAATCTAGCCCCTACTAATCAACCTCTTGTATCTCAATCTGATACAAGTCTCCTCAAGACCATGGAGAAAATGGCTACTATTATGGGACAAATTTCTCAAGCAGAAGCCCCCAGGGACAATTCCAAGGCCCCTGCATTAAAGAATCCATCAATGAAAGCACCTGATTCTTTTGATGGTACTCAAGCCCATAAGCTGAGAGGGTTTATTCAATCCTGTCAACTCATTTTCCATAATTATCCAGCAAATTTCTTCTCTGACAGGATTCAAGTTCTGTACTCAGCTTCTTTTCTCACTGGTAGAGCTGGCAAATGGATTGAACCTTAACTCTCCAATATTTCCAATGAAGATCCTTCCTACCTCCTCAATAATTGGCAGTTATTCAAAATTAAATTATTTTCTCTGTTTGGTGATCCCAAGAAAGTCAGAAAAGCTGAACAAGGGTGGGACAATTTGAGGATGAAGGAAAGTGGTCATGTATTGTTGTACATTGCTTATTTCAGAAGCTTAATGTCAAGAATTTGAGATTGGGGAGAAAGAGCTTATATCCATGTCTATTGAAGAGGATTGGAATCAAGACTTTTGGACCAGTTGGCTTCTTAGCCTGGTAAATTTGATACTCTTCAAGAGCTCATGGACATTACCCTGGAATTAGATACCAGATACCATGAGAGGCAGAAAGAGAAGGGTAGTCATCAAGAAAAGAAGTCTCCTGTTACTGGATCCAATTCTTCAAGGCCTCCTCAATACTCATCTTCAAGAAGACCTCACCATAAGAAGAACAAGAAGGGCAAGCACTTTCAAGCTTCAAAGGACAAGCCCCATTCTGCTCTGCTTAATAAGAACAATAAATTAATTGGTTCTGAAATGGAGAGGAGGATCAAAGAAGGGTTATGTAATTATTGTGGTGGAAAGCACCCAATTGAAAAATGCTTCAAGAGACCTCAGAACAAGCCTGGATCATCAAGAGGCTTCCCTAGCAAGCAGGGAAAAGCCTGAGTGGGAATCATGATGTGCTCAATGGTTCTCACTTATTTCCTTCAAGAGCACAATTGTGCACTCTGAATACTGGTGTCAAGAAATCTTTAAAGTTTCTTATTTTTTCTTCTGTCTCTGATATTTTTTATAGTATTAGCATTGATTCTGGTGCTACAAACTCTTTTATTGCAAAAAGGTTTGTTCTCAAGTACTCATTGACTATGTCAGAGCTCCCTGCAAAGATTCCTCTTTTCATTCTGGATTCAAATGAATCCCCTGTCTTGTTCATCACCCATTATACCAAGTGGGTAGTTGACTTGCCTTCCTTCTCAAGTTCTGAATGGGACTTTTTTATCATAGATTCACCCAAAGGAGAAGACCTGATATTGGGCTATGATTTTCTCTACCATTTTAATCCCATTATTGATTGGAAAAATGGATTTATCAACTATGACTCTAGTCCAAAGGATTCTAGTGGTACTATTTTTTCTACTAGTAATGACTTTGCCACTGCTGTTAACAGTGTTGCTCTGGTTGGTGAACTTAAGACACCTTCCCTTCCTTCTTCTGTCCATATCCCTTCCATCATTCCCTCTCAGTCATTACTTCCATTAACAGATGAAGTCTACAAAGAGATAAAAAAATTTGGAGAAGATGTTGCTATATCTTCACTTCATCTATTTCAAGGGGATATGGACCTTCCTCCCTTATCTTTTCATTCCTCTCTGGAGGAGAAGTGGGATGAGGAGGAAGAGCCAGAAGAAACTGAAACTGTGTTAAAGGTAGTCCCTCCTGTTTATCACCAATATTTGGATGTATTCTCCAAGGTGAAAGCAGAGAAACTTCCTCCACACTGGGCCTGTGATCATCATATCAAATTGGAGGGTCTTCTACCTCCAGTTGGTGTTATCTACTAATTATCAAATCAAGAGTCAGAAACACTGCGGGCCTACATTTCAGAGAATGTAGAGAAAGGTTTCATAAGGCCAAGCTCCTCTTCAACAGGAGCACCTGTTGTTTTTGTCAGGAAAAAGGATGGAGGCCTTTGTTTGTGTGTTGACTACAGCAAACACAATGCTTTCACTAGGAAGAACAGTTATCCTGTTCCTCCTATGAACCAGTTACTTACCATATTCAATGGTTCCACTATCTTCTCCAAGATAGATGTGTATGGTGCATATAAACTCCTGAGAATCAAAGAGGGGGATGAGCACTTAACTGCCTTCAGAACCAAATATGGTAGTTATGAGTATTTGGTTATGCCCTTTGGCCTTACCAATGCTCCAGCTTCTTTCCAGAATCTTGTTAATGACATATTTTCAGATTTCTTGGATATTTTTGTTGTAGTTTATTTAGATGATATTATGGTCTTTTCCAGTGCTCAGGAGGAACGTGTCAAACATGTGGCCTCTGTCCTCCAAATACTGAGGGACAATAATTTGTTTGCCAAAGCCTCCAAGTGTGTATTCCATGCCTCAAGTGTGGAATACTTGGGCTATGTTGTTTCAAGTGATGGCCTCATGATGGATGCTTCTAAAGTTCAGCAAATCCTCAATTGGCCACAGCCAAAGAACATCAAGGCTCTTCAATCCTTTCTTGGCTTTGCCAATTTCTATTGTTGTTTCCTTAAAAATTACTCCAAAGGAATCACTGCTCTCACTTCCCTTCTCAAAAAAGACTTTCCCTTTATCTTCAATTAAAAAGCTCTTATTCAGTTTCAAATACTCAAAGAAGCATTCACCACCGCCCCTATCCTTTCTCATTTCAATCCTTCTCTACCAACTATTGTAGAGACTGATTCTTCTGATTAGGCCTTGGGTGCTGTACTGAGTCAGGTGAATGACTCAGGAAAGCATCCCATTGCATTTTATAGTCACAAGCTTCTCACAGCTGAGCTGAACTATGAAATTCATGACAAGGAACTCCTTGGCATAGTTTGGGCTCTCAAGCGCTGGAAAGCTTTTCTTCTTTTTCTTTCCAATTAATTTTAGGTCTTGACAGACCACTCTTCTCTTCAGTATTTCATGTCTTCCAAAGTTCTTACTTGTTGTCAGGCCTGTTGGGGCGAGTTCCTTTCTGAGTTTCCTTTCACTATTAATTACCGCCCAGGCAGGCTGGCCACTTTACCAGATGCCTTGTCATGTTGGGACAACATGTACCCAGAGAGGGGGGTGGACTTCATCAGCAAGAATCCTCAAAATTTTCATCAAATAATCAAGCAAGATGGAATTGAAGAGTCAAGATTCTTCTCAATAAAGGCTGAAATATTCTCAGATTTAGTTGACAAGATTCAGAAAGAAGTATGGCAAGACAAAAACTATAAAGAAATACTCAAGAAACTAGCAAGAGGTGAATCAGTTCCAGATTATTCTATTGACTCTCAATCCAAGTCATTATTATACAAAGATAGAGTGGTAATCCCAAGCAATGAATAAATCCAACTCAACATTCTTCAAAAGCGTCATGACTCACCATTGGCTGGCTATCCTGGCCAGGAGAAGACCCTCAAGCTCATCAAGAGGGATTTCTATTGGGCTGGCATGAATCAATTCATCAAGGACTATATGTCCTCATGTCAGCAATTTTCAAGAAACAAGAACATTCACCATAAGAAGTTTGGATTACTCAAGCCTCTTCAAATTCCATCTGGTCCTTGGAATTCATTATCAATGGACTTTATCACTCAATTGCTATTGTCAATCAACTTTGATTCAATTTAGTAGTTGTGGACAGATTCTCAAAAATGGCAATATTAATTTCAACTTATTGATCACTCACTTCCCTGGACTTTGCTCAAATCTTTATTAGTCATGTATTTTCCAAACATGGCCTTCCAGTCAGTATTGTTAGTGGTAGAGGTTCTTTATTTGTTTCATCATTTTGGACTCAATTGTGTCAGAAGCTCAAGATATCAAGAGATCTCTCAACTGCTTTCCATCCTGAAGAAGATGGACAGACAGAAAGGGTAAATCAGATTCTAGAACAGTATCTTTGGATGTATGTCAGTTACCATAAAGATGACTGGAACACCTGGCTCCCTCTGGCTGAATTTGCATATAATAATGCAGAACATTTATCAACAAAGCAATCACCTTTTTTCACCATTTATGGAAGAAATCCCAGCTTTGACTCAATCCATATTTCTCAAGACTCAAATGCTTGAAATATATCAACAAAACTCCAATCAGTACAGCAAGTGGTCAAAGAATTAGATTCAGAAATAAGTATATTAAAGAAGTATGCACATAGATATAGGTCAATTCCACCTTATTTCCAACCTGGGGATAAAGTATGGCTAGCTTCCAAGAACATCAAGACTATAAGACCCACCAAGAAACCTTCAGAAAGATGGCTGGGACCCTTTGAAGTCACTAAGAAGATTGGAAGACATGCATACCAGCTCAAGTTGCCGCAACAATGGAAGTCAGTTCACCCTGTATTCCATGTGTCCTTATTAGAACCAGTGAAGAAATCAACTATCCCCAATTGACATTAATTGCCACCACCACCAATCCTAGTGGAGGAGCAAGAAGAATGGAAAGTGACTCAGGTTCTGGACTCTAAACTCAAAAGAGGTAAACTATGGTACCTGGTAGAGTGGAAAGGACTCAGTGAAGACCCAGAAAAAACAACTTGGGAACCAGCTTCCACCCTCAACAGCTCACCATACCTTGTCAAGGATTTCCACTCATTGTATCCAAACAAGCCTTGTCCAAATACCTCAAGAGTTTGATTTCTATGGTGCTTGGTGGGGAGAAGAGGTTATGAAAGTAATTTCCTCTCCTGGCATGCACCTTTAAGGGGGTCCCCTACCCAAATGTTGTTTTAAGAATCACCTTGGCCACTTTGTGAGCACTTTTCAATAATTTGGACAGATTCAGGAAGCATGCAACATCAATACCCTCCAATTTGGACCTTGTCAAGATATGGCCAAATCTCTCTTTTCTTTTCTTTTCTTTTCCCTTTTATTATTATTTCAATTTATGCCAATCATCATTATTCAAGAAATTCATTACTTCAAAGTCAATTATGGCAATTTGTTTCATTTTATGGTGCTTGGTGGGGAGTGGGAGTTATGAAAGTATTTCCATCTCCTGGTATGCATCCCTGAGGGTTCTACTTCTTGTAAAACAGCACCTTGTCCACTTTGTGAGCATCAAATGCTTGGTTTTTATCTTTCAAACAATTCTTGGCCAAATTTAAGCAGCTCACGGCAAGAAGGACAAACCTCAGGAATTTATCTATTTCTTTTCTCTACTCTTTTTTCTCTCATTTTCTTTCTTTTCTTTACTTGTATATTTCTTTTGTATTTTTCATTCCTTAAAGCAGCAGCATCCCCTCCCATATCATGTATTGGGAGGTTCCATTTATTTTTTATTTTTTATTTTCTAGTAGCTATAAGAGTGGGGATAGAAGTAAGATCAAACACAAACAAGGACAAGGAAACTAGTTATCTCTACCCAAATGATCAAAGGTTTTTTGGAAATCATTAATCAACTCATCTTCATACCAGCAAAATTTTGCAGCCCTCTTCTCAGAAGCAGTCCCTGGAAGAGTCCTATCATTAGCATACATGATCACCTCCCTACTATTTCTCTCAACCCTCCTGAATAACCTGGCCACAGCATCTTTATTTTCATTTTCCATATTTGGATCTTCCCTGGTAATTCTGATAGGCCATTGATCCCGGTGTTGAAACACTTGAGCATCAGGAAACGGCAAAGGAGAGAGTTCCTCCCTCCTTCTACTGGTACTGGCCACAGGTTGGGGCTGTCAAGAGGTGACCATGGGTTAGTTTCTAGGCTGTGGAATTTGAGGTAGTCTTACTGCTTGATTTAAGGCAGGCCTGGTGTGGGAAGGTTGGGTGAGGCAAGAGGAATGGAAGTAGGATTGGTGGCAAGAGTAGGCTGGAAGTTTCTGGGGGTACTGTGGATGATATGGCTCTGGAGTCTCTTGGCAGGAGGATGAGAAGAGGAAGAATTGACTGGATGTCCAGCAGAAATGGGAACCACCTCAACTTCTTCACCATCAAGTTCATCACTACCTTCAGCATCTGGTTTGGGTGGGGAATTGGCAATTCTTCTTATTTGTTTCACCACTCCTTCATTATTGATCCTGGAGATTGGGACTTCTGAACTGGAGTATATGGGCCCCCAAACATTGGTCCATCTGGCCACATCCCTTTGCCTAGAACCAGTTACTTAAGAATCAAGATATCAGTATCCATTAAGGCAATAAAACTTTGTCACTCACAAGCAGAATACCCTGAAGTTGCATCAGGAGTAGGGGCCTTAGACACTGGGAACTCTTTCCCAAAATGCCCATATTTTTTACTCCATAAATACCTCCTCAGATTTGAATTCGTCTCCCAGTTTGACGGCATGGCTTCTTTCCAATGTAGCAATAGTAACATTTTAAATATCTTGTATTTTAATGTTCAAAACAATCCTTACCCTTGGCCAAACATTCAGTATAAGCAGGATCAAGAATTTCAACTGCCTTGTAACCATCATAAGTTTGGGAGGGATTGAAATTTCCAGAAGAGGCCATTGAGGGTGAAGCCAATTGACTGAGGATGCTAGAGCCACAAAGGACAGACGGGGCAGATTCAGTGAGTTCAGTCATTTTGGAACTCATGGCTGAGAATATGCAAGCAGATGATTCAGCAGGTCAGAATCAGTGCACTTCAAGCTCAAAGAAATGGGGCCATAACTCAATTATGGTACCCCCTTAAAGCCTCCAAGTTGATGGTTCAAGACTCCTTTGGGGCTGAAGCCATAATTAAGGACCTCCCCTGCAGCTTTGGGGAGGCCAGGATTTTGATGGTCCTGGACCCTCTCAATGGGTCCAGGCCATGGGCCACTTTTTGGTCCCCAGAAAAATTGGGCCCAGGGACCTCCATTAGCCCCCATGGACCGCGAAACGCAGCGTACGGTCCACGGCCCAAGAGCCCAAATGGCCCAAAAAGGCCATTAAGCCATAAAATCAAAAAAACACCCAAGACCCAGAAAAGGCCAAAAGGGTTATAAATGCCATTTGAGTCAAGAATCACCATAGGAAGGGCCAAGGACTAAAATACTATGGTAAGGCCAAAGAGGATTCAAGACCACAAGGAGGCATTTCCAAGGTTATTGAGGACAATACCCCCTTGAAGATTTTTTCCAAGACAATTCCACTCAAAGCAAGGAAGGGCCAACATCAGGTTGGCCCTTGAAAAATGAGGTATACAATCATATACCCATTCTTCATCAATTTTTGAGCAGAAGAGCTCAATGTCATTCATTTTTTGGATTCAACCCAAGGCCATGCCCCAAAAGGAAGGACTGGCTGAATCAAAAGAAGAAAAATCATATTTCTAAGTGAAAAAACTTACTCAAATTAAAGAAGGGGGAATTCAAATCAATTTGGCAGGGAAGATAGGAAAGGGGATTTTCAGGATAATGGTCAAGAGGAAAAGATAATTAAAAAGAATTTTTTTGAAAAGATATGGGGATATTGAGATGCCACTCTCAGTGGCAGGGTATTATGGTGTTCAGGAGCCCACCAGTTTCAAGAGGGGGATACTGTTACAATCACTAATCAGGGGTAAGGGTATTCATACTTACACCCACTCAAACACCTCAAGACAGAAAATCCACCATGTGTATCAGCATTCAGTTCCAGCAATCTTCCTTGCTGAAACATGCATACAGTCTGGTTCATCAATACAGCCTGTCAATACTTGTACAGGTTGGAATCAGCCAATACAGTTTGGATACACCATTTCCAAACTGTATGATCACTCAATACCACCACACCTCTTGTACAGGCCCCGTACAGCTGTAAAGGAGCTGTATTGGCAAGACTCAATTCAATAATCATTTATTCCCATAAAAATTCTCTTTCTGGATCAGGGATGGTGATTCTCACATATACCAGCCCCTCTTTCTCCCCCTGGGGACTTTTCTCCAGTGAATTAATTTAGTTTATTTATTATTTCATAATTATTCTTATGCTTATTTTGGGTCTTATAATTATTTGATTGTAAGTTAGTCTTTGCCTGTACAGTATGAGTTGGGTGGCCATATCCTTATTAACCCTTCTCTTTGCATTCTTACAGGTTGAAACGGTGGACTTGGAATTGTTTGTGGTTGGCTCTTCCATTTCTTACTCTTATTCTTTTGTTTTTTCTTTTCTTATATTCTTCTATTTAGTAATTTGTTTCTTAACACCCTTTGGTGTATTCCTTTCTTACCATATTCTTGAGCCCTCCATAAGTGAGTCCCATTTTACTGAGTACCAGGCCCTCTTCACTTAGAAGAGCCCCTGTGACAATTTTGAAACAAAATCCTTGAATTCATGAATAAAAATTCACCCAAAATCACACCAGCAAAGAGTTCCTCCCAATATTCTCAAACCGTCTATATTCAAGTCTTCTTGAGCCCATAAAATTTTGTGATACAGTCCTTCTATTGTCAATTAATAATATCCATAAGGCTTCTTCCAGTAAGGATTACGTAAGTTTCCTTTTATTCCAATAGTGGTTAGTAATTCCAAAAAATCAACATTTGTAAAATTGGATCCAGGTATTTCTGAAAGATCTTTTGTTTGAGTTATTGGTGATTATAGCTCATAATCATACAGTTCTTCAAATGTTATCATTGGAAGTATTACAGAATCTTCCTCTCTTTCATATTCTGGTATGTCTTCCTGTATTCCATTTTGATTCTGGCAGTCATTTGGTAATTCAGATTTAATTCCTTGATCTTGATTAAATAAATCAGTGGAGCTTGAAAAGCAGAATATTTTATCATAGGAATCATTAAGTTCTTCTATAATGCTGAGTCCAGCCAGCCTTTGTGTACTTTCTGATAACTCTCCTTCTTCTATGTCTTCAAATCTTCTTCCTTGTTTATATTTATCTTCCCAATTTTCGTTATTTTGTTGAAATAACTTCAATTCATCTTCTGATTCTACCAATTTTCCTTCTAGAGCTATTTCCAGTCTTTGCTCAATCCCTTTTTAATATATCTATCCCAAACTTCATCCATTTTGTCTTCAGTAATTATGGCACTTTCCTTTTCCAATTCTTCAAATTTTCTTTCTGCCAATGGCTTAATTATGCTATCTTTTTGGTTCTTCACTTATTAAATCTTTTTCAGTATCACTAATGTAAATATTTTCCTCCTGAAATGAATTGCAATAACCTTCTGAAATTCTTGAGGAATTTGCTTCAGGTGGCTTCAGATCCATTTTAAATTTTTTCTGTGGGCTTTCTCTTTGTTCTTCTTTATTCATACCTCTTAACTCAAGTGCTAGCCATTTCTCTGGGTCTTCTATGGCAATGTCCAAATTTCTTCTCATCTTCTTTAGTTCCTCTTAGATGTTTTATTGATTAACTATCTTCTGTCTCCTTTCCTCTAGATTTTATATGAGTTACAGTGGGCATACTTTCTTGAGATGAAAATAATATTCTGGACTTTTCTTCAGTTATTATCTAATTAAAGTTTTCAAATACTAGGAATTCCAGGTAGGTTTTTTCTTCACTTTCAAAAGTAACTTCAAGATTTTCAATTTTACCAATTGGCTTCAAAGAGTTATCTACTGATTTTGATGTGTAAGGGCTTATGTTTGATTCTGCTTTTGGGCTATTTCCTGAGCTATGAAATTCAAGTAATTTTTTGCATCAAAAATAGCTGAGAAGGGTATTTTGTTTGGTCCAAGAAATATTGTCTTCACTCTTGTTGAAGATTGTCTTTCTGTTTCCTCTGATTCTTTTCTTTTGGATGATTCTTCTTGATGTATTGAGCATTTTCCAATCTCTGAGGATGCAAAAAGCTCCATACCACTGGGTGGAGAAATTTGCCAACTCATGGCTTGAGGGTCACATATTGGTAAGAATAATCAAGGTCCATCTTTCTCTAGATAACTAAATATTTCCCCTTGCTTGTGTGAAAATTCCAATTTAACATTATTATCTGCTAAAAGTGGTCTTTCAATTATGGTGTGTACAGCCCCTTTTTCTATGAATAAATGAATTTCTTTTTTTCTCCTGTTATCATAGTAATTGGTGTAAATTCTGAGAGTCCAAGCAAAGATTTTGTATGTCAACCAATTCCTCTGAGATTCATATTGAGCTTTCTACTCATAAGTGAAGTTTAATTGCGATTTCCTCTGGTATTATGTTAATTTCTGATCCAGTATCCATCAATGCCATTGTAGGATATTCTTCTCTTCCAATAAATACTTCCATAAAGCAAAGTGGGCATGCAGAATGTAATCTTGCTGTATCATAGTCCCATAGCTTTAATTAAAGTAGTCTTTCTTGAATATTTGATGTATTGACTGATTTCATCACCTCTTTTTACTGGGTAGTTAAATTTTGTAATTTTTCAATAAAGGTTGGTGACATTGATAATTTTTCTTCAAGAATAATATGTATCTTTTGTTCAAGTATTTTCTTCATCAAATGTTCAATTATTAGCTTTGGGGTATTTGCTGTAGATTTTACCTTGTTCTTTAATTCCATCTTTTGTGAATCCTGTCTTAGTACTTCTATATTATTTTCCTTGGAAATCATTTCAATATTTTCATTATCTACTTTGTTTCCTTCTTGTGTTTTCTTATACTTTGTTAGAATTAGAACTCTTATTTCTTTTTCTGCGTCATCTTCCTTGTGGTAGGCGCCTGGTATCTTTTTTAAAGGGTTTGTGTGTTTCATTTTTATCCTCTTTCTGAGTTTGACTTTGACTTTCCTGTCTTGAAGCTCTTTGCCTTGTCTGTCTAAGCCCAACATTTATTTGAATATTTTCATTTGTTGGTGATATTTGAGGAGGTTTCCAGTTTCCCTGTTCTTCTATTTGAGATATAGCTGCTGCCTTCCCACCTTTGCTTTCCTCAATTACTGTTTTTTCTTGCTTATTTGGGGGTGAATTTGATTTTTCCACCATTCTCTTTTTAAACTCTTCCTGTTCTTTAGCAAACTGTTTAACCAATTCCTTTTCAGATGTAGGGCCTTCTGTGGGTACTCTTTGAAAATTTGGAAAAAGATATGTTCCTCCACACTTCAAGACAGTTCTTTTCTCCAAGTCTTCTGTGAGATTATTACATCTTCTTGTGGAATGTCCTTCTTCTAAGAAGTAATAACACTTCAGTAGCTGTCTTGGAGCTATTTGATCTGGCACATATGGTTGATAACTTGAAGATATGGGTGGTAAAGGATATCTTGGCCTGAATGGCTGTGAGTTTTGCGTAACTTTCTGATCTTGATTATTTCTTTCTTGTGTTTTTATTGTAGATTCAACTACTTCTGAAAGGTGTTTGAGCTGCTTCAACAATTCCTTAACTGATTCTTTCCCAGTATCTTTTGATTTATGCGCTTGTGGCTGAGAGTTTTGAATTTTTTGGGTAAGATCTTTCATCTGCTTCAAGACTTCTTCCCAGCTTTCCTCTTCAAACTTAGCTTTCTTCTCTTGTGACTTTTCTTGTGAAAATCCCTTTTGTTGAACTAAGACTTTGGCTTCTAAATCTTGTTCAATATATAACTTTAAGATTTCCAATCTTGGAATGATATAACCACCATTCAAAGCTTGCACCATGGACTTATCTTTTATCATTTCTTTGTAAATGGACTCTTGAACACTTGAGGAAAGACTAGCCAATATTTCTTGATTATGAATAATATCTCCTTGTATATATTGATACCTCTTGAAATAATTAATAATGGATTCATATCCCCCAATGAACTTTTTATATTTTGTCATATTTCTAATTCCTCCTTCTTGTTGAATCTTTGTGAATAGTTGATTAATTGAAGACAGCTTGTATCTTCTTTCAGGTGATATTTTTCCCCATCTTCTCTTCATATCCAATTTTAATTGCTCCCAATTGCCAGTTTCATATCCGGGAATTCCTTCAATATGGTAGCTGATATCTTGATCTTTAGTCCAAAAGGATATTTGTCTTGCTATATCCCTTCCACTTTCTCCTTCAATTTATGCTATATTTTCCACTCTTTGAATAAATCTTTCTACCTCCTTTCCATCAAACCATAAATTATAATCCTTTGGTCTAATATTTAAAATGGGTGTATTATTTCTTGGAATTTCCTGTTGCAATAGGCTTGAAGCCTGTGCATGAATATTAACCCTCTTTGGTAGAGTATTTGGTCTTTGTGAAGTGAATGGTGTTGATGAGGCCATGGGCCTTGAAAATGGTGAGGGCAACCCTTCTTGGCATGCTTGTAGTTTCTTCCATTGGGCTGTTTTCTGCAGTAAAACTTGACTATTTTCTTTTTCCTTCTTTTTTAAGGAGTTCAATTAGTTCTTGTTGCATTTCCAATATTCTTTGATGAAGTCTTTCAACATCAGAAATATCTCCTTGTCCTTGCATGGTCTCTTCATTTATAATTTCTTCTTTGGATTCATCAGGATTATGTGGTATCTTTGATGATGATGCTGAATCCATATTTATGTCTCCTTTGTTAATTCTCTGTTGTTCACTTTTCTTTTTAATTTCAAATAGTTCCTTTAGTAATTTCTGAAGATAATCTGCAACTATCTTTTGATTTTTCTTCTTGGTTATGGGTGTACCAACTGTATACTATGATCTATAGGTGATTCTTCTCCAGGTGGTGTTTCTCCTCTTTTTGGATAATGATAATGAAATTATTTTATTGAAGAGCTTGACGGTGACAATAATTTAGAATTTTGTGGTCTTTCTGATTCCAGATTGACTTGATAGGCTTTGGAATTTTTTTGATTGATAAAAGGATTTTTTTTATGGATTAAATTTGAATGTTTTTTTATAATTGACTAATTATTGATGGTTGAAGCTGTTTGTGACTGTTGGGACACCAGATGTAAGAACTCCTTTTGTTGTGGGATGAAATAAGGCAGTACCTTGAGGGGGAAATTACTGGTAAGTCTGTTTTGAATTTCAGAATTTTCCAATAACCATGGGTGCTAAGGTGTATTAGCTGCCCCTCTAAATAATACTGAATATTCAGCCTACAGAGAATCACAAAATAAAATTAGTTTTGTGGCTTTAACAGATAGAGAAGACTTATCAAAAGTCTCTCAATCAGACCTATGAATAACACTACAGTAAAAACTCTGATTTAAAACTAAAATTTCTGACAAAATAAAGGCTACGTTTCTTCCATTATTTTAATAAAACTAATGATAACATATTTTTTTCTGGTTTTCTGTTATTTTAATAAAACTAATAAGAATATTCTCTGGGTTTTAAGTTGATTATAATAATTTTTTCATATTAATGCTAAGAATAAGACTACTGGATATTCCTCTTTTGATATTTTTTAATGTTGAGTTTATATCACTAATTCTTTTCTTTTAAAAATACTAGGCTTCTGAGAAAAGCTACTAATCTTTTTCACTATAGCTATACTACTATTCCTTAATAATACTAAGCCACTGAGCAAGGCTACTGAGCTTCTCATATGCTTATACTACTACTCTTCAACAATACTAAGGTACTGAGCAAGGCTAGTGAAATTTTCACTACTAAAACACTACTCCTACTCTAGATATCCTACTAGTTCAGGGATGGTGGTGATCCTGGATAGTGGGAACTTGTTCCATGATGATGGGAAAAATGAGGGACAGAGCACCTCTCTTTATAGCTTTTGGGCCTCCATGGAGCTTCTCAAAACAGGTTACTTAGAAAAAATCATAGTTGAGAGGCTTTAGCTGGTTAGACGTGTAGTTTTGGTGAAGCAACATGACATGTGATCCAAGTTCTGGCCAAGGAGATTGAGTTGTCACATTAATTGGTAATTATAAGTGTGCACCTGGAATTGATTTCTAATCTGACCAATCAGATGGTGTTAGTTTTTTATGAAATTTTTACATGAATTCTAACCAATGAGAGTCATTTATCACCTCACTTTCTAATTATAGGTATGTACCATCAATTAATTTGATTTCTGACCAATAAAATGATGTTATGATAAATATTAAATAATTTGTGGTTTGTATTTGAAAGTATTAGTCAGCGGCTGTGCAATTGTTGTCCATTTTGATGTCCAGCTTATGGGTTAGGTTAGAAATAATTATTTTTTTAAAATATCCTCTGTTTTCTTCCAAAAATATTTCATTATTCTGTTTTGGTTTTTTTATTCTTCTTGAAACTTCCACAAACAATAATTCTGAAATTGCCTTCAATGTGGCTTGAACCAGCCATATGACCAATCCAGAGGTGAACAGCTCCTCCTTGTCAACTGAGACAGAAGGTTTTCTTTTTCTTTTTTAGTCCAGAATTATAGCTGTGTCTGTAGCAATAACTTCTCTTCAGCTTTCAATTTATCTTCAAAACTATTGGATATCTGAATTTCATTTTTTTTATTCTTCTGGTAAGCTTGAAGCTGATAATAATGGTATGGAATACCACAGCAGTCTGTAGGATGCGGGCCATGGGACCAATTAGGTCCCTTTTGGCTTAATTCCAAGGAAGAAGCCCATCAGCCCCCAAACTCAGAGGGCCTAAATTGCCCCAAGGACCCTAGCACCATGGATAGGCCCCAATATTTCACCAATGGCCTCTGGAAATCACCAGAGGCCATAAGAAGACCTTTTGGGGACACCAATCACCTGGTCCTTTAGGTGGTGGTTATTTCATTCCAACAGTATTTCCCCCAGAGAATACTGGCCCAGGATTCTTCAAGGGTAGTTTAAGGAGGTTGTTCATCATTCACATTAGTTGTCAAGGAATCAAGCACTCCAGAACTCCTTGAACAACCTGTATGGCATTGGCCTATTTGGGTCAGTTCATATTCTACTGTGGTAATTCAAGACACGCAGTTCATTTCTCAAGACAGCCAGGTCTGTATTAACCCAAAACAGTCAATACAGATGGGTAATCAACCCCCCAGGATCAGTCTTCAACTCTCCACATATACTGGCCACCTTTTCTTCCTTGGGGACTTTTTCCCCAGTTAATTGATATATTGGATTTATTTTTATTCTTATTTTCTCTTTCATTATTGAGAGTAAATACTGATAATCTTAGGTTAGTTTTTTTCACTTCTTTCTTTTCCTGTCAGTGGATATTGGTGGCCATATGCTTTACTAATTCCATTTTTCTTTCTGGAAGGTTGAAACAGTGAATTGAGGATTCATTTGGCTGTCTCTTTGGCATATCTTGTACTTCTCTTTTTTCCTTTTAAATAGTTATATTTTTCTTTTATTTTCTTTATCCTTTGGAGCCCTCCAAGTGAGCTCCTGATTCCTGAGTGCCAGGCCACTCTTGGTTTTCTCAAGAGCCCCTGTGAAAGGTATTTGCTTAAGTATTGAATTTGCATATATAAAATGAAGATTTATATGTTTATTTTTTAATGGGGAGTCCAATAGTGTAATAATTTTAAAATGTTGTTTCATTGGTTTCTGAGATAAACAAGAGTTTTGCCTTTTTATGGCATTTTCCTTATTATACAGTAAGTATTATCTTTACAGATATGACCTAAAAGTTTTATATGTGTATATTACCATGGGGAATCCAATTGTGCAATTTCTTTTACACTTTCATTAATTAGATTCTGATTTAATCAAGAATTTATGCCTATTTGTGGAATTTTCACTTATTTTAAGATAATATTTTTAACTATTATTATTAGAATAATTATTGTAAAGTTGTTTTGTGGCTTTTTTTGGAAATGTGGTCATATCTTGAAGCCTCACACATTGAGAGATTTAATAAAAACACCATTTTTTGGTAGTTTTCTTAAATATGTATAACCCATATGAAAGATGAAAATAGGGTTTTTTACTCATTTTGTCTTATCTTTGAATTTTTGTATCTTTGTTGTTTCTTATCATATTTGTATAAGGTTTATATTTTTATATTTGGGTACTTTTCTCCTCATATTTATACCTGTATTGGCTATTTCTGTCCAATACTTCCTATACCATCACTCATGGTATTTTCATGTCAAGCTGGTGCTCTTTTTGGAGTCACAGGCTGGCACACAAGTTTAACCCAGAGAACCATAGGAAATGGAATGCTGAAATGAGATGGAATTTTTTTAATAAAAAGGAAAGAACCCATAAAAAGCTTTATAAACTCTTTTTTGGAAAATATGAATTTTTCATTAATCTTCTGTATAAATGTAGATTTGGTTTAATTTCTCTTTCTAATCTACTTTTATAAAGATACTACAGTCTTTCTGAAGCTTGAGCTTATATTTGTAGTCTTTTGGGTAGCTGGATTTAATTTAAGCTTCATATTATAAATATCTTTCACTTATGTAATAGTAGGATATTTTATGAGAAATCCATGAGTAAATTGTCAGATTGACTTGAGGTACTTATCAAAAATAAGAATTCCCACAGTATCCATCAAGTTTTTGAAATTTTTGGCCTCCGATTTAAACAAAGTTAATAGAAGGTTGGGAAAGGATTTGACCTTCTCCCCTTTCTGGCTGGAATAGCTTTTTTCATTGTGATTGAGATTGAAAATCTGTTCATTTCTTTTTTTGATCAAAAAATTCCCTTTTTGAATTATTTCTGTTAAAAATATCCTTTCAATATACCTATTTAATTTTCTTAAAAGACAAAATAACCATAAATCCTAGTAGCATCAAAGTATCCCCTTTGAGGTTTCTTACACATGGCTCTTTCTATTTCCATGATCTATTCCAGAACAAAATTTATCCTAGCTTTGTCCTTATTATATAGAATATAATGGAAGTTTTTTGAATTAATATTTATCAAAAAATGCTATTTAGGTGAGGCTCCTATATAATTTCATACCCTATCAGATAAAAGTAAATTATATTATTTGATTAAATTTTTATCCATTAAAAATTTGTAATTAAAAAAACATAACAACATACTTTCAAGTTGATATTTTGATTTTTATCCAAGCTTGAATTTTCACCACAAATTTCATCTAAATATTTATTTAGAAATACCATAATATCCTTAATCAAGTACACCAGATTATTATTTCTAATAAACCCTTATACTTGTTTTTTATTATGTTCATATTGTTTATTTCATTCAAAAAGACCATTTTATTTGGTTGACTTGATGCTATTTTAATGGATATTTTTAAAATTAAATAATAGTATAGATTGAGAGAAGCTATAAGAGCTAGCTGAAAAAATAATTTAGAGTATTTTTATTTGAGCTGAAACATTAGCGGTGACTCAGATTTTTCTTTATGGGGATACATTTACAACACTTCAATTACAATCTTCCTGAGATCTTCTCACTATTGGGTTTATGTAGTGATGATCCAATCACTTATCATATTCATATCAAGGGAATCTTTAAATTGAATATGAGTAAATCTTTTAAGTATTAGTATTAGACACTACTATTAATATTATCAGAAATGAATTCAGGCAATATTCCAATCTTAATTTTGGAGTATAAGCTTGAAATTCATCCGGCTTTCTTTTTGAAATAAATGAATTCCTGCCTAAGCTGAGATATAATTAAGGGAATACTTGAATTGGATGTAAATTTGGTATTAAAAATTATTTTTAAAGAATGAAATAATAGATATATAGCTGAAAATATAAACCTACTGTTTATAATAAGTTGACACAAATTTTTTTGATAAAAGATTCAGATTTCTAATAGATAGAAGCTGACCATATATTGGGATGGATTCAGGTGAGGTATTTTCACAAAGCTAAGAGAAAGCTACTAATACACTTCAAGAGAGAAATACTACAAAAAAGTTCACTAGAGTTGTAAATGAGGAGTTGGTTCAAAGTAACATGATGAATTTCAAGAAAGACTTTTTTCAAAATAGTATTAAGAATTAAAGGTAACACAGTTCCTTTATTTTTATTATTTTGGTACATAATTTGAGCAACAATTCATGAATATCAGAACAAATTAATTAATAGGCCATAGAAGACGAATTCGATTCACATAAACTTAATGGAACCCTCTTAAATTAATTTGATTTTCCAAAGGGAAGGCATTTTTTTATGAAAATTCTCACAGGACTATTATGACAATTATTTTACCATTCATGAAGTTATTTTCAATTCTCAATATAAGGAACTATGGATTCTCAATTCAATTGAGAATTTGGATAACAAAATGAATCTTTTCCATTGGGAGAATTTCCTTTCATGGTAGTTGGGAATAAATATTATAAAATATTAATCCCTTGAAATTTATAATACTTGATAAGTAACTGTAATATAAACATTGCTGCTGAGAGAAATTTCACTAACTCAAATGTATTGGACAGTTATAGTTTAATATCTGAAAAAAAATCTTCAATTCTCAAAAATTCTCAGAGAGGTGAGTAACTGAAGGTTAAGGTCCAGTAGATCTGAAAAGACCTCCATGAGCTATGGCTAAATAAAGATAATAATTAAGAATTTTCCCAGAAATTGAGTTAGATGCTGAAGTATTTTTTTGATGAATAATTTTTTCTGAGGACCATTGAGTTATTTTCTGAATTTATTTTATGTCTAATTAATTAGTGAGAGAATAAATTACTATATGGAGTTTCAAATGGCGATCTTGAAATTTATTTCTAATATTTTTTTGAAATGGGACTTCCAGGAATAAAAAGAAAGAATCAGATCTGATGCTTCTTTTTAAAATACTTATATTCCTCTTATTAGTAAAATATTTTGAATAAGAGTAAGTAGAATACAGGAATGAGGAAACTGAACTATATATGATTCCACTAAAGGCTTAAGGAGCTAAATTTCAAAATTATTTGGTTTGAAATCAAAAGAAATTATATTTCAATTAACCTATATGTTGGTAAAAAGCATTAATAATTAAAAAGGAAATAAATAAAAAAAATGAGGGAATAATTTTAAATATAATTTATAATTTCTCTAGAATTTTTTTGAAAAAAACAAGAAGGGACTAGCTGAGAAGGTATTAAAAGAAAAATTTCCAAAAATGAAAGAATATTGGAAGACACCAGAAGAAATTATGATGAATAGCAGAAATAAATACTAGAAAATATTAATTATAGGAGGATTTCTCTTGTATTAAAAATTTATTTTTATCATACAAGTTCATAGTGTAAGATATTTTTCGATGAGCTTCATTGGGTGTCACAGGGGCTCTTCGGAATAACAACAATGGCCTGGCACTCAGGAATCAGGAAAATAACTTGGAAGACTCCAAAGAATCAAATGAATGAAAGAAGAATATGAATCTTTAATATAAGAAAAGTGAAAGTACAGAATATGCAGAAATAGGAAGAAGTAATCCAATGGCCAAAGAGCCAACCAAGTAAGTCCTTTATTCACTGTTTCAACCTGTCAAAAAGAAGAATTGAATTATTAAGGTATATGACTACCAATATTCACTGACAGGAAAATAAATAGGTTTAAATCAATTACTTCAAAGTATCATAATATTTACTTTAAAAATGAAAAGGAAATAATAAGAGGAATAAATACAATCAATTAATTAACTTTGCAAAGTGTTCCTGGGAATGAAATGATGGCCAGTATATGTAAATAGCTTAAAGACTGACCCTGAAGGGTTGAAAACCCAGGTGTATTGACCATTTTGGGAAATATCTCTTGGCCATCTTGGAAAATGAACTGGGTGTTTGAAAAACACAGTATTTGAATTGAATTGACACAAAAGGGTCAATTCCATACACATTTTCTGAGTACAGTATGTATGGGTGGATTGATTTGTACAGGGATTTTTGGAGATTTGATACCTTGAGAACTGAATTGGAGACTTTGTCTGAATATCCCTTTGAAAATCATTGTCCATTGTGTCCTTGAATGGCCTTATTGAAGTCCTACTCATTAATACCCATGGCCCATGGATTGATGACATTGAATACCTTTCTTAGAAAATGGGATTGAGGGCTGGTGGATTATCTTCAAATAAAATATTTGAATCCTGAAACTGGTACCATTGAAGTTTTGACAAAAACTGATGCATAATGGTTTATAAAGCCATAAATAGCATTTGTGGATGTCCAGAAATAGTTGGGGCTCAAAGATTAAGGATGGGTTGGAAATTTTGGCCATAAAGTAATCCATGACCAAAATATTTCTAGATGGGCCAAAGTGCTTGGCCCCCTTTGGCTCAATTAGACTGCATCCAAAAGGGGCCCAGGGCATCCTACAGGCTGTGTACCATAGTACACAGCCTAAGGACCACCAGCTGTAGAGGTTGTAGGGGACCTGAATAGGCCATTTAGACCAAAGCCCCCAGAATCAAAGGGCCAAGGGATATGAAGGAAGCTCAAAGGGGTGCAATAAGCAGAAGATGGTTTGTAAGACCATCATTGATGGTTGGGGTCAAAATAGCCACAATAAGTGGTTCTGGCCCATGGGCCATAGAGTACTGAAATGGCTTATTGGTCATAAGATGGTCATGACAGGGATTGGAATATATCCGTCCGTGGTTGTGAAGTTTGGGTTTTCAGGGGTTTCATTCCCTCTACAGAAATTCAGACACCCTAATGCCATCTTCTGTTTGGAGCTCCTTTTGGTGTGTGATATGGCATTATGTTAAGGGGAAAATCATTTCTATTCTATTTTCAATTCTTTAATTTTATAATAAACATGTTTTTCATAATACATAGAATAAAAAAATAAAATGATACTTTTGGCTTTTAACAAAAGAATAATACTTTGAACTAGTACCTAAATCAAACCTATTGATAATACTTAAGTAAAAACTTTTATTTGAAAGTATACACATAAATAAAATAAAGATAGGGAATTTTCTTTCCATAAGATATTTCATTTTTAATAAATATCAATGCCCAATATTTTTTGAATAAAAGCTCACTAAGCTTGAGGAGAGATTTATACTAGAATGCAATAGGCTTAATGGGAGCATTGAGATATGTTGTACATACCCAAATAGTATGCAAGGAGTTTAAAAACCTTTTGAAATATAGAAAATATATAATTCATGTGTATATCTAAAACTCATTATTTTTTATTGATAAAATTATGAATAAATTCTTTTGAGTATGTGAATCCATGTATTTAAGACCAGATCTGGATTCTACACAAAAACTCACATAGTGAATGATCTTAAGTTAAATCTATGAGGTGGTAATATGTCAAATACCTCAACATCTCATCATCAATACCACATGAAAGAATTCGGAAAAATACTTTTGCATTTTCAAACCAAAATAATGAGATTTGTAAAATTCCCATGTTACATATACAGTAATATTGGTGCTATTCATGCTTATTCCACTTAAACCTACTGTATTGGTACATAAAGCATTGATACATCCATAGGGATATTATTTTTTAACATTGAATTACTATTTCTGTTGTTTAAATAGCTTGAGGGGACAAAACACATCAAAGAGGTCCAGGGTACCCCAATTTTGGAGTACTCTGAGGTGTAAGAAGTCCTAAACCCTGAATTTTTGCAGTATATTTACCAATTAGTAATTCAAAACTTTTTGAAAAAAATTTTACTAAGACTAATTATCATAAAATCATGAGAAAATATCAAATAAGCTGCTATTTGGATGTGACATGGAGGTAATGAGAAACTCTAGCTTCTGTAGCCATGTACATTCTAAATCATTTTTTATGAATAATCCTATAATGGTAGCTAAATCCATTTTAGGACTAGTATCTATGGCATTATCTCATTGCAACAATCTGTTACAGTACCATTTACTTATACTATGTATAAAATGAGGTAAAACTTTAAAAGTTGATAGAAATAAAAAATTTTGTTAATCCTACTTAATATTTCAGTAACAATGGTGTAGATTATGATCAATACTAAAAACCAAGAATAATTCTAAATTCATAATTCAAATCAAATGTTTTACTTAAAGTCTATTTTTGAGTATTCTGTGGAGCCATTGAATCTTCCAAAATTCACAGAAAACACAACCTGTGATTAAATTTCCAATAACATTTATAAGTTTGAGAAAACATTGTTTATTTTGAAATGAAAGAAGATGTAAATTATTACCTTTATTATTCCTTAACCATAAATGGGTTGGTAACCATCTAATTAGACCTGGTTAAGTAACTATGACAATGTTACATTACAAGGGATGTAATCATTAATCCCAATAGGGGAATTTGTTCCTCGCTCATTGTTTTTTCAGTTCTGTCCATGGAAAACCTCTGTGAGCTGTTTTATATTTAAAAGAAGCATAATATTCCTGTTTCTCCCAAGTTAATTCCAATAAATCATTATCATTTAGTTAAATAAGTAAATCATTAATTCCACCAGTGATTATTATTGAATCTTCTTTAGTAATATTAAATCCACAGAATCAACCATAAATATTCTGAATCATACAATATTACTATTAATAATGTTGTTATAGCAATAAATTGGTATGTTGCTTCTTCCATCCATCCAGCTTTTGATTCTTTACTTGACAAATAATCCATCAAATCACTATACAAAATCTTTTCAAGATATCTTTGTAGTACTAGTGAGTTATTTATTAATTTCTTGAAGTTAATTCTCTAAATTTTTAATTTTATTCAAGAATTTCTAATAATTACTCTTTCAAAAGATAATTCTTGATAAAAGTAATTCCATGTTATTTTAATAAGAAGTTTTATTATCAAATGTTCTTGTAATTGACTCTAGTAGACAATTACTGCTTACTTTTATAATAACTGGTAGTGTATATAAATTATAAGAGATAATTCAGTAATTAATCATTTAATTTTTATTATAGTAAATTTACTTATTATATTCCATAATAACAGTCATATTACTCTTTATTAGTAGTAATATTATCAATATTTTCATGGGGAAATCTTACACTTAATTAGAATAATTAACTTTTTCAATTTATTTATTTTTTGATATAAATTGGTTAGAATTATTTTTTTGATTAAAATACTAATAATAGGGCTATTTTATTCAATAATAAGAATAACTGTTTGATTTTTTTCAATACTAATTTAATATCACTCCCATTTCTTCAAAAATAATAGGATACTGAGCTTTCCACAAATCCTGTATTTACATTCTACTAGATATCCTTCTATAGAAGGGCTGGATGTGATCCTGTAATGTGTGATCTTTTTCATTATTCTTGGAAAAATGAAATATAGTAACTTTATTTATACTTTTTGGTCCTCCATATGTCTTTCCCAATAAGATTCACTTGATAAATTAATTAGTGAGACATTGTAGAAGGTGAGTATTTTTTGGAAATTTTACTCATCCCCCCAGGCTCTGACTAGCAAGGTTGATCCATTTCATCTAATACAAATTTTTGGGTGCATGCCTGGAATTATTGAAATTCTTACCAATGAGATGGGCTTTGCAGTTAATTTGTACATTTGGATGAGAAAATGTTGGTAATTGTGATTTCATACTCAAAATAATATTAATTCATTGAAATAATCCTGCTGGCAATATTTTTTTATTGGGAAAGTGGATAAAATACATTTCCTGGTTATTAAAATGATTTTTTTGAACAAAGGTGGAAAACAAATTTATTCTGGTGATTTAATTTTCTTGATTTCTTAATTTCTTTTGATAATTCTTATTTGCAAGATTTGTCTGGTGTTTTTTTGGAGTGGTGTCATTTCATACATAAACTGCATTATCATGATTCAGAATGTTTGATCTTGACATTTTTTATATTACTAAGCCATATCTCTTTCTTCAAAATGGCCTTGAATAATTTCTTCATATTTACTTGAGGGTGGGAAATCACAGCACTGATATTTCTTTTATTTGTTCAAAATTGTGCGATTTTTTTATAAATGATGCAATAAGGTGGAGAAATTGTGTGATCCTGTAATTTTTTCATTTTCTTATCATTTCCAAAGAATCTAATTTTATATGGTATTTTTTGAAAATCTTTCTCATAGGTGGTTATCTTGGGGTTTATTGTATTGAGCTATCACTGCACTGTATTTGTGTATTTGTATTTTATATTATTTTGTAAAACTGTGAGCTGAAAAATGTAATATTATGCATATAATTCCTGTATAATTCAATCTTAACTCTTACTGTTGTAATTTTTCATCCCTTGTTTCTTTTGAAAGCCATAAATTTCCATATACCATTAATTCTGTAATATTAATTTATAATTTTAGCATTAGCGTTTTTAATATATGTTTAATGTATATATAAACTGAACAATATGTGTATTATTATTACTATAGAGTTTAACTTACACTTCTAATTACTATTTTTCCTGTGTCAGTTTTCAATATTTTTTATTTCAACCAAATTATACCATATTTATTGATTTTCTATGATCATTTTACTATAAATTGAAATCTTGAAGAGATATTGGTAATATTTATTCTGGTAAAATGGTATGGAATACAGCACTTCTGTTTGGTTTTGATTTTTTTGTTTTCCAAGTTGTTATTGGTTTCTAAAGGTATAAATTCTTATTTGATTAATATTAAAAAATAAGTAAGAAAGGTGTTGCAGCCATGGAGACAGGCAGGGCACTACCACTCATTACTAATGGAAAATCGACCAACACCTAATCAGCAAGGGGTTTCATGGAAGATTCACCAAATACAGTTCCAATCCTTAATACAGCTCAATGCAGGCAAAACCCAAATACAGGATTCACCAAATACAGGCCTGTCCTCAATACAGGTGCAAATAGCTGTATTGGATACACCAATACAGTTTCACATCTTAAATACAGGTTCCTCAATCATACAGTCATGGTTTCTCAACACTCAAACACCAGGCTGGCACTTTTTCACATATACCAGCCCCCTTTCACCCACCTGGGGGTTTTTCCCCCAGTTAATTAAAATATTGGATTTATTATTTAATATTATGTTATTTCTCATCAAGAAATATTATTTTATCATTTATTAAGTTAGTCTTTGCCTTCCCTCACCTGTTCATTAGAGTCCTGGTGGCCATATCCTTCATTAATCCTTCTCTCTTTTCTGAACAGGTTGAAACAGTGGTACAGGATTATTTGTGGTTGACTCTTTATTATTGCTTTTGTTTTTCTCTCATATCTTTTAATGCTTATTATTTTATGACTAGGAATTTATCCTCTTATTTCATTACTCTTATCAATTGAGTATTTTATTCTGAGCCCTCCATAAGTAGGTCTGTTCACTGAGTTCCAGGCCCTCTTCATTTAGAAGAGCCCCTGTGACATTATTTTAATTAACTCATAATTGCTTCTTTTCTTTCATTCATTCTTATTCATTTATCTCATTCTCAATTATGATCTTTTCATGATTTTATGATTTTTATGATTTCATTATCTCTCATCAATTTTCATCTCATTCATTTCATTCAAACAAAAAGTGATTCTCTTTCTCATTTCAAAAATTTTTCTGACCATTTCATTTTCTTCTTAATTCTCAATCAAATTTCATTTTAATTTTCTGTCTGAATTCAGGTTCTTTTATCAGGTTTAATTGATTAGAATTTGGGATTGATTGATTCATCTTTTCAGGAGTTTATTGAATTGGGGTTATCATTGTTGATTTGAAATTCTCAAGAATTATTGATTGATTGATCTGATTATTCAAGAAATTGACTTTACCTCAAGACTCTGATTTGATTTGATTGATTGATCTGATTTGATTCCTCACGATAGCTGATTTATCCTCAAGATTTGATTTAATTGATTGATTTGAATTTGATTCCTCAAGAAAATTGAATTGTTTTTTGGAGATATTGATTGAATCCCTCAAGACACAATTGATTCAATTTTGAATTGACTTGGTTTATTTGATTTGATTGGTTGATTGACTTGATTTGACCTATTGATTGAAATTGATTATTCATAAGAATTTGACTTTGTCATCTTCACTCTTCAAGATTTATTCATATTGATTCACTTCAAGACTATTGATTGATTTCTCAAGCTCATAAAAATTCTCATTTGATTGTTTTGGTCAAGCCTTGTTTATTCCCAAGTATCATCAAGTTTTATTTTCTTTCTTCAATAATGCCAGTTCAGCATAGCCTCCAGCCAAGAATACAAGATCTCAAAGACATCAAGCTTTTCTCACTCCTACAGAAAGGGCTCCTCTTGACCGCACACCAACAGTTCATCAACTGAGTGCAAACTTGGACAGAGGACCACCAATGGAAGGAGCAGCACCCTCCAGAAGAGGAGGTGTGAAGTCAAGAAGATCAATATCATTCTCTGGCTTGTTGGGTGGCTATCCAAGCATTTCTCAAGGGCCTAGAAGCAGATTAGGGGAAGCTGAAGATGAAGAGGGGGAGGAGTCTGAAGAGACTGAAGTAGAAGATGCCTTGGCAGGTGCCCCTGAGGCTTCTGAAGCTCCAAATCTAGCCCTTTCTAATCAACATCTTGTCTCTCAAGCTGAACCAAATTTTCTCAAAATGATGGAGCAGATGACTCAATTCATGGGTCAACTCACTCAAGCAGTTGCCCCAAGGGACACTTCAAAAGTCCCTGCATTCAAGACTCCATCAATGAACGCACCTGATTCTTTTGATGGTACTAAAGCTTATAAATGCAGAGGCCTTATTCAATCTTGTCAATTAACTTTCCATAATGACCCAGTAAACTTCTTCTCTGACAGGAAGAAGGTTTTATACTCAGCTTCTTTTCTTACTGGTAGAGCTGGCAGATGGATTGAACCTTACCTCTCAAATATCTCCATTGAAGACCCTTCTTATCTCCTCAATAACTGGCAGTTGTTTGAAACCCAGTTATTCACTCTGTTTGGTGATCCTGATGAAGTCAGGAAAGCTGAACAAGAGTTAGACAATCTCAGGATGAAAGAAAGTGGTCAAGTTTCCTTGTACATAGCAGATTTCAGAAGTTTGATGTCAAGAATTGGAGAATGGGGGGAAAGGGCCTATATTCATGTGTATAAAAGAGGCTTGGCATCAAGATTGCTGGACCAATTGGCTTCTCACCCTGGAAATTTTGATAGCCTTCAAGAGCTCATGGACATCACTTTGGAATTAGATACCAGATACCATGAGAGGCAGAAGGAAAAGGGTTGTCATCAAGAGAAGAAGCCTCCAATCAGTGGATCCAACTCCTCCAAGCCCCCTCAAAGTTCATCATCAAAGAAGCCTTATCACAAGAATAATAAGAAGGGAAAGAATTTTCAAGTGTCCAAAGACAAGCCTCATGCTGCTCTTCTCAATAAGGACAACAAATTAATTGGTTCTGAAAAGGAGAGGAGGATTAAAGAAGGATTGTGCAATTATTGTGGTGGAAAGCACCCATTTTAAAAATGCTTCAAGAGGCCTGAGAATAGGCAAGGGTCATCAAAAGGCTTCCTTAGCAAGCAGGGAAAATCCTGAGTGGGAAGCATGATGTGTTCAATGGTTCTCACTTATTTCCATCAAGAGCACAATTGTGCATTCTGAATACTAGTGTCAAGAAATATTTAAAATTTCTTATTTTCTCTTCTCTCTATGATATTTTTTATAGTATTCTCATTGATTCTGGTGCTACAAATTCTTTTATTGCAAAGAATTTTGTTCTCAAGTACTAATTGACCATGTCAGAGGTCCCTGAAAAGATTCCTCTTTTCATTTTGGATTCCAATGAATCCACTTCCCTGTTCATCACCCATTATACCAAGTGGGCTGTTTACTTACCTTCATTCCCAAGCTTTGAATGGGATTTCTTTATCATATATTCACCCAAGGGAGAAGACCTAAGATTGGGCTATGAGTTCCTTTAGCATTTTTATCCCATTATTGATTGGAAAAATGGATTGATCACCTATGATTCTAGTCATAAGGATTCTAGTGGTATTATTTCTTCTACTAGTAATGACTTTACCACGGCTGTCAACATTGTTGCTCTGGTTGGTGAACTTAAGACACCTTCCCTTCCTCCTTCTGTCCATATCCCTTCCATCATTCCCTCTCAGTCATTACTTCCATTAAGAGATGAAGTCTTCAAAGAGATAAAAGATGTTGGAGAAGATGTTGCTATATCTTCACTTCATCTCTTTCAAGGGGATATGGACCTTCCTCCTTTATCTTTTCATGCCTCCCTGGAGGAGCAGTGGGATGAGGAGGAAGATCCAGAAGATATTGAAACTGTGCTGAAGGTAGTCCCTCCTGTTTATCACAAATATTTGGATGTATTCTCCAAGGTGAAAGCAGAGAAACTTCCTCCACACCGCGCCTCTGATCATCATATTGAACTGGAGGGTCTTCTACCTCCAGTTGGTGTTATCTAATCTTTATCAAAGAATGAGTCAGAAACACTGCAGGCCTACATTTCAGAGAGTGTAGAGAAAGGTTTCATCAGGCCAAGCTCCTCTTCAACAGGAGCACCTGTCCTTTTTTTAAGAAAAAAGATGGTGGCCTTCATTTGTGTGTTGACTACCGCAAACTTAATGCTGTCACTAGGAAGAACAGGTATCCTGTTCCTCCAATGAATCAGCTTCTTACCGTCTTTAATGGTGCTACTATCTTCTCAAAGATAGATTTGTGTGGTGCTTATAACCTCTTGAGAATCAAAAAGGGGGATGAGCACTTAACTGCCTTTAGAACCAAATATGGCAGTTATGAATATTTGGTTATGCCATTTGGCTTGACCAATGCTCCTGCTTCATTCCAGAATCTTGTGAATGATATATTTGCAGATTTCTGGGATATTTTTGCTGTAGTATACTTAGATTATATTATGGTCTTCTCTAGTTCTCAGAAGGAACATTTCAAACATGTGGCCTCTGTCCTCCAAAGACTGAGGGACAATAATTTGTTTGCCAAATCCTCAAAGTGTGTATTCCATGCCTCAAGTGTGGAATACTTGGGCTATGTTGTTTCAAGTGAAGGCCTCAAGATTGATTCTTCCAAAGTTCAGCTAATCCTCAATTGGCCTCAGCCAAAGAACATCAAAGCACTTCAATCTTTCCTTGGCTTTGCCAACTTTTATTGTTGTTTCATTAAAAATTATTCCCAAAAAATCTCTGCTCTCACTTCCCTCCTTAAAAAAGATTCTCCTTTCATCTTCAATGAGGAAGCTCTTAGTCAGTTTCAAATACTCAAAGAAGCTTTCACCACTTCTCCTATCCTATCCCATTTCAATCCTTCTCTACCAACTATTGTAGAGACTGATGCTTCTGATTATGCTTTGGGTGCTGTACTGAGTCAGGTGAATGACTCAGGAAAGCATCCCATTGCATTTGATAGTTGCAAGCTCCTCCCAGCTGAGCTCAACTATGAAATTCATGACAAGGAACTCCTTGGCATAGTTTGGGCTCTCAAGTGCTGGAGAGCCTTTCTTCTTTCTCTTTCAATTCCTTTGAAGTCTTGACAGACCACTCTTCCCTTCAATATTCTATGTCCTCCAAAGTCCTTACTTGCCGTCAAGCCCGTTGGGCTGAGTTTCTCTCCAAATTTCATTTCTCTATCACTTACCGCCCAGGCAGACTGGCCACTTTACCAGATGCCTTGTCACGTCAGGACGACATGTACCCAGAGAGGGGGGTGGACTTCATCAGCAATAATCCTCAAAACTTTCATCAAGTTCCCAAGAAAAATGAAACTGGAGAGTCAAGATTTTTCTCAATCAAAGTTGAAGTTTTCTCAGATTTAGTTGATCAGATTCAGAAGGCAGTATGGAAAGACAAAGATTATAGGGAAATTCTCAAGTAATTAGCAAGAGGTGAATCAATTTCAGATTATACTCTTAAACCTCAAGCCAAATTGTTATTATTCAAAGATAGAGTAGTCATCCCAAGCAATAATGAACTTCAATTGGATATCCTTCAAAAGTGTCATGACTCACCATTGGCTGGCCACCCTGGCCAGGAGAAGACCCTCAAGCTCATCAAGAGGGATTTTTATTGGGCTGGCATGAATCAAATTATCAAGGACTATGTGTCCTCATGTCAGAAATGTTCAAGAAACAAGAACATTCACCATAAGAAGTTTGGATTACTCAAGCCTCTTCAAACTCCATCTGGTCCTTGGAATTCACTATCAATGGACTTTATCACTCAATTTCCCTTGTCAAGCAACTTTGATTCAATTTTCGTAGTTGTAGACAAATTTTCAAAAATGGCAATATTTATTCCAACTTATTCAACAATCACTGCTTTGGACTTAGCTAAAATCTTTATTAGTCATGTCTTTTCCAAACATGGTCTTCCAATCAATATTGTTAGTGATAGAGGTTCATTATTTGTTTCATCATTTTGGACTCAATTGTGTGAGCAGCTCAAGATATCAAGAGATCTTTCAACTGCCTTTCACCCTGAAACAGATGGACAGACAGAGAGGGTAAATCAGACTCTAGAACAGTATCTTTGGGTGTATGTCAGTTACCATCAAGATGACTGGCACACCTGGCTCCCTCTGGCTGAATTTGCCTATAATAATGAAGAGCATTCATCAACAAGACAGTCACCATTTTTCACCATTTATGGAAGGAATCCCAGCTTTGACTCAATTCACATTTCTCAAGATACACCTGCTGGAAAGTTATCAACAAAACTCCAATCAGTACAGCAAGTTGTCAAAGAAGAATTAGAGTCAGCAATAAAGCGTTTTAAGAAGTATGCAGATATAAATAGAACAATTCCACCTGATTTCCAACCTGGGGACAAAGTATGGCTAGCTTTCAAGAACATCAAGACAACGAGACCCACCAAGAAACTTTCAGAAAGATGGTTGGGACCCTTTGAAGTGCTCAAGAAGATTGGCAGCCATGCATATCACCTCAAGTTGCCTCAACAATGGAAGTCAATTCACCCTGTCTTCCATGTGTCCTTGTTAGAACCAGTGAAGCAATCAACTATCCCAAATCAACACCAATTTCCACCACCTCCAGTAATCGTGGAAGAGCAAGAATAATGGGAAGTGGCTCAGGTTCTGGACTCAAAACTCAAGAGAGGTACATTATGGTATCTAGTGGAGTGGAAAGGATTCAATGAAGACCCAGAAAGAACAACTTGGGAACAAGCTTCCAACCTTACCAACTCCCCAGACCTTGTCAAGGATTTTCACACTTTGTATCCAGACAAGCCTGGCCCAAATGCCTCAAGAGTTTGATTTATGGTGCTTGGTGGGGATTGGAGTTTTTGAAAGTAAGTTCCTCTCCTGGCATGCACCTTTAAGGGGGTATTCTACCCAAATATCTTGTAAGCATCACCTTGGCCACTTTGTGAGCACTTGTTGATTTCTTTGGACAGGTTTAGAAGGCCTTGCAACATCAATACCCCAAATTTGGACTTTTCATCAAGATATGGCCAAATTCCCTTTTTTCTTTTTTATTCTTTTTCCTTCTTTCACAAATATTATTCCAAATTATGCCATTCAATATTATTCAAGACATTCTTTAGCTCAAATTCATTTATGGCAAAGATTTCTATTCTGTTATGATGCTTGGTGGGGAGTGGAAGTTATGAAAGTAAGTTCCATCTCCTGGTATGCATCTCTGAGGGTTCTACTTCTTGTAAAACAACACCTTGGCCACTCTGTGAGCATCAAATGTTTGGTTTTATCTTTTCAGGAAAAATTATGGCCAAAATCAAGCAACTCACCACAAGAAGATCAACTCTCAGAAGTTTTCTTATTTCTATTTCTTTTCTCTCTTTTTCATTTTCTTTTACTTGTATGATTTATTTTTCATTTCTTGTTCCAAAAGCAGAAATCATAACTCCCATATCTTGTTTGGGGAGTCAATTTATTTAATAATCAAGAGCAAACACTAGTAATGGTAAAGACCAGCTACAGATAATCCTCATCAAAATTTCTTCAAGGCTTCTCTAAGCTTAACAACCATGGTGTCTTCATAAGCAACTGGCTCCCTGGCCAAAGCAAAAGTGGGCTCCCCAGGAATAGCACTCTTCATAGCCTTATCAACAAACACCTCAGTCAAAGCATCAACTTCAGCAAATAGAGAGGTGACCAGCTTCTTGTTCACCCTTTGCTGATCAGTGAAGGTTCCAGTAATATTCCAGCGGCAACAGTTTTCAAAGATTGATTCAGGTTCTGGAGACATTGGGTCTCTAGAAGTGCTGGCCACTGGTGGTTGGATATTGGTAGAGGTGGAGGCAAGTGTGGAGGGCCTGATTGGGGATCTAATTGGAAGTTGAGGTGGTTGGGTGGACCTGATCACTTCATTATTGGTGGTACTGGCTTGGACTGGGGATTGTGAAGTGGATTGGATTCTTCTTTTCTGGATTGGGGTAGTCATCTCAAGCTCTTCTCCATTAATCTCATCACTGCCTTCAGCATCAGTATCAATTTCATCTTGAACCACCAAATTTCTCTTCAATATTCCAAGTTTTCCATCCTTTCTGGTGACCAAAATGGGAACCTCTGGGACACTCCAATGGGATTTCCTTGGGAGTGAATTGATCCTCCAATGGGATTTCCTTGGGGGTGAATTGATCCTCCAATGGGATTTCCTTGGGGGTGAATTGATCCTCCAATGGCTGCCCAGGAACTGCTGGTATTATTCCATTGTTGGACACCTCTCATTCTAGATCCAGTCACTGAAGAAGGAGAAAAGAAAACATAGAAGTCGGTAACCCATCAATTTTATTGCCAATAAGCTCACAATTGGAGTGGCCAGAGGTGTCATCAGAGGTGGGAGGTTCATCAACAGGAGCTTCCAATCCAAATCTTCCACCCTTCTTGATTCTGCTCCATAATCCTCTGGGATTTTCAGGAAAGCTATAGTGGGCTTGAGAACAATTTCTTTTTCCAAGATTGCAAAAGTGACACCTGGTGGACCTAGAAGTAGCAGATACCACACAAGCAATCCCTTTCCTCTTACAATTGGTGCAGGGTGGCTCAATAACTCTGACAGATTTAAAACCATTATAGTTTTTATTGATGTCCCAAATCTCTGTAGGGGCCATACTCTCTTCAGAAAGCTCTCTCAAGTTATCAAAAACACCAGGACCATAAAGTACAGAAGGTGGGGAATCAGAGTGATTGGAATCACAAAGGGAAGTCAGCCTTGAACTCATCTTCAAGTCAAAATTTCAAAGTCAAGACCAAGAGAATTATGGACAATTGCAAGTCAGAAACACAATTATGGCAATTTGAAACTGCAAGAATGAGTTGAATCAAAGAAAATAGGAGGGAAAAATCAAGAAAGCACTTTTGCATAGGCCAAATTGGACATTTTCATGCATTTGCGCACTTTTGCGTATTTTGCACATTTTTGCAAATTTTGCGCATTTTGGCTTCATTCTTCTTCAAAACATCAAAATCCATCTTTTATTCAATTCTTCAGAAAATATGCCATTTTGCGCATTTTGGCATCATTTCTCTTCAAAACCTTCAAAAAATCATTTTTATTCAATTTTTCATCAAATATGCCATTTTAATGATATGGGCATATTTGTGCATTTATGGATATTTCAACTTCAAATAATGTGAAAAAGGGCAAAAACACCAATTTCAATCAAAAATCATCAAAAACTTCATTATCTTGCATTTTGCGCACTTTGGCCATTTTGACCAAAAAACCCATAAAACAACAATTTTGGGGATTAATTCAAGAACTTCTGAAATGGACCAAGCAAGAAAGGAAGGCCAATTTGGCCCAATCTGCAAATGAAGACAAATTGATGGAATGGCAGTGGGTTCTTAGGACATAGACCTGAAATCACTTTTTATCATGAGCCATGAGGACTCAAGACAAAATGAGTGAAGAACTCAGCAATTAGAAGAAGATAAAAGAAATAGCAGAAAAAATTGATGAAGTGAAGAAAGTTATGAATTGAAGAAGAATCAGAATCAAGACAAAGAAGAAGGACCTACAAGTTATGAAGCTGAAAGGGGTTGAAATTATGATTTAAGAAGAGGAACTTTGAGAGATGAAAATTGGGAATTGGGGGGAAGACCAAATCAGTTGATCTTATCAAGAGTCATTACTTTTATGGTGCTCGGAGCTCACCACTTTCAAGAGGGAGATAATGTCACAGCCATGGAGACAGGCAGGGCATTACCACTCATTACTAATGGAAAATCTTCCAACATGTGATCAGCAAGGGGTTTCATGGAAGATTCACCAAACACAGTTCCAATCCTCAATACAGCTCAATACAGGCAAAACCCAAATACAGGCGCAAATACCTGTATTGATTCAAATAACTGTATTGGATACACCAATACAGTTTCACATCTCAAATACAGGCTCCTCAATCATACAGTCATGGTTTCTCAACACTCAAACACCAGGCTGGCACTTTTTCACATATACCAGCCCCCTTTCACCCACCTGGGGGTTTTTCCCCCAGTTAATTAAAATATTGGATTTATTATTTAATATTATTTTATTTCTCATTAAGAAATATTATTTTATTATTTATTAAGTTAGTCTTTGCCTTCCCTCACCTGTTCAGTAGAGTCCTGGTGGCCATATCCTTTATTAATCCTTTTCTCTTTTCTGAACAGGTTGAAACAGTGGTACAGGATTATTTGTGGTTGGCTCTTTATTATTTCTTTTGTTTTTCTCTCATATCTGTTAATGCTTATTATTTTATGACTAGGAATTTATCCTCTTATTTCATTACTCTTATCAGTTGAGTATTTTATTCTGAGCCCTCCATAAGTAAGTCTGTTCACCGAGCGCCAGGCCCTCTTCATTTAGAAGAGCCCCTGTGACAAAAGGCTATTTTTCACAAAAAAAGGAGAGATTAATCAAAATTAAACCACAAGTTTCTATTGATAATTAATCAAAACTCTTTTGTATTAGTTCAAACCAATTTTAAATAATCAAATGAAAATATAATTTTATACTTAAATAATATCTTTTCCCATGAATATTCTAGAAAATAAACTAAATTTTATGATGCTAGTTATTCTCTCTGCAGAATTTCGGAAAGATTTTGATGTAAAATGAAACTTGCATTTTTAAATAAAAAGATCTTCAAAATTATAAGAAAACTCATTATTCATTATTTATTGAAAATTTTAGATTGAAATATTTTTTGAAGAATGTTTTGACTAAAGAGAAAATATTCCAAATCATAATTCCCACAGATATTATAAGTAATAGAAATAAAATTTCAAACACCTCAAAATATTCTAAATGGAAAATATACCTTCACCTGAAATCCTTTAGCAATGTTTCATGAAGTGATTATGAGGTAAAGAATCTCAAAATAATAGTATTTAGTAGCTACAATTCTAACTTTAGAATACAAAAATGAAGTGATTCAAGAGAAGGTATAAAATATATTGTTCCAAAAGATGAATTTTGCCATTTTACTTGAAGTTTTTATTCCAAATTGATTTATGTTTTAAGAATACCATCAAAATTATCATTTTAACAATGAGAAAAATATATCCCAAAAACTATCCAAAAAAAATATTTAATGCTAAAGAGGAATTTTCATAGGAATAATTATTAGTCCAAGTAATTAATATCAAAAAATAACCTTCAAAATGGATTTGAAGAGAAAAATTCCCAAAAATTGATATAGTGTACATGTGAATCAATTTTTAGAATTGACAATGATGAGAGATTCTTTAGTTCCATTTTGGTGTGGCTTAAGAGCTAAATGGCATATTCACAAATATGTTTCAAGATTAAAAGATTCTTACAATAATTCAATAATGGTGGTTTAGACCTTTCATTAATTATTTAAACCTAACTTATTTTACTATAAAAGTAGAAATATTCTGAAACTAAAAGGATATATGGTGAAAAGAGGTTATTCTTCTACAGCTTTGATTTATTTTTCAAAAAAATCAATAATGGAATAACAGTGAATGAGAGTGATTTTTAAATCATAAAACTAAATTATGGAATCATTTACCCCTGGTTTGCTCCAAAATAGCTTTGTGTTTCATTTTTTTGATCCATTTAAACCAAGTCTTGTTATAGTAAAATTCACTTGCAAGTCTTGAAAAAATCTTAGGATTTTCTTCTCAGGCTTTATTTTAAGACCCTTAAAATCATTCAAAAATGTTTTGGTAATATTCTTTAAATCAAGGTTAGTTTTATCCTCATTAAAACAAATACCAATTCTCTTTTTGGTCTCATCACCTCTTCAATAAACCAGTTCACAGACAATTAAAGTGAATACAATCCAAAATTCAGTCATTTAATGTGCCAATTCAGCACTTAATTCATAGAACCGAGAGATTGGGGGGATCATGGAATTATTCTCTCTAAAAATATGTGTTCCCCTGCATATACAAATCTCTATTTAATTTCTCTTGTATCTTGACTAATTTCACTGTAATATCAACAAAAAATAATTAATTATATTTAATTACACAATTCCTTGAGAAATAATGGTTCCACCTTTTATAAAATGACTCAGAGTTAAAGTTATTTCACATTTAAAGAGGATCTCTTGGAAATAATTTTTATTTCAGATATACATCACTAAGAAGGTAAATTTCCTTTCAGATATACATAACTGAGAGAATCGCTTTCCTTTAAGACACGCAACACTGGTAAATTAACCTTCCTTTGAGAGGTACATAATCAAGTATTTCACTTTCCTGTGAGAGGTATATCACTTATAAATTCACTCTATTTAAAATTTGGCTATGAATTCATAGATATTAATGGAATACAGAAATACAAAGCTGATTATTAAAATACAACACGCATAATATTGAAATGAACTTCATGAGGGCTTTAAGCCTCTCAATAGACAAAAATACATTGAAATCATAACTTTAATATGTATGTGATATAATTAATTTGGAATCTCTTTCTTTTCAAGTTTAACCTACTGCAAAGAATAAACTCATTTGTATCCCTAAGGGCTAAAAGCTTAAATGTTTACCTACATTTATGTATTTCCTTACATTAAATATGCAATCTTTGTTACCATATTCATATTTATAATATAATAGCTCACATATTTATTTCTGTATAAAGAAATTTTTATCTTCAATCATATAGAGATAGTTCAAGAGATATTCATGCTTGAGCTAGCTTCTACTGCAAGTAATTAAAATTAATTTAAGGCTTTCTTGATAATAAAATAAAAAACTACAAGTAGTTTCCTTTTTTATTAAGACCTTTAAGTTGCTTTAATTATCTCCATCAAGTTTCTTTTCTCCACTAAAATTTTTTTATATTATAATTTATTCCACATTTTTTAGATTGGTTTGTTTTATTCACAAAAATTGATATTACATTGAAGAATATTTTGTTTTGGAACTTTCTTGTGGGTCATTTCAATGAGCTTATTGGAATATTTTGAAAATTCCACATCCATCTTGAAGTATGAATCTTTGAGAATACCTTGAAAAATTTGTATTATTTTGGATGAATTCAATTTTCCTAGAGCAGGTTAATCATACTTTTATTCAATTAAAAAGCAGTTAATCCTGTAAAATTGGTGTTTTAAACTTACTATTTCCATAATTTTATGTAAAATCTTTCTTTAAATTCATTTTATCTCATAATGTAAGGTTTGACTATGAAACAATAAGTAAATATTACAAATATTTAACTTATTTTACTATGAATGATGAATAATATGATAAAATTAATTATAATAATTGTGAGTTATTATAATTAAGGTGTATAAAGTGACTATACTATTAAATAAATATAATAATATAATAAACAAATATATTAATATATAAATATTGATATATTTATAAACACTTTATTATTGTTACCAACAAATAATAAAGGTGTAAGAAATTGTTTTTCATAAGTAAAAAACAATTACAAACAATAATATTACTAATATTAAAGTTATTTATTAATATAAATACCATTTATATTAATATAAGAATTATTAAAAGCAATAATGAAAAGAAATTACTATAAAAGGTAAAATAACCTACTTTTAACACTTAAGATAATAATTTTGAAAGTTTTTACGCCAAAATAATGTAAATACAATTTATAAAAACTGTATTTACAAATAAAAATAGAGAAATTACAAATATTCTTTGATTTTACGTGGAAATAGAGTTTGAAGAGATTTTTGAGTAAAAAACAATTAAATAATTGATGTAATCACGTCAAGATTGATGATTATAATAAAGATTGTCTTTGGTCTTTAATAATATAATATAAATGTTTTCTATAAGAAGAATGAAGAAATTACCTTTTGATTTAATTATTTTAGTGTTTTTTATGCATCTGAGGGGAAAATGGAGCAGGAAGAGCTCTATTTATAGTAAATACCTCCCTCCTATAGTGCAGTAGGCTTCTAGTAGACGCGTACTGATTCTATCTACTAGAAATAATCAGTATTTTAGGGTTTGGTGATGATTACATCATGATCAAACCATCTTATCTCATTATTACGCCATTATTTAGAGTTATCACTATAATTCTAAGTTTGATGACATCATATACTTGGCAGAACCCCAAAAGTTTTAGATTTTATTATTATTTTCACTCATAAACTAATAGTATTCATCAATTTTATCACTCATATGACTGTTAAACTTAATTTAAGATTACAGTGGGTGATCATAAATAATCAAAATTAATCTCAAACTTTTATTCTTAATAGCTTTTAAGTTTTAGATGCTACAGCTAATGATAGAGTGAATTCTGATAGCTTGGCATCTCCTTATTAAAATTACAAGAGCATTTCATTATATCATCAAAACTCTTTTTTTGATGATTTTTCTTGTAACTCATCCTTTCTGTTGAAATTCAATATTTTGAACTTCAAACCATGATTTCAAGGGGTTATACCTTGAATATTATGATAAAAATTACCTCATTCTTCACTAATGAGCTATTAAAATCTTACTGTCTAATTTTTTTTAAGTTTGGACCACTTTCACAACAAAGTGGTCAACAGCTCCAATGATTTTGATCAATTAACCATTACAAGTTTTAACCTTGTTTATAACTTGTAAAATAAATTTCATATCTTTGTTCTTACAATAATTATGTGGTGACTTTATTTTTGGTTTAACTCTCTCCATCTTTTATATTTCAAGAGATATTAGCTAAAAACCATGAATATATGCATTGACCACAAAAGTGCATATATTCAGCTTAATTCCTTAACTATTGACTTTAGAGAATAGCTTTATAATTGTTTTATGTGTGACGTTTTGTGGGGAATTCAATGGTACAATTTATGTCACATGTTGTTTCATTGGTGTCTGAAATAATTAATGATTTATTTCTCTTATAAGGTATTATTACTCATAACTCATTAAATATTGACTTTACAGATATGCAATAAAAGTAGTATATGTGTCTTTTACCATGAGGATTCTAATGGTGTAATTTGTTTCATATGTTTACTCATTAGCTTTTAAGGAAATTCAGGTTTTATTCCTTTTTATAGCAGCTTTAGTAATTATTTTAAATGTTTCTTGTGACCTTTTTGGATATGTGGTCATATCTCAAAGGTTCACATTCCCTACCACCAAAAAAGATTTTACCACAATCTGATATGTGTAATTAGGGTATCATCAACTGTCCTACCTCTTCAATAGACTTTGTTAGTCTTGAAGCTCAATAATGCTTTATTTTTCTATTATTTAGGTTTTTTCTCATGTCTGAGCCTTCTTAGTAGTTTATCAGCATTTTTTATATCCTTCTCAAGGAGCCATTCATCTTCTTGAGTTGGATCTCTATACCTTACAAGGTATTCTCTCTCTTTTTTGTTTCTTGTCCTTCTTTCTTTAAGGACTTTCAAAATTTTCCTTTCATCTCCTTCTTCCAAAGGCGGTATTTCAATTGGGGGTTTATTTCTTTGTGGAAATAATTCCTTGTCACTTGAGCTGTAAGGTTTTATCAGACTTACAGGGAAAGTTGGGTGTTTATTCATTAGTTCACCTGTGAGCTCCAATTTCACAGCATTTGGTCCATGTAGTGCTTTTATCATGAATGGTCCTGCAAAGGAATCTTTCAATTTCTTTGGTCCTCTTATATTAATGAAATTAAGAGTTGACACTAGCACCAAGTCTCCTATTTTGAAGTCAGCTGGTTTATGATTTTATCCCATCTTTCTTTTGCATATTTGAAAGAATCTTGCATACATCTGTTTGCATGGTGTCTTGCTTTGTCAAGCATTATTTCAAAACTGCTTGCTGTTGGATGTATATCCACTAAGTCCTTTCTGAGGGTATCATAAAGAAGTCTTGGATTCCAACCTTTTTCTAGAATTGCTGGTGTTTTGCCAGTAGAAAAATGGACTGATGTTTTATATGCCAGTTCAAGAGCTGGTATCAATGTACACCAATCATGGGTAAAACCATCAGAATCTTTAAATTCCAGTCCATAAGCACAGAATCTTCTGATCATGTGCTCAAAGGTTTGTATCATTCTTTCTGCTAAACCATCAGTTTGAGGATGGTAAGCTGTTGAGAATGATAATTTTGTTCCAAACAAGTTATGGAGGTTTGTCCATAATGCTGAAGTGAACTTTGGGTCTCTGTCACTTATGCTATTTTGGAATAAGCCTGTGTGGCTAATGACTTCATTTCATATCATTATGGCTGTGTCCATAGCTGTGTCATCTTTTTGACACAGTAGGAACATAGGAGTTTTGCTATACATATGAACTAACGCTTGGCATGCATTATAACTTCTGTCTCCTCCTGGAGGTAATGCTGTTACCCAATCCATATGAACTATTTCCCAAGGGGATTTTGGCTCTTGGATTTGGATCATCATTCTAAATTTCTTTCCTGTGGCTCTGTTGGCTTTTTGACATCTGTCACAGGTTTGGCAGTATTCTGCAACATCTTTCTTCCAATTTGGCCACCAAGAGCATGTTTTCACCCTCTCTAGTGTTCTATCTTCTGAGAGATTTCCAGCTGCAACACTATCATGACACTCATGTAAAATAGTGTTTATTAGAGTTCTATCTGTTAAGGCCATAACACATGTGTGTTTTGTTCTATTATAGAGGATTCCATCAAGGAGGTGGAATCTTCCCTCATAATATGCCTTTTTCCATATTTCATCTAATTTTGATGAAAGTGATGGGTCTTTACAGTCTTTCATTAGAGTTTGGCTTAAGATATGGCAATTCTTATCTATCTTATAGCTTTCCCCAACTTGGTTGAAGTATTCTGTGCCAATGTCTGTGACACATATCCCTTCTATATGGTGCTCCTCCTGTGGTACCCATGCTGGATTTTCAGGAGTATTTGCTAGAGCCCATCTGCTAAGACGATCTGCATTTTTATGAATATTTAGAGATTTATGAACAATAGTCGTATTTCCTCTATATTTTTTGATAGCAATTTGCCATCTCAGCATATGTCTATTTGGATTTTTCATATTTAATAGAGATTTTACAGCATTACAGTCTGTAATCACATCAAATAATGTTCCATCCAAGTAATAGTGTAATTTTTCTAAAGCCCATGCTAAGCAGAGACATTCCATTTGGCTTGCTCCATATCTCGCCTCTTGTGGCTTTATCTGTCTTGAAATAAAACAAATTGGTCCTTCCACTGGTTTATCATTGATTATTTGTGTCTGGTGTAGTGCAGCACCTAGTCCTTCTCCACAAGCATCAATGGAAAGCTTAAAGGGTAGTTTCCAATCTGGAATTAGAAGAAATGGGGCATTTTTAAGGAATTTTTCAGTTCTTCATATTCTTTGACTCTTTCTTCAGTCATTTCATAGACTGTTTGTTGGTCACATAGTTCATACAAGTATTTGGCAATTTTTGCAAAGTCCTTTATATGCTTTCTATAGTAACCAGTAAATCCTAGAAATGATTGCATTTCTTTTTTGGTTTGAGCCATTGGCTTAAGTAGTACTTCTGCTACTTTATTCTTGTCTATGCCTAGACTAAGTCCAGATACAACATGTCCTAGTGCTTTTAGTTCACTATATGCAAAATGACACTTTTTCAAGGAAATTTTCATATTCACTTGCACTATTTTTTGTAGTACCCTTTCTAGTCTTGTGAGATGATTTTCCCAAGTTTCTGAGCAAACTATGATATCATCAATATAGATAATTAACCTTCCTTTTGATAATTCTTCAGGAAATATGGTATTCCTCATCCTTTGATAATGGGAAGGTTCATTTTTTATACCAAATGGCATTCTTAAGTAGTCAAAAATTCTACAGTGGACTATTATTCTTAGTAGTTTCTTGGCATTTTCTGTTAAGAAATTCTAATGAAAACCCTTCAGAGCATCCATGGCTGTGATGAACTTAGCTTGTGACAATTGTGTCAATGTCTCATGCATTCTGGGTATTGGATATCTGTCAGGGATGGTATAGGTGTTCAGGGCTCTGAAGTCTCCTACCATTCTTGACTTTCCATTATGCCAAGCCATAATGACAAGTGTAGTGGCTTCTACCTGTTCATTATTTCCTACTTTACTCAATACTCCAAGGTCTATTGATTCTTTAATGTGTACCTCTAAGGTTTCTCTAGCCCTTGGACTAGCTGGGTAAGCAGGTCTCCTTAATAAAGGTGGATATGGTTTTTACACATTAAGAATTATATCTACCTCATGCCCAATTGTGGCACCTAGTGGCTCTTTGTCAGTTGCAAAGGCATTTTTATACTTAAATAAGAGGTCAATTAATTTTTCTTTCATTTTTTCTGTTAAATCTTGATTGAATTCTGCCTCTTTGAGTTGTTCAGATATAAAAAGTTTCTTTTCTGGACTTTTTTCTTCATTCTTAATAACTGTAATTTGGTTTTTGTTACTTAAGAAGCCAAACCTTTGTCTTTTGTTGTCTCCTATAGTAAAATATCTTTCTTTTTGGTTAGAGATGTCTATACCATAGATTTACAAGTAGTCATTTCCAAGTATGAAGTGATTACTAGTACAGTTGTCCATTACCACAAACTCTACTTTAATTCTGACACATTGTGAAGGGTGAGGAAAAATGAGTTTTAAGTCAATTATTCCAAGGGGCTTCATGCTCTCACTTGCACTACTAAATTTGACACCTTGTATTGATATAGGTTTTTCTTGCCAATCTGGAACAATTGTTTTTAAATAATGTTTACCAACACAGGTGCAATATCCTCCTGTATCCAAGCTCACTTTTGCCTCTTGGTTATCAACCATGACAATACTTATACTTGATTTTCCAGCTGTATATCCCATTCCTTTTTCAGGTTTGGCTCTATAAAGTTTGGCATCTTGCACATTTGTCAGGTTTGTGTCAGATGTTCCAACTTGTGGTAAGTTTGAGTTAACAGCCAGTACTTCATAAATCATATCAATATTATTAATTTGTGAATTAATGATATTAATTTCATCACTTTCAGAAGTTTCTGACTCTTCTGTCTCTTTTTCAGTGTCAGATTCCTCTTCTTTGTCATTGTGGTTTTCTGTTTCCACAATTTCATTGATTTTTGCCTTTTTGAGGAAGTTATTGGCCATGTGTCCAATACCCCCACATTTGCGGCATTTCCTTTGCTCATTGTTCATGGGTGTATTGGATTTAAAAGATTTTTTTTGTTTATCTTTTTGAACAAATGGTTTATTTGGACTTTTAAATTCCAATTTCTTGCATGTTCTGCCAATTTTTGTTCTTGTCACTATGTCTTCTAGTGCATTTACGTATTCTTCTGTGGAGAATGGCTCTATAAACCTACTTCTTAAGGCATGTTCTAGCTCTCCTCCACATTTCTTAATTATTTTCATAGGCACAATCTTTTGTGACATTTCTGGGTACAGCGCATTTAGTCTTTTAACTTGTTTTAAGAACCAAGTTAAAGGTTTGTCTTTGTCTGGGTCAAAGAAAGAATTTTCAAATGCATTTTCTATCTTGTACCTCCAGGCATCATTTTCCCACTTGGTGATTATTTCTTGTTTTCACCAAGACCAGGTATTTTTGCCATTTGTTTGTCTTATTCCATAATATCATCTTTTTGCAGATTTCTCAAATAATGAGTGTAATCTGGCAGTTATTAATTCATCTGGTATGGCATGATATTCTTGTAAAATGTCAATTGTTTTAATAAATTACATGTGGTCATATTCACCTTCTCCTGTGAATATTGGCCATTCTTTTAATTGAGGTGCTTCTTTTATTAGGACCTGATTAATTTCTTGTTGACTTAAATCTGTAATAAAAGGACTTTTTATTTCCTCTTTTGGTTTAATAGGACTTCTTATATGAGAAAATGGGGTTGATAACTTTGGCATATTTAAGTTAGCCTCATTCATCTTATCCATTTTTTCTGTAATAAGTCTTATTTCACTCTTAATGTCATCTTTTAGATTCATTCTTGCTTCATCACTCTTTTCTACATGGTCCAAGAGTAATTTTTGGTGTGATGAAGTCTTTTCTTCAAATTTTTCTACAGAAATACTTATTTTATTCAACTTTTCTGTAAGATTATCAATACTCACATCATAATTGATTGTTAAAGTTCTTTCTTTGATATCACTCATGTACTTGTACAACTCTTGTTGTCCTTGAATCAATTTTTGAGTATTATCAATCAAAACCTTTGGTTTGCTGTTTTCAACCATCAATTTAATGTTATTACTTTATTTTTATTTTGTACAACAATTTTTGTCAAAGATGATAAGCTACTATTTATTTCTTGTAAAGATAATAAAATATTTTCAATGTCTTTAAGAGGTAAAATACTGTCTTTAAGCTCTGTTAAAGTATTTACAACATCAGGAGATAAGGTTATTTATTTGGGAAATGGGGCTGTCTCATTCTTTTCTCCTCCTTGTCTTTGAACTCCATTAAAGTTCTGGCCATGTTGAAGACATTGTCCATGGCATCTTTTTGGATTTTTGGAATCCTGTAGCTTGGGGAATATGGTTTCCTACAATTCTTTTTCTTGTTCTTCTTCCCTTCTTGGGGAGGTTGGTTGGCTTTAGGCTTGCTGGTAGAAGCTACTGGGGCTTCTTCCTTTCTTGCCTTCCTCTTTTTGGAGTGGTACTCCTTGATCTTTTTGATTTGAGGCTTGGATGACAGTGGATTCCATCCATTGGAGTATACCACTATCTCCTCCTCTGTGAGGAACTCTTTGAGGATGTGCCAGGAGTTCATCACTCTTTGGTGTGTTTGAGGCAACATTTCCCAATCTTTGTCCTTCTGCACCATGTAATACTCTTTGTATTGGCTCATGTAGATGTCTATTTGAGTCCTTGTAATATTACTTGTCCCTGTTGGAGTTACTCATACTTAGATCCAATTCTGGTTCAGAAATTATGGGCATCTCTGGGACTTGCTTTTGGGATATGGCACTTCCTTGTGTGGATTCTGTTCCACTGGTTATTTGCTCTTTCTTTTCCCTTTGTAGGGATCAACTTTACTTCTATGTCAAACTCCATATGATTGGATGGAGTATTGGGAACCTCTTCTAGTAGTCATAATAAATGAAGAAAAATTTAGAGCAAGAATATCTCTTTATGGAAATTTAAAAATGAGGTACTCACCTTCAGAGTCCTGAATAGTGGGTCCTGGAAAGTCTAATTTCTTAGCTTCATTTTTCTTAGTGACAATTGGTGTTGGAGAACTTGGACAAGTTTCTTCCACCAATCTTTCAACAGTGGTTTGGTTGTTTTCTGTTGGATTGTCTTCAAGCACTAAAAAAGACAAATAAATATAAGTCTTTCATATAAGAGGTTTTATTTTTTGGTAAGATATGGCAATTTTCCACGTAAAAATTGCTTTTATATATTTGAATAAATGGAATGAATAAAGAAATGAATAAAAATGAATAAAAATAACTTTTTTTTCTATTGGTTTTTAATTTTTTAATATTTTTTTATTTTTAAAGAATGAAATTAAAATGAATATGATTCTATTATGAAATTAATTTATAATATAAAATTATTTTTAATTTATAAAATATCTTTTCTAATCACTAGAGTCACTGAAAGAAAGTTCTTGCAAGTCTAAGGATGTGAAAAACCACGTGTAAGGCAGTACAATTGCTTTCCAAATGCCTCAATAGATTATAAAATCAATAAATAGAAAAATTATTATATAATTTTATGATTATAATTAGAATTTATTATTGGATAAACCCAATTAGAATTATTTTTAAAGGTCTTTTAAAGTAAATATCATGGCCACACCCCCAAATGTAAGGTTTGACTATGAAACAATAAGTAAATATTATAAATATTTAACTTATTGTACTATGAATGTCCTTATGAATGATGAATAATAATATAAAATTAATTATTATAATTAAGGCGTAAAAAATTATTATATTATTAAATAAATATATTAATATATCAAAGTTAATATATCTATAAACACTTTATTATTGTTATCAACAAATAATAAAGTCATAAGAAATTTCTTTTCATAAATCAAAAACAATTAATAACAATAATATTACTAATATTAGAGTTATTTATTAATATAGATACTATTTATATTAATATAAGAATTATTAAAAGCAATGATGAAGAGAAATTATTATAAAAGAGAAGATAACCTACTTTTAACACTTAATATAATAATTTTGAAAGATTTTACGCCAAAATAATGTAAAGACAATTTACACAAACTGTATTTACAAATAAAAATAGAGAAATTACAAATATTCTTTGATTTTATGTGGAAATAGAGTTTAAAGAGATTTTTGAGTAGAAAACAATTAAATAATTGATTTAATCATGTCAAGATTGATGATTATAATAAAAATTATCTTTGGTCTTTAATAATATAAAATTTTTATATATAAAGAATGAATGAATGACCTTTTGATTTAATTATTTCAGTGTTTTTTATGCGTCTGAGGGGAAAATGGAGCAGGAAGAGCTCTATTTATAGTAAATACCTCCCTCCTAGAGTCCAGTAGGCTTCTAGTAGACGTGTACTGATGCTATCTACTAGAAATCATCAGTATTTTAGGGTTTGGTAATGATTACATCATGATCAAACCATCTTATCTCATTATTATGCCATTATTTGGAGTTATCACTATAATTCTAAGTTTGATGACATCATATACTTGGCAGAACCCCAAAATTTGTAGATTTCATTCTTATTTTCACTCATAAACTAATAGTATTCATCAAATTTATCACTCATATGACTGTTAAACTTAATTTAAGATTACAGTGAGTGATCATAAATGATCAAAATTAAGCTCAACCTTTGATTCTTAATAGCTTTTAAGATTTACATGCTAAAGCTATTCTGAGAGTGAATTCTGATAGCTTGGCATTCCTATATTAAGCTTTCAAGAGAATTTCATTATATTATCAAAACTCTATTTTTGATGATTTTTCTTCTAACTCATCTTTTCTGTTGAAATTCAATATTTTAAACTTCAAACCATGATTTCAAGGGGTTATACCTTAAATATTATAGTAAAAACTACATCATTCTTCACTAATGAACTAGTAGAATCTGACTGTCCACTCTTTTTAAGTTTGGACCACTTTCACAACAAAGTGGTCAACAGCTCCAATGATTTTGATCAATAAACCATTACAATTTTTAACCTTGTTTATAGCTTGTAAGATAAAGTCTATATCTGTGTTCTTAAAATAATTATTTGGCAATGTTATTTTTGGTTTAACTCTCTATCTTGTATATTTAAAGAGATATTAGCTAAAAACCATGAATATATGCATTGACCACAAAAGTGCATATATTCAGCTTAATTCCTTAAGTATTGACTTTAGAGAATAGCTTTATAATTGTTTTATGTGTGACGTTTTGTGGGGAATCCGATGGTACAATTTATGTCACATTTTGTTTCATTGGTTTCTGAAAAAATTAATTATTTATGTCTTTTATAAGGTATTCTTAGTTATAACTCACTAAATATTGACTTTACAGATATGCCATAAAAATAGTATATGTGTATTTTACCATGAGGAACCTAATGGTGTAATTCGTCTTATATGCTTACTTGTTAGTTTCCAAGGCAATTCAAGTCTTATTCCTTTTTATAGCATTTTTAGTAATTATTTCAAATGTTTCTTGTGACCTTTTCGGATATGTGGTGATATCTCAAAGGTTCACACATAAACTATTTCAATTAAATTTAATTGATAACTTTTTCTCATGCTTTTATTGTAGCATATCTGAAAATCCAAATTCATTTTCAAATGTTAGCAACCCACTTTAGATAAAATATGATCCACTTTTGAGAACGGCATGGAAATATATATTTCATATAGAGTCTCGATTAGACTATAATTCAAGAATAATAAAGTTTAACCTATAAAAATGAAGCTTTTTGTACATTAATCTGAACCAATGCTGGGTTCACATTATAAGGTAAGTACAGATTTTGTCTAATCTTTGCATAATATAAGGTGATTTAAGTGCCACTTAGTTTTCCTGATTCATTTAATATACATCAAAGCTAACAATTATCTCTCATAGACCCTTTATTGTGGCTCATTCTGAAAGAATTTCTCCCAATAGTCCCACAAAATCAGATTTGTATTAAATTATAGGTTACCCTCTTTCTCCAAGACCTTTTGAATTTTATAGAATGATAGGGACACCTAGTTGTTCCAATTTTTAACCCAAAACTTTGCAATATCTATCATTTCTTGGGGGGAATCAATATGCCACCAAGAAACATCAGAGCTTCATAATTTGAGAGTTTATTGAAATTTTATTATAAAAAAACTCAGCTGACACTATTTTTATATCTATTTAAAGATCTCTTCAAAAGGGAAACAATTAATTTTATTTCAATTATTATAGCTAAAAAGTCTGTATTCATTTTCTATACAGTTATCACTGCATTATTACAGAAAACTGTGTTTTCTAAATGGATTTATTGGAACTACCTCTATTCGTTTGTGAAGTAATTTCTATTTGTGTCATAAAATTTAAATATCCTCATAATTAGTAGCATTTCAAATATCTAATATATAGAAATAAAACCTTTCATTAATGCTATAATTTAAGAGTGGTCCACCTTATATTGTTTTGAAGCTGAGGTTGATTTTGTGTGAATGAAATATTATTTCAAGGTTACATATGTATGACTTGGAGGTACTTCATACTGAGTTCAAGGCTACCAAAAATTAATGGAAGTTTCTCTTTAAAGTGAATTAGAATAACTGCATGGAATTTTATATGATATTGGTGCTTGTGAATGTAATATTTCCAACCTCACTTGTAAAAGAAAGCCCCTCTGTGTAATAATCACACACAATTCAACTGAACCTACTTTGATTTATCATACCTCTTAAGCTAAGCTTCACAGAGAATTTTTAAAACAGAATTGAACACATAATTAATTATGAATAATGCAAAATTTTCATCATTTTCATATTTTTATGTTGTAAATATTAAATAATTAATTAGGCTTATTTATAGTTTAATGACAGAAATTCAATTCAAAAGTAACCCAAAATAATTTCTCCTGAGGATTCCAATGGTGATATTAATCTTTATTCTTTCTTTTAAGGAGAAAAATCATAATTAATTCTATAATATTTCTTGTTTCAAATAATAATAATAATAATTTTTTTGCTTAGATTATCAAAGCAAAATTTTATATTTGGAATTTTCTTAAATTTCACAAAGTTTAATTTTACATTTATATTTATATTTAGCTCTTAAAGATGATTACTTGTCTTATTTAATTACTAATATTAGCTTTTATTTCATTTTTTTGGTATTTTGGTCATATGAAAATACCTATAAGGCTAACAAGAAAGAACTATTCAGGTATGGAAAATTACAAGTATTTTTAATAAATAAGCTACATAGAAAACAAATGATACTCAATTAATATCTTTATTGAATAAGTGTAAGAAAATAAATAATATCCAAAGAGTGAAACAAAATAAAGCATACACAGTATAACACACACTTCCACACTTCAGGAATTATAAGTAACAAAGAATAAAAATGAATATCAACCTTCTTATATATAGTATTAGGTTCAATTCTGATAAAATGCAACAGATTCTAGATAATGAAATTGGAAAGATCTAGACCATACCATTATGGCAGTAATTTTAACAATGTCAAAAAAGATAAGAAAGAAGCTGAGAAGAAGATTCAACCTGTGTAAGCTTGAAAGACCCTAGCCAGTTTTACATAAACCCAAAAAAACCAAAAAAATGGTGTCATAAAAATGGACAATCACACCCCTTGGATACAATTATAGCAATCATTTTCCATACCCAATTCATGGTAATTTGACCATATTCATAATTCCTGGTTAAATTGCCCAAATTTGTTATTTGAATTTCTGGTCCCAGCCTGGCCCTTTCACTAACCCAAGGCTATCCTTGGCCACTTTCTGCTCTTAGGAAACTTTGGTCATTTCAAAATAAGCAAGACAAATAAATCTCAAAAGACTTTATTGAGCCTTTTGGTCTTTAAATAAAGTTTTCACATTTTGGTGCATTTTGCACTTATATGCCATTTTCCCATGAAATCATGGGAAACATTCCCAAATAATTCAACTGGGCCATTTGGGACTTATTTTCCAGGTTTTTCCTTATGTTCATTCTTGCACACATTTGCGCAAATATGGTTTTAAGCCTTTTTAGGCTATTTTTGGCCAAAAACACCCAGGAAGCCCCTGGAGCCATCAAACTCCACATTTTCATATTTTTTCAAGGCAATATGCCAGAAGAATTTTGGACATGTTTTCCTTTCAATAAGAAGTTCCATAAGTGGTGCTAAACGCAATTGGGCACCTTTTTTTAACCATAAATCCAATGGTGACAATTTCAAGGGTCCATTCTTCAAATCAAAATACCTTTTCTTTTCTCAACACACAATATTTCAAGAGGCACTCCCAGGACCAAGCACAAATTTTATCATCAAGACCAATCATCTCAGTCAGAAATTATGGGTTCATTTCAAATTGAAGTATTCCCCCAAAGGAATACTGGCAAGTTTATTGCCGGGGAAATTTAAGAAGCAGTTCCAAATCACTTGTCAAGTGTCAATGCTCCATCAATCCAAAATGGAAACCAGAATCATTAAATAAATTGTCTTCCCATAGAGGCCTGTATTCCAGTCACAGAAACTGAGAAGATTAATAAACCCAGTTCATTTCCCAATATGGCAAGGTGTATTTCCCCAAAGAAGTCAATACAGATCAGTCTCAAGTATGAAGTGACCAAGCTCTCAGCTTTTCACATGTATGTAACAACCACTAATCAGGGGTAAGGGTAGTCATACTTACACCCACTCAAACACCTCAAACCAGCAAATCCACTGTGTGTATCAGCATTCAGTTTCAGCAATCTTTTGCTGAAACATGCATACAGCCTGTCAGCTTTGTTACAGGCTGGAATTACCCAATACAGTTTGGATACACCATCCCCAAACTGCATGATCACTCAATACCAACAATACTCTTGTGCATATCCTGTACAGCCATAAAGGACCTGTATTGGCCAGACTCAATTCAATAATCAAATCTTCTCATGAAAATTCTCTGTCTGGATCAGGGCTGGTGATTCTCACATATACCAGCCCCTCTTTCTCCCCCTGGGGATTTTTTCCCCAGTTAATTAATTTAGTATATCTATTATTTTATAATTATTCTTATCCTTGTTTTGGGTATTATAATTATTTAATTTTAAGTTAGTCTTTGCCTTTTCTTTCTTTTCCTGTACAGTATGAGTTGGGTGACCACATCCTTATTAACCCTTCTATTTCCATTCTGACAGGTTGAAACAGTGCACTTGGACTTGTTTGTGGTTGTCTCTTCTATTCTTACTCTTATTCTTTGTTTCTGTTTTCTTATATTCTTTTATCTATTAATTCATCTCATAATACTCTTAAGTGTATTCTTTTGTACCATATCCTAAGCCCTCCATAAGTAAGTCCCAGGCCCTCTTCACTTAGAAGAGCCCCTGTGACATTAAATTAATTAACTCATATTTAATTCTTTCCTTCATTAATTTAATTTCATTTCTCTCATTAATCAAATTATGAATCTTTTATGATCTTATGATTTCTCATGATTATGATTTTTCTCTCAGAAATTTTCATCTCATTCAGTTCATTCATATGAAAATTGATTCTATCATTTCTTAATCATTGTTGACCATCTCAATCTCATTCTCAATTCTATCTCAAAATCCAATTTCTTTTTTTTTGTTGCTTATTCAGGTCATATCAGGAGTTTTTATTTACTGGTTAATTGATTAGTTGGGATTCATTTTGGGTTTATTGATTTTGGCAATTCAGGATTTTGTTTTGGATTGGACTTATTTACTGCTTTTGAATCCTCAAGATAATTGATTGATATTCAAAAATTGACTTGTTATTGATTGATTTGACTCATAAAGATATTGAATTGAATCCTGAAGATATTTATTGCTCAAGATTCTGATTATATTGAAGACATTTACTGATTGATTATTAAATTCCTCAAGACTTGGATATTGGATTTGAATTGATTGATTGATTGTTTGATTGAATTTGATTTTACCTCAAGACTGTTGATTGATTCGTCAAGATCATCAAAATTTTATTGATTATTGATTTAGCCAAGCTTTGATTCCTTTTGTCAAGTATAATCAAGTTTTTATTCTTAATTTTTCAACAACGCCAGCTCAAAATAGCCCTCCATACAAGAATACTATATCTCTAAGAAATCCAGCTGTTATCACTCCTACAACAAGGGTTCCTCTTGACCGCACCCCATCAGTTCATCAACTGAGTGCAAATTTGGACATAGGACCACCAATGGGAGGAGCAGCACCCTCAAGAAGAGGGGGAATGAAATCAAGAAGATCAATGTCTTTCTCTTGCCTATTGGGTGGCTACCCTGGCATGTCTAAAGGCACAAGAGCAAGGTTAGGGGAAGCTGAAGATGAAGAGGGGGAGGAGTCTGAACAAAACTGGAGTGGAAACTGCCTTGGCAGGTGCCCCTGAGGCTTCTGAAGCTGCAAATCTAGCCCATTCTAATCAAGCTCTTGTCTCTCAAGCTGAATCAAATTTCCTCAAGATGATAGAGCAGATTACTCAATTCATGGGGCAACTCACTCAAGCAGTTGCTCCCAGGGACAATTCCAAAGCCCCTGCATTCAAGACTCAATCAATGAAGGCGCCTGATTCTTTTGATGGTACTCAAGCTCATAAATTGAGAGGATTTATCCAATCCTATCAATTGATTTTCCATAATGAGCCAGAAAAATTTTTCTTGGACAGGAAGAAAGTTCTGTATGCAACTTCTTTTCTCACTGGTAGAGCTGGAAAATGGATTGAACCCTCCCTCTCCAATATTTCCAATGAAGATCCTTCCTATCTCCTCAATAATTGGAAGTTATTTGAAACTCAATTATTCACTCTGTTTGGTGATCCCAATGAAGTCAGGAAAGCTGAACAATAGTTGGACAATTTGAGGATGAAGGAAAGTGGTCATGTCTCCTTGTGCATTGCTGATTTCAGAAGCTTAATGTCAAGAATTGGAGATTGGGGAGAAAGAGCTTACATTCATGTTTATAGAAGAGGATTGGCATCAAGACTTCTGGACCAGTTGGCTTCCTACCCTGGTAACCTTGATACTCTTCAAAAACTCATGGACATTACCCTGGAATTAGATACCAGATACCATGAGAGACAGGAGGAGAAGGGTAGTCATCAAGAAAAGAAGCTGCCTGTTACTGGATCCAATTCTTCAAGGCCTCCTCAAGACTCATCTTCAAAAAGGTCTCACCATAAGAAAAGCAAGAAGGGAAAGCAATTCCAAGCTTCAAAGGACAAGCCCCATTCTTCTCTGCTTAATAAGGAAAATAAATTAATTGGTTCTGAAAAGGAGAGGAGGATCAAAGAAGGGTTATGTAATTATTGTGGTGGAAAGCACCCAATTGAAAAATGCTTAAAAATACCTCAGAACAAGCCTTGGTCATCAAGAGGCTTCCCTAGCAAGAAGGAAAAATCCTGAGTGGGAATCATGATGTGCTCAATGGTTCTCACTTATTTCCTTCAAGAGCACAATTGTGCACTCTGAATACTAGTGTCAAGAAATCTTTGTATTTTCTTATTTTTTCTTCTGTCTCTGTTATTTTTATAGTATTCTCATTGATTCTGGTGCTACAAACTCTTTTACTGCAAAGAATTTTGTTCTCAGATACACATTGACTATGTCAGAGCTCCCTGAAAAGATTCCTCTTTTCATTCTGGATTCAAATGAATCCCCTGCCTTGTTCATCACCCATTATACCAAGTGGGTAGCTGACTTGCCTTCCTTCCCAAGCTTTGAATGGGACTTTTTTATCATAAATTCACCCAAAGGAGAAGACCTGATATTGGGCTATGATTTTCTCTACCATTTTAATCCTATTATTGATTGGAAAAATGGACTGATCACCTATGATTGTAGCGGTATCAAATCTTCTGCTAGTAATGGCTTGGCTACTGCTGTCAACAGTGTTGCTCTGGTTGGTGAACTTACAACACCTTCCCTTCCATCATTCCATCTCAGTCATTACTTATATCAAGAGATGAGGTTTTCAAAGAGATAAAATATGTTGGAGAAGATGTTGCTATATCTTCACTTAATCTCTTTTAAGAGGGTATGGACCTCCCTCCCTTATCTTTTTATGCCTCCCTGGAGGAGCAGTGGGATTAGGAGGAAGAGCCAGAAGAAATTGAAACTGTGTTGAAGTTAGTCCCTCCTGCTTATCACCAATATTTGGATGTATTTTCCAAGGTGAAAGCAGAGAAACTTCCTCCACACCGCGCTTGTGATCATCATATTGAACTGGAGGGTCTTCTACCTCCAGTTGGTATTATCTACCCATTATCAAATCAAGAGTCAGAAACACTGCAGGCCTACATTTGAGAGAATGTAGAGAAAGATTTCATAAGGCCACGCTCCTCTTCAGCAGGAGCACCTGTCCTTTTTGTCAAGAAAAAGCATGGAGGCCTTCCTTTGTTTCTTGACTACCACAAACTCAATTCTGTCACTAGGAAGAACAGGTACCCTGTCCCTCCTATGAACCAGCTTGTTACAATATTCAATGGTTCCACTATCGTCTCCAAGATAGATCTGCATGGTGCATATAATCTCCTGAGAATAAAAGAGGGGATGAGCACTTAACTACCTTCAGAACCAAATATGGTAGTTATGAGTATTTGGTTATGCCATTTTGCCTTACCAATGCTCTGGCTTCTTTCCAGAATCTTGTTAATGATATATTTGCGGATTTCTTGGATATCTTTGTTGTAGCTTATTTAGATCATATTATGGTCTTTTCCAACTCTGAGTAGGAACTTGTCAAACATGTGGCCTCTGTCCTCCAAGGACTGAGGGACAATATTTTGTTTTCCAAAGCCTCTAAGTGTGTATTCCATGCCTCAAGTGTGGAATACTTGGGCTATGTTGTTTCAAGTGATGGCCTCAAGATGTATTCTTCAAAGTTTCAGCAAATCCTCAATTGGCCTCAGCCCAAGAAGATCAAAGCTCTTCAATCCATCCTTGTCTTTGCCAATTTATATTGTTGTTTCATTAAAAATTACTCCAAAAAAATCACTTCTCTCACATCCCTCCTCAAAAAAGACTCTCCTTTTATCTTTGATGAAGAAGCTCTTTGCCAGTTTCAAAAACTCAAAGAAGCATTCACCACTTCTCCTATCCTTTCCCATTTCAATCCTTCTCTACCAACTATTGTAGAGACTGATGCTTCTGATTATGCCTTGGGCACTGCACTGAGTCAGGTGAATGACTCAGGAAAGCATCCCATTGCATTTGATAGTCGCAAGCTTCTCCCAGCTGAGCTGAACTATGAAATTCATGACAAGGAACTCCTTGGCATAGTTTGGGCTCTCAAGTTCTGGAGAGCTTTTCTTCTTTCTCTTTCCAATCCTTTTGAGGTCTTGACAGACCACTCTTCTCTTCAAAATTTCATGTCTTCCAAAGTTCTTAATCCTCTTCAGGCCCATTGGGCTGAATTTCTTTCTGAGTTTTATTTCACTATCACTTACTTCCCAGGAAGGCTGGCCACTTTACCAGATGCCTTTTCATGTCAGGAATATTTGTACACAGAGAGGGGGGTGTACTTCATCAGCAAGAATCCTCAAAATTTTTATCAAGTAATCAAGCAAGATGGAATTCAAGAGTCAAGATTCTTCTCAATCAAAGTGGAAAGATTCTCAGATTTAGTTGACAAGATTTAAAAAGAAGTATGGCAAGACAAAGATTATAAAGAAATTTTCAAGCAACTAGAAAGATGTGAATCAGTTACAGATTATTCTCTTGAACCTCAAGCAAAGTTATTATTATTCAAAGATAGAGTGGTAATCCCAAGCAATGAAGAAATCCAACTCAATATTCTTCAAAAGCATCATGACTCACCATTGGCTGGCCATCCTGGCCAGGAGAAGACCCTCAAGCTCATCAAGAGGGATTTTTATTGGGCTGGCATGAATCAATTCATTAAGGACTATGGGTCCTCATGTCAACAATGTTCAAGAAACAAGAACATTCACAATAAGAAGTTTGGATTACTCAAGCCTCTTCAAATTCCATCTGGTCCTTGGAATTCTTTATCAATGGACTTAATCACTCAATTGCCATTGTCCAACAGCTTTTATTCAATTCCAGTAGTTATGGATAGATTCTCAAAAATGGAAATCTTCATCCCAACTTATGGAACAATCACTGCCCTGGAGTTAGCTCAAATCTTTATCAGCCATGTCTTTTCCAAACATGGATTTCCAGTCATTATTGTCAGTGATAGAGGATCTTCATTTTTTTCATCATTCTGGACCAATTTATGTCAGCAGCTCAATATATAAAGAGATGTTTCAACTTCTTTTCATCCTGAAACAGATGGAAAGACAGAGAGGGTAAATAAGCTTCTATAAAAGTATATTTGGATGTATGTCAGTTACCATTAAGATGACTGGCACACCTGGCTCCCTCTGGCTGAATTCTCTTATAATAATGAAGAACATTCATCAACAAAGCAATCACCTTTTTTCACCATTTATGAAGGAAATACCGGATTCAACTCAATCCATGTCTCTCAAGATTCACCTTCTGGAAATTTATCAACAAAACTCAAATCAGTACATCAAGTTGTCAAAGAAGAATTAGATTCAGCAATAAGGATATTTAAGAAGCATGCAGATAGAAATAGGTCAATTCCACCTGATTTCCAACTGGGGGATAAGGTATGGCTAGCTTCCAAGAGCATCAAGACTACAAGACCCACCCAGAAGCTTTCAGAAAGATGGCTAGGGCCTTTTGAAGTTCTTAAGAAGATTGGAAGCTATTCCTATCACCTCAAGTTTCCTCAACAATGGAAGTCATTTCACCCTGTATTCCATGTGTCATTACTATAACCGGTCAATCATTCAAGCATCCCAAATTGTAATCAATTGCCACCACCACCAGTGCTAGTGGAGGAGAAAGAAGAATGGGAAGTGGCTCAGGTTCTGGACTCAAAACTCAAAAGAGGTAACCTGTGGTATCTTGCAGAGTGGAAAGGATTCAGCGAAGACCCAGAAAGAACAGCTTGGGAACCAGCTTCCACCCTTACCAACTCACCAGACCTTGTCAAGTATTTCCATTCATTGTATCCAGACAATCCTGGCCCAATTTCCTCAAGAGTTTGATTTCATGGCGCTTGGTGGGGATTGTATTTTATGAAAGTGAGTTCCTCTTATGGCATGCCCCTTTAAGGGGGTATTCTACCCAAATGTTGTTGTAAGCATCACCTTGGCCACTTTGTGAGTACTTTTAAATTCTTTGTGTAGATTCAGAAGGCCTTGAAACATCAATACCCTCAAATTTGGACCTTTCTTCAAGATATGGCCAAATTCCTTCTTCTTTTATTTTTTATTCTTTTCCAACTTATTCCAATCACATTTATTCAAGACATTCTTTATGTCAAAGTCAATTATGGCAAAGTTATCTTTTTATGTTTCTTTGTGGGGAGTGGGAGTTATGAAAGTAAGTTCCATCTCCTGGTATGCATCCCTGAGGGTTCCACTTCTTGTAAAACATCACCTTGGCCACTCTGTGAGCATCAAATACTTGGTTTTTATCTTTAAGACAATTGTTGGCCAAAATCAAGCAGCTCACCACAAGAAGGACAAACCTCAGTAATTTCTCTATTTATTTTCTCTACTCTCTTTTTCTCTCATTTTCTTTCTTTTCTTTACTTGTATATTTCTTTTGTATTTTTCATTCCTTAAAGCAGCAGCCTTCCCTCCCATATCATGTATTGGGAGGTTCCATTTATTTTTTATTTTTTATTTTCTAGTAGCTATAAGAGTGGGGATAGAAGTAAAACCAAACACAAACAAGGACAAGGAAACTAGTTATCTCTACCCAAATGATCAAAAGTTTTTTGGAAATCATTAATCAACTCATCTTCATACCAGCCAAATTTTGCAGCCATCTCCTCAGAAGCAGTCCCTGGAAGAGTCCTATCATTAGCATACATAATCACCTCCCTACTATTTCTATCAGCCCTTCTAAATAGCCTGGCTACAGCATCCTGATTTTCACTTGCTGTATTTGGATCTTCTCTGGTAACTAGGATAGGCCAGTGATCCTTGTGCTGAACCGCTTGAGCAGCAGGAAACAGCAAAGGAGAAAGTTCTTCTCTTTTTCTACTGGTACTGTCCACAGGTTGGAGTTGTTGAGAGGTGACTAGGGGTGAGTTTCTGGGCTGTTGGATTGGGGATGGTCTTACTGCTGGATTCAAGGCAGGCCTGGTGTGGGAAGAGTTTGGTGATGCAGGAGGAATGGTAGCAAGAGTGAATTGGAAATTTCTGGGGGTACTGCTGATGATGTGACTTTGGAATCTCTTGGCAGGAGGCTAGCAAGGAGAAGTATTGGATGGATGACCAGCAGAATTAGGAACCAACTCAACTTCTTTACCATCCAATTCATCACTACCTTCAGCATCCATATCAGGTGGGGAATTGGCAATTTGTCTTATTTGTTTCACCATGCCTTCAGCATTGATCCTGGAAATTGGGACTTCTGAGCTGGAGTATATTGGCCTACCACCAACTGGGATGGGCCCTCCAACATTAGTCCACCTGGCCACATCCCTCTGCCTAGAACCAGTCACTGAATCAATATATCAGTATTAATTTCACTCACAATCAGAATTCCCTGAAGTACCATCAAGAGTAGGGGCCTCAGAAACTGGGAACTCTTTCCCAAAAGGCCCATCTTTCTTACTCCACAAATTCCTCCTGATGCTTGAAGCTTGCTTCCCAGTACAACGCCATGGCTTCTTCCCAATAAAGCAGTAGTGGCATTTTGAAGATCTGGGATTTTAATTTTCAAAACAATCCTCCCCCTTCACCAAACATTCAGTACAAGCAGGATCAAGAACTTCAACTTCCTTGTAACTGTCATAAGTTTTGGTGGGATCAAAATGACCAGAAGAAGCCATTGACGGTGAAGAAAATCGACTGAGAATGCCAGAACCATGAAGGACAGATGGTGGCAGCACAGAAGGGGAAGATTAAGTGAGTTTAGTCAGTTTGGAGATAATGAATAAGGAATATGCAAGCAGAAGACTCAAGGCATCAGATTTAAATCACTTCAATCCTGAAAGAAATGACCTCAAGGAAGTGTGGGCTATAATTCAATGATGGCCCCCCTCAAAGTCCCTAAAGTGGTGAGTCAAGGTCCTTTTTGGACTGAAATCGCCACCCAGGACCTCCTCTGACACTTTGGGGAGGTCAGAATCTTGATGGTCCTGGACCCTTCTAATGGGCCCAGGCCATGTAGGTGAAGAATTGAGCCATGGGACCCCTGAATCCCCAGCAAAAGTGGCAGGGTATTATGGTGTTCAGGAGCCCACCAGTTTCAAGAGGGGGATACTGTAACAACAACTAATCAGGGGTAAGGGTATTCATACTTACACCCACTCAAACAGCTCAAACCAGCAAATCCACTGTGTGTATCAGCATTCAGTTTCAGCAATCTTCTTTTGCTGAAACATGCATACAGCCTGTCAGCTTTGCTACAGGCTGGAATTACCCAATACAGTTTGGATACACCATCCCCAAACTGTATGATCACTCAATACCACCAATACTCTTTGTTACAACTTATGAATTTGTTTAAGATTAATTGTTTTATTTTTAATTTCATCACACTTGGTTTTTTGTTACGCAATTCTTTTTTTTTTTTATAGTAGTATTTACAAATCGGGTTTTTTACCCGAGTCCTGATTCTTCTAGAACTTTCTTAGTTCTTCCAGTCATGACTTACATTACTTATTATTTTACACTCCCCCTTAATTTCAGTCGCCAACTAACAATTTTTTGCATCCTTCACCATGTTTTACTGGCCCTAATCATTTCGTGCAGATATCAGCCAACTGGTTTCCAGTCAAAGTCCATTCAATCAAAATTCCGTATTTTCTGATTAGATCATTCATGGAATAAAAATGCCGCTCCAAACTCTTTATTCTCATTTTAGATCCTTCCATTACCATCACTGCTGCCTTATTATCACAGTTCAATTTATATTCAATTGTTGTTCCTGCTGATTCTAGTATTTGTATCACAAATGAAAGTAAGTCTGTTGCCATCCCTATAGCTATTAGTTCTGCCGCACATGTTGATGTTGATACTAGTTTTTGCCTTCTAGAAGCCCATGATATGGTACACCCAAATAAACTAAAAACTATTCCTGTAGTTGACCTTTGAAATTCACCCCCCCAATTGGCATCTGTCCATACGTTTAACGACTCATTTGTCAAAAAATAATTCAAACTCTAATTCATTGAATACTTGATATATCCCATTAAATGACGAAGAGAAACCCAATGTTGTTGTTGAGGTGAGTTAGAATACCTGGCTAAATAATTTACTGCAAAACTGATGTCCGGTCTTGTCCCCAATGCTAGATAATTCAATGAACCTATTAGTGATTGATACCACTTTTGTTCAATTGGCTGATCTGTACTAGTTTGTAATTTTACATCTGGCAAGATTGTTCTTGTTTTTATCAATGTTGAATTCGTCTTCTTTTCAAAATGGTGAAATATTTTTTTTGCAAACCTCGATTGGGATAATTGAATTGCATTGTGTTTAAAAGTTATGTCGATTCCTACTATCCATGATAATCCATCCTCCCATTTTATCTTCAAGTGTTGTATAAGGTCATGCTTTAGCTTCATTATCTCCTCTTGATTGTTCGAGAAAATAACGCCATCATCTACATGCATCCACACAAATAAAATCGTATTGTTCCTTGTGCACTTATATACGCATTGATCGAGCTCTTCCGCACAGAAACCAATTTTTTCCATAACTGATCTGAAGTATAACCACAAACAATGTCCCGCTTGCTTCAAACCATACATTGCTTTCTTCAACTTCATTACCTTACCAAGCCATTCTGGTCTAAATTGAACGGGTGCTTCAACGTAAATGTTTTCTTCCAAAGGACTGTGCAAATATGCCACCGATACATCAAAACTTGCTATCTTCCAATTGTTCTTAAGTCCCAATGCTAAGAGCAATCGTAACGACATTAACAAAGCTGTAGGTGCATAGGTATGTTTGCAATCTATCCCATGCCTTTGACAAAAACCACGTGTGACTAATCTGGCTTTATAAGTTAATTGTTTGGGCTGCCCCTTTCTTTTCAAATCAAATACAAATTTTGTTTTTATGACCTTCATGTCTCTTGTTTTTTTGACAGGCATCCAAACATCCATTTCATCGAAAGAAGTCAATTCCCTATTGATCGCATCTCTCCATTGTTCCCAATTCCTTTGCTTCGCTTCTTTCAGGTTTGCTGGTATTTCCATGTCGCTTGATATTTGTATTTCATCTATTTGTCTATCTTGCTCTTCACATATTTCCTCTGTCTGCTCCTTCCCAAGTTGTAGACCTATTTTGTTTATTAAGTTAGTCACTTTCATTTTTTCGGATTGAGTATTTTGTTCAAAATCAAGAAATCTAGCGTGGTTAGAATTTAATATTTGCTTAGATTCATTATCCCAGAAAAAGAAACCCCTACTGTCATCTTGAAAACCTATCAAGGAGCACAACCTCCCCCTGTCGTCCATCTTGCCCCATTTCTCATTTGGAACATGAACAATTGCTTTTGCTCCAAAAGGAAATATCCTTTTAGCTTGAGGTTTTCTTCCACACCAAAGTTCGAGTGGAGTCAAAAATCCTGTCCTATTATTCAGTATCCTGTTGTGGATATAGGCCGCACACTTATAGGCATACAACCAAAAAGATTGTGGCAAATCTGATGCCCTCAACATTGTTTGTGCTGCATCCCCCAGTGTTCTGTTCAATCTTTCTGCCTCTCCGTTCTGTTCCGGTGTATAAGGACATGTAAACAGTTGCTGAATTCCCATATTAGTCAAACTTATTTTAAAATTTTGCCCCATGTACTCTTTAGCATTATCAGACCGTAAAAACTTTGCTGATTTGCCAAATACCGAATGTATTAAAGAAAATGTTTCTAGTAATACCTTTGGGACTTGATCTCTTGTCTTTATTGGAAAACAGAACACAAATGTTGATTTGTGATCCCATAATGTCAATATATATTTATTCTGATGAATATCGAGTAATGGCATTGGACCCAGAACATCAGACATCATAAGATCTCTGGGCTGTTCTCTTGGCGCGTCATCATGGCAAGATAAATTCCTCCTTGTACTCTTAGCTATCAAACAATCGTTGCAAACAAAAGATGACCATTGTTTCAGATCAAAATCAGGTACGTGAACTTTCAAAAAAAGTTTAACAATTTTATTGGAAGCATGTCCTAAATGACAATGCCATTCAAAAGACTTTGATGAGTTCAAAACTCTAACAGATGGAGAATCCATTCTATCCCATGCTTGAGACATTCCCTTCAGGCTTAATTCCGAGTTGATTGGTGAAATAACCCATGACTTAGCTGTAAATAAAGCATAAAAATATAATCCCCCCTGTGGTGTGTACACCCACGAATTTTGGTATATATCCCTCTTCAACTAATTGTCCTAACGAGATCAGGGTACCCTTTATATCTTTGCAATACAATACATTATTCAATGCTGAGCTGACAAAGGGCAACTTCATCATTCCCCTATGAGTGGCATTAACATTAATTGATGGAGAAGCAAGACTCAATGCTAGCATCTGTCCCAAAGGCTCCTTTTTAATGAATAAAGAAGAATTTCCACTCACATGCACCTGAGAGCCGGTGTCAACCAAACCCGCAGTTCTATCATCAGATACTGCCCGTATCGCCGGCTCAAAACCCGTCATTGGCGGTGGTGCTTTTTCAAGATTCAAGATTTCTCAAATCACTGGGCAAGTCAAAACCCAAACCTTGCGACTTACAATAATGGCATTCAATACCATGTTTTTTCCAAAGAGACTCTGATGGTTGTTTGTTTCCTAACTTAATATTCAAATGTGCTTGTTTAATTTCATTTTCTGATGGCATTCACAGAGATTTGATTTTTTGAGAACTCCCTTGAGTTGGAGAAGATATAACAATGCTCGACATGGCATTGGATAAAGAATCCATTTTACTATTCTTTGATGATGTTTGATTTTTTGGCGCCAATTTCATAACCGATTGTGAACTAGATTGTTGATCATTTCGTCCTACCGACACCATAAAAGAGTTTACCAGACGTTGCACATCACGAGGGTCATTCCTTCCAGAACGATGAAGTTCAGAGGATATCAAATTAAACCAGGATGCTTGTGTCATCCCTTGTGGAATTGGTGCGAAAATTTGTACTATTAGACTTCTCCACTCAGGAGTCAAAGGAATACCTGTACGTCTGTACTTGTCAAACAGCATAAATAATTTAGAAAAAAAATCGTTTGAATTCGACTGAGACCTTGTGGAGTACATTTCAAAAAGTTCAATAACAATCTCAAGTTGCATTAACCTTGCGGATTTCTTAAAATTGTTTTGTAGTTCTATGTATGCTAGTTTAGGAGAAGGTTCACTTTGAATCATCTCAGATAGTTCTGGTGCAATCGTTTGTTGAATAAAAAAACGTAAGGCACCCTTAGCCTGATGAACTAGTTCAAAATTATCAGGATCATCAGTGAATAATACTTTGTTAAAAATATACATGAAAACATTATCAAGACCCTTGTTCCAATCCGTAAAATTGGAACCATCGGGTTTAAGCTTAGGAACATTAGAAACAAATTTAGACGGATTCTTAAGAAATGATAAGAAAGCAGGAGAAGACATATCAAAAACGAATTCATCAGACTTTTCATTTTTTGTCTGGATTGGTGTAGCCATAATATCATGTGTATTTGTAGGAGTTGATATAGTCGGAGGAATAGAAATAGACGAAGGAATTAATTGTTCTTCAATAGAATCAGAATCACTTTCCAAAGTATCAGAATTGTTCAACGAAAAAAATCTGCCACTACGTAGTGGCATTCACAGTGTGTTTTGAGAGTTAACTACAGTAATAGGCCAGCTTTTAACCTGTTACGACTTATGAATTTGTTTAAGATTAATTGTTTTATTTTTGATTTCATCACACTTGGTTTTTTGTTACACAATTCTTTTTTTGTTTTTTATAGTAGTATTTACAAATCGGGTTTTTTACCCGAGTCCTGATTCTTCTAGAACTTTCTTAGTTCTTCCAGTCGCGACTTACATTACTTATTATTTTACACTCTTGTACATATCCTGTACAGCCATACAGGACCTGTATTGGCCAGACTCAATTAAATCATCAAATCTTCTCACAAAAATTCTCTGTCTAGATCAGGGCTGGTGATTCTCATATATACCAGCCCCTCTTTCTCCCCCCTGGGGATTTTTTCCCCAGTTAATTAATTTAGTATATTTATTATTTTATAATTATTCTTATCCTTATTTTGGGTATTATAATTATTTAATTTTAAGCTAGTGTTTGCCTTTTCTTTCATTTCCTGTACAGTATGAGCTGGGTGGCCATATCCTTATTAACCCTTCTCTTTCCATTCTGACAGGTTGAAACAGTGCACTTGGACTTGTTTTTGGTTGGCTCTTTTATTCTTACTCTTATTCTTTGTTGCTGTTTTCTTATATTCTTTTACTTAGTAATTCATCTCATAACACCCTTAAGTGTATTCTTTCTTACCATATCCTAAGCCCTCCATAAGTAAGTGCCAGGCCCTCTTCACTTAGAAGAGCCCCTGTGACAATATACCAGCCTTCCTTTCAGCCCTGGGGGGGGGGGTCCCCCAGTTAATCAATCTACTAAGATTTATTTCTATTTTAATTTTCTTTCATCTTGATAGTGAATAATGATATTATTAAGTCAGTCATTTGCACCCTTTTCCTCATCTGTCATGTGGATATTGGTGATCATACCCTCTACTAATTTCATTGCTCTTTCTGGCAGGTTGAAACAGTGATTAAGGACTTACTTGGTTGGCTCTTTCCCCATTGGCTTTCTTTTATCATCTGCATATCATTTTTGTACATGCATTTTCCTTATTAAAAAAATATATTCTTATTCTTAGTTCTTTGATTCTTGGGAGTCTTCCAAGTGAGCTCCCTGATTTCTGGGTGCCAGGCCACTCTTGTTATCCCCAAGAGCCCCTGTGACAAATGGTAACACTAATCCTTCAAAAAATAGTGCATAAGCTACACACATTGCACTCTAAAAAAAAGTAAAATGAAACATTCAATTAGGGTGAAGTAGGTTACAACACATATTCAGGTAAAATCAAAATATGGGGGAAAGAAAGAAAAAATTGGTGTCATATGGAAAATTGAGATTGTTTATTTCTCTTTGTAAAAATCATTCTCAGTTCCAGAAATTCTTGGTAGTTATGGTTTTGTCCAAAGAAAAAACATAGCACTTGGATTGCAACAAACCACAGAATCTACCAAGAGCTTTGGGATCTCCATGGGAGACAGGTTTAATTTATATTGCATAAAACTTATGAGGAAAATTAAAATGAAAAAAATGGCCAAGGACATTTATCAGAATTAAACTAGTGATTTTTATAAGGTTCTGGCTTGTGAGTAGGTTATTTGGGTTTTTAGACAACCATTTGAATAATTTTTCAAAGCTGGAGCTTCACTTTGATATATCTTAAAGTATATCATGGATTGGTATGGAAGCAATTATATCTCTTTCATTCCTAAAAGGCCCTGGACAAAACAACTCTCAAGCAGCACAAACCAAATTTCACTTTCAGCACGGCTAATGTTTGTGAATAGTGTCAATTATGCTTCAATATTGGAAAAGCTTTAGTTGTAATCAAGAGAAGGTATAAGGAATTTTTATTGGAAATAGCTGCTTAAATAGAAGTTGCCATTTATTGAAAGAAAACTACCCTCATTGTAAACAGGTAAGCTCAATGTCCTGAAGTGTATAAATATTTTTCAAAAGCTGTTGTCTATATTTTGCCAGAGTCCTGATTAGATCAGGAGGCAGACAAAATCTTAAGAGACCTTTTTGTTATTTTCAGAGGTTAAAAGCTATCCTCATTGATTAACTCAAGAATTCTAGATTGTAAGGTTGAAGGTGAATTTAATTCATTCAGCAAAGAAATTTTATCCAATATTGTATAGGAGATAAAAAAAATTGGTTTTCAAGAAAAATACTTCTTTTCATCATTGAAATTAGCCTCAAAATATTTTTTTCTGATGCAGTATTTACTTTTCTGAATTGATTCTCTTTTTTTGAGGATGTGGTTTTTTCTTTTTTGATCCCAAATATCTGACTTTTCAAAGTCAAGCATCATCAGATTTCATTTAAACCAGACTCATAACTCAATTTCATAGTGTGCTATTATTTCTCATTGAGCTTTCTTGTTTCTTTTTGCTACTTTTTTAATTCATGCATATGATTTTATTTTCACCATCAAGCAAAAATTTACGTTGTCCAAAATAGGAGTTCAATGCTTTAATAAATTTTTGAAAATTCCTATCAATAAATTAAAACTTCAATCCACAAGTGATTTAGCCATACAAAATTCTTTAGTTCTCCAAGCAAAACCGCTGTGTACCGCGGCGTTCGGTTGTTGAAAAAAGATTATTACGTCATTCTTGCTTCATTGGTTTTTCAGGATTTTCACAAAGAGATTTCATCAACTTAAATTCGCTCACTTACTCCTGACCCAATCCACCATTCCACACAACGAACATATTCTGTCCAATTCTCTAACGAAAATATTGCAAGTTATCGCTCATCAATCCCCCTTTTCTCCTATTCCACTTCCGTTACTCAAGCTTTACGTCTCCTTTTGCTGACTCTGACTCTTGATCTAATTTATTCAACAGAGCATCGATCAGCTGGATTCGATCATAAAAGCCATAAATAATCTTGGGTACTTGTTTTGATCCGATTACTGATCAACTCCTACGATCTCAGACTAGTCGGTTTTGATCTTAGCTTTGGTCTTTGACTCAAACATTGAATATTTGCATTGGATTATTGGGGTATAATTTGTAAAGATGTCTAACTTAATAGATTTCAACAAAAAAGTCAGTTTCCCTCTCATGTTTTTCAACGTGATTAACTTAATCAGGAAGCTCATCTTGTCTGGATAACATCTACTTTCATTTGAATCAATCTAGGCAGTCATCATCACCGGGGCAGGCGGTGGCTTAGGTAAAAGTTATGCATTGTTTTTTGCTTCTCGTGGAGCAAATGTGGTAGTAAATGACATGAGCAAAAATGCCGCTGATAAAGTGGTGGCTGAGATCAAGAGCGTCGGCAAGGGTGATGCAGTGGCCAACTATGACAATGTTGTTGAAGGAAACAAAATAGTCAAACAGGCAATTGAAAGATTTGGCACTGTCCATGTAAGTCAACTAAAACCAAATCATTTATTCAAACTGACAAGCTTTTCTGTATTCCCTTATGGCTGACACTTTTGGAACTCAAACCATATTTTTCAACAGATCCTAATTAATAATGCTGGGGTATTACGAGATCAATCTTTCAAGTCTATGACTGATCAAGAATGGGACACTGTTCAAGCTGTGCATGTTCAAGGTCCCTATGCCTGCACCAAAGCGGCTTGGCCGATTATGAGAAAGCAAAAGTATGGTCGAATTATCAATGTAAGCTAGTGGATAATGCAATTAATCGCTGACGTCAATCTAACTTCAAACTCTTCTTGATCTTTCACAGACAGCTTCAGCGGCCGGTATCTATGGAAACTTCGGGTAAGCTATAATATTGCTATTTTTTTAACTTTTTTTCAAGTCCAACGTTGCTTATGATCGCTTCGTGGCTTGACAGACAAGCCAATTATTCCGCTGCCAAATTTTCTCAAGTTACTTTTTCTAAAACCCTCGCACGAGAAGGAGCTAAGTATAACATCATTGTTAATGCTATCGCTCCCGTCGCGGCTTCGCAAATGACTGCAACAGTCATGCCACCAGAAATGCTTAAAGAGTTAACACCTGATGCCATCGTACCACTTGTTGCTTTCCTGGTCTCTGATGAAAATACTCAAGAAACCGGGCAACTTTACGAGGCTGGGGCAGGTTGGTATGGAAAGCTGAGATGGGAAAGAAGCCGTGGAGCTGTTTTCAAGACTGATAATACTTTTACCCCATCAGCAGTGAGTTTTTTTAGCTTCTTCTTACGCGCTCGCTAGTACTAATCAATATCAATATAACTGTAACCACTGATAGGTTTTGGCTAGGTTTGATGAAATCAACAACTTTCAAAATTCGGCATACCCTCAGAGCATAAATGACGCTAATTATTTGGACCATCTGGAACATGCCAAGAAGCTTTCCTCCAACAAGCAAGCTTCGTCTCCTGTTGAATTTCGCGGCCAAACTGTTTTAGTCACTGGAGCTGGGAATGGAGTAAGTTGGCCTTTGATACTGCTAGAATAAACTGTCCCGTCGAATTAAAAATTGGAACTTATGTTTAGCTTGGAAGAGCATACGCCCTTATGTACGCTAAACTGGGTGCAAATGTGGTTGTCAATGATATGAACAAACAAGCGGCTGAGAAAGTGGTTGAGGAAGTGAAACAGTTGGGATCCAAGGCAGTAGCAAATGTTTCTTCGGTTGAAGATGGGCAAAGTGTTGTTAAGGCTGCGCTTGACAGTTTTGGCAGTCTTCATGTAGTCATAAATAACGCTGGTATCTTACGAGACAAAAGTTTTGCTAGCATGTCTGATGCAGAATGGGACATTGTATTGCGTGTGCATCTTCGCGGCACCTACAGCGTCTGCCGCGCTGTATGGCCTGTTTTCTTGAAGCAAAAGTACGGAAGAATTTTAAACACCACCAGCGCCGTCGGACTGTATGGTAATTTTGGGCAGGTGAGTCATTTTTTGTTCAAGTTTCCAAATCCAACCCCTTGAAAAACTTTAGTAAATAAACTTTTAATGTGGGCGTATTGGTTTTACAGGCAAACTACAGCGCAGCAAAAGCCGGAATTTTGGGTTTAACTCGAACGTTGGCTATTGAGGGACAGAAACATAATATCTTTTGCAATACCATCGCTCCCAATGCCGGAACTGCAATGACAGCAACGATTTGGCCTGATGAAATGGTTCAAGCTTTTAAACCTGATTATGTGGCCCCTTTGGTAGGGTTTTTGACTAGCGAGACCAATCAAGATACTACTGGACAACTTTATGAGGTCAGTGGTGGCTGGTGCGCAGCAGTGAGATGGCAAAGAAGTCATGGTTTTGCAGTGAGTGGCAACATCTCAGGTATTTATTGAATATTAGCTAAATTTCTGCAACACTTAGTTTCCTGCTGGCAAAGTTACTCCTGAGAAGCTTAGAGAGAGATGGAGCCAGGTTATCAAGTTTGATGAAAAAGCGACCAATCCGTCTAACATTTCTGAATCTTTGGAACAAATTTTTGCTAACTTTGGAAGTCAAGAAGAATCTGACGCACTCTCTTTCGATTCAACAACCGAAGATTACATTGACCCTGAAGATCCTGAAATTGTGGCCAACGCCAAGAAAGTAATTCCTTCACCGTCAGACTATAGCTATACTGAAAAAGATTGCATTTTGTACAACTTGGGGATCGGAGCAACCGAGAAACAGTTGAAATATGTTTTTGAAGCGGACGAAGAATTTCAAGTGCTCCCAACTTTTGGGGTAATCCCACAATTTGCATCCTCCACTCAGATGCCCGGTTAGTATACGCCTCTCGATGCACTATAGCCTATTGCAATTGAAGTTTTCTTACTAATCGAAACCGCCTTCTGAATATGCAGCAGATTGGTTGCCAAATTTCAGCCCAATGATGCTTTTACATGGTGAACAATATTTGGCCATCAAAAAACTTCCCATCCCTACTAGTGGTACATTTCTCAATCAAACAAGACTTCTTGAAGCAACTGACAAAGGAAAGGCTGCATCAGTTGTTAGCATTACCCACACTTATGATAAGGCGACTGGTGAGCTACTGTTCGAAAATCATGGTACTATGTTTATTCGTGGCGCGGGCGGATTTGGTGGAAAGAAAACAGCTAAGGATCGTGGGCCGGCTACTGCAGCTAACAAGCCACCAAACCGAGAACCTGATGCAGTGGTGGTGGAAAAGACGGAGCCTAAGCAAGCCGCAATATATAGGCTAAACGGAGATTACAATCCTTTGCACATTGATCCGTCATTTTCTAAGGTTGGTGGATTCGAAACGCCCATTCTGCACGGTTTATGCTTCTTTGGTATTTCTGGCAAGCACGTATATGAAAAGTTTGGACCCTTCAAAGATATCAAAGTTAGGTTTACAGGATCAGTTTATCCTGGGGAAACTCTTGAAACCAATATGTGGAAAGAAGGAAATAAAGTAATATTTGGTAAGTGATTTACTCTCGCTTGTCATGTTTGGATGAGAGATTTGACAAAAGTGATCATACTCCTTCACGCCAGTCACGAAATGCAAAGAAAGAAACACTATTGTTTTAGGCAGCGCGGCTGCAACTTTGGCATAATTATTTATGTTAAATTGAAGTCATTTCTATCATGACCACCGTCACAATTTTGATAAATGTAAAGACACCAATTTTTATTTCTTTTATCTAGCTTATCCATCGTCGCGTCGCCTGACAAGCGAAGCTCATTTGAAGACCTGCCAAGTGGTATATTTTTTTCAAGTGATGTTCTTTACATTTACTGAGTTTGTTGGTCCAGCGTTGCAAAATCGCTCAGGTGTAACTTGATGTTATATATATATATATATTGACAAAAAATGTGTATACGATGTAATTGTATCATGTATGCTGGTTAGTTAGAGAAAATTAACCTAAAATTCAAGCTCCTTTTTAAATTTTTGAAATAATTATTTTTTCTGCAAGAAATGAGGTGATTTTAACATGCTGTTGGTTTTTTTCTCTCGATTAATTAAGTTGATCAAAGCTTGTTTGATTCTTTTGAGCAAAAACAAGAATTATTTGCCGGCCTAATGTGTTGGATTGGATGATTAACAAGATGATTTTTCTTTTAGATGGAGCGAGGAACAAAAATATAAGTGCTTAATTGGATTTTTAACTTTAGCACAAAGCAACAATTATGATAACAGTACGGTACGGTACAGAGAACAATGGAATTAGCCTGTGGGTAATTTGACATGCTGTCTTGGATCAATAATTTATTACATATTTATAGCGTCACCGTACAGCCAACGTAATGTGTTTACTGTATTTATTTTTCGAAAGGATTAGGCAAAGGAATGATAAGCTAAAATGTACGAATACAGTAACCAATTGTTGTGTGCAGCTTTTTTTTGATAAATTTCTCACGGGTTTTGTTTTCGATTGTGATTACCTTGGATTCAGAAAAGTTAAAGTTTAAAACCTTAAAAAACTAAATAAATAAATAAAATTTAATTAGGAAGAAAGATGAATTTTTTTGAAATTTTTTCTTTTTGGCACGCACCTTCGATTGCAGGATTTAAATAGGTTCATAAATTTAGGATTCAGCCACCAAGCGTAGCATTTACTGTAATCTATCACCAATTCCTCTTTATCATCCTGATTCCTTACAAGTCTCACAATGTGAGCGTATACTGTGTTGTGTACTGTACTGTACTGTAGCTGTAATGTATTCAATATTGTATTGTTGAATCGATTGACGTGAATACGGTGTAGCTGTAAGTGGCTAGTGAGAGGCTGAGAGCTACAGTAGAATCTTTAACTTGCCGGTCATTGACGCCACTTGACTGTCTTCCTTTTTAGGAAACGTCCCTTGGCCCTTGGCTAGTTTGACTTTTCAGCTGCTCCGGCGCAGCTACGATGCCTGTCTCCGCAGCGTGGTCTCCGCAGCGCTGGACCCACAAAGGATTAAAAAAAAAACTTGAGGCTCATTGGATCCCATCGCGCTTTGGGCGAGTCGCCGTGTCAGACAAAGGTCACCCACCTGTCACTACCAATCACCAGATTCACCACCAACATCACCACCTCCATCACTACTAAGTTCTAACCATAAACCACTCACTTCAATAAATCAAATTAATTTGTTGAATAAAAATTAGATTGAAAAAATTTAATTTAATCTAATCTAATTTAATTGGGTAAGAAAATCTTCAAAAAAAAATAATTAAAAGTTTTAAAATATTTAAAATTTGATTATTATTATTTTTTTTTTTTTTTTTTCATTAAAAATTTTAAAAAATTCAACTTTTCAGACTTATTTTTTTGTTTTTGTGGTTTTGTGATTTTGTGAGGCAAAATAAATTTTTTTATTGATTAAATTTTATTAAAATCTTATTAGGGTTTGGTTTGTTGATATTTAAATTTAATTTTAAATTAAAATTGACCTTATTTATTTCGTTCATCTTAACTAAACCTCCTCTTTCTGGTTTCATCCATTTTCATCTCAATCATCTCCATAACTACTAAATAAAGTAAAGCCTTGCTTGTTTCGTTAGTATTCTGAGCTGAACATTCTAAGAATTTAATGTTTTCTTTGTTATTCATCATCTTCCTTCGAGTTTGATCCCTTTGAACTTTTTTATTAACTCCATTTTTGCTTGATTTTGTTTTTTTGTTTTTCAATTAGGACAAAGTATGTCTAATAACCCCGGTGCTAGTCCTTCAGACTCTGCAAATAATGCAGAGACTGTTGACTTTGTCTCCTTTGATCCACATGTCGAACGCGAAGCTAGCTTAAAGACCGCGTTTGGTGAGGATAAATTTGATCAAGTCTTAAAATTCGATCAAGAGCTCTTAAAAGCCGAATGGGAAGCCTGTTAGTATTTGATATATCCATTCTAAAAAAATCTTCAAAGAACTCAATCCCAATGATTCATTCATCTTTTTACTTGAAAAAAATCATTTTCGCTCTGGGACGCGTCGATTCGGTCCTTAATGCCCCTTGCAATTTATTACGTGTCAACTGTTTATTTATTTCAAAAAGATAACCACAAAGTCAAGTTACTTGAACCGATTTACAAAAAGCGTAGTGAATTCTTGAGAAAGATTCCAGGCTTTTGGTTGCAAGTGGTCAGTTTAATTTGATCAAGTCATCCTCTTCTTATCATCGCTCACTGATTGCCTACTTTGACCGTTTATTCTCATCTGGCTCAGATGACCAATGATCCTCAATGCAACGTTCATATCGATCCTATCGATCGAGATGCTCTAAGCCATTTAGAGGATCTTGAACTCGAGCATGATCCAACCGACGCCCGAAACGTTACTTTTCACTTTGTCAGTCCAACCTGTTTTTCCCGTTTTTGATTCAATTTATTCTGGTTCCTAAAGGCATTGTTTTATCACAGCATTTTGCCAAGGGCAATCCATACTTTTCAAACCGAACCTTGTCAAAAAAGTTCACGGTTGCAGAAACTACACCAGACGAGGCCGTACCTAACGGAAAAAACTCACAAAAACCACATCCACTGTTATTGGAAATGAACCAAAAATATGATCTCGAACAACCTGTGGAGTCCAAGCCTGTTAAAATTGACTGGGCATCAGAGGAACATAACTTGGTGGCTAAAAAACCTTGGGCGGCCGCGCAATCAATGGATGACGAGGATGGAGACGAAGATTTCACTGGAGTCTTCGGTAGTCTATTTAACTTTTTTGCCGCTGAAGATGACCGGTTTGGATTACATTCCCATCTTTTAGAAGTCCACTCCAAGGCTTTGGAGTAAGTCTTACTTCAAACCATCTGCTTTATTTTTTAAAAAGAAACTAACCTATAATCTTTTTACAAAGTCTTTATGCGGGACTTGTGGAGGTAAACGATGAAGGTGGTGATGATATCAGTGATGATGAGGATGATGAAGACGATGACCCAAACAAGGTGGTTGATTTAGAGTCTGATTCAAATGATGAACCTAAAAAGAAAAAGGCCAAAATGTCTGGTTAAGTTTGATTGTCAAAATTATTGGAAACAACAGCAAACAAAATAGTTGTTTTCATCGTCTTACATAGTGAAACCTATCTTTAGACCAAATTGAACATGTTTTTCCAGCCTGAGGAAATCATTAAAACTTGATTCCCCCTTTTTTTAGCTTTGCTTCTCTTTTTAATATGGATTGTTTTGAAAATATCAGGTGTCACAAAACAGTGTACATACTATTCCTATCATCTTTTTCCAAACTCCCACTGAATCTGCTTAGCGGGCTGAACTATACCACAAACAAGCCGGACCTCAGGCTTCTCTAAGTCATCCCTATTGTGTTTTAGGAGTTCAAATAAGCACAAACGATGATCAGAAAAAAAGTTTAATTAACAGTCACTATTACTTTTCACTTGAGAGTGGGGCTCGACCCAGCAGCTTCAACATGTTTTTCTGAGAATGAGAACAACGTTCGAACTACTAATGTCACCGCATTTATATTGGTCGATAGCTGAGGCACCAACTTGACTGTCAACTGGTGAATTTCTTTGATAAAATTTTGAATAAACAAAAGCTAAGGAAAACTGTTTAGAAAATTTATAAGATGCAGCTGTGTTCACTGAATTAATTCATTTTACTTGGGCCATTAATAAGATTTTAATTCTAAAAAAAAACTGGTATTAAATTAAATTGAATTTTGAAGGTCCTCATGTTTTTCCTTGAAAGAAAAGTAATAAAATGACTTCTTAAAAAGAGACATTTTTGTTTTTTTTAAATTAAATTAAAATTAAATTTTCATAAATAATTTATTTTTTGTTATATTATTAAATTATTATTATTATTATTTATCACATTATTACCAAAAAATAAAAAAATGACAAAAATGAAAAAAAAATGAAAATAATAATGAAAATAATAATAATAATGAGAAATAATATTATTTATTTGGTTTTTATATATGTAAAAGTAAATTTTAAATTGAAGTAAAGTTCAAAAAATTTATCAATTAATTAAGTGAGTTTGTTAAAATCAAATAAAAAGGAATTGATAAAAAAAAAAAATTATATGTTTTTATCAAAATCATAAATGTTTTTTTTTTTTTTTTTTTTTTTTTTTATATTGAAATTATAAAATATTTTTTTTTTTTTTTTTTTTTTTTTTTTATTTCTTTAATAAATTTAATTTTATTATTTTTAAAAAAAAAAAACTTTAAATTATTGTTTCAATTAAATAACCCCCCCCCCTTTTTTTTTTTTTTTTTTTTATAAAAATCTGTAAGGTTTTATTAATATAAAGAATAATTATAATAATAGCATAAAAATGTTTATATTATTTAAATAAATGAAATAATTTAAATTATATAATAAAAATAAATATATTAATATATTTATAGAAATTTATTATTGTTACCAAAAAAAATAATAAATGTGTAAAAAAAAATTGTTATTTAATAATTAAAAAAAAAAACACTTTATAATAATAATGTTAAAAATATAAAAGTTATATATATAAATATAAATATTATTTATATTAATAAAAATAATAATAAAGAGAAAAATAACTTAATTTTAATAATTAATATAATAATTTTTAATAAATTTAAACTAAAATAATTTAAATAAAATTTATTTAAATTGTATTTATAGGGAAAAAAAAAATTAAAAAAAATTACAAAATATTCTTGATTTTATGTAGAATTAAAGATTTTAAGAGAGAAATTCAAAAAAAATAAAATAAAATAAAAAATAAATAATGGTTTAATAATGTCAAGATTGATGATTATAATAAATATTAACTTAAGTCTTTGATAATATAATAGAATTATATATAAAGAATAAAGTTATTAACTTTTAATCTATTAATTCAATGTTTTTGATGCATTGGAGGGGCAAATAGAGGTAAAAAGAGATCTATATATAGTAAAATCCTCTCTCCTAGAGTCCATAATTCTTTTAATAGATGTGTACTGATGTTATTTACTGGAATTGATTAGTATTTTCAAGTTTTAGTGATGATTACATCATAATTAAACCATTTTATCTCATTATTACAACATTATTTAGAGTTATCACTATAACTTTAAGTTTTCTGAAATCATAAGTTTGGAAGAAGCCTAAAATTTGTTTATTTTATTAATATTAATCATAATATAATATTATTCATAATATAATATTATTCATCAGTTTTATCACTTATATAATTGTTCAACTTAAAATAATATTACAGTGAGTGATCATAAATGATCAATTTTAAGCTTAAGATTTGATCATTAATGAATTTTTAGCTATAAAGTATAAAGCCATTCAGGGAGTTAATTCTGATATCTTGGAATTTCATTATTAAGCTTGAAATAAAATTTCATTAAATAATCAAAAATCTATTTTTTATTATTTTCTTTTTAACTCATCTTTTCTGTTGAAATTTACTATTTTAAACTTTAAACCATGTTTTAAAGTGGTTTTACCTTGAATATAATAATAAAAATTAAATATTTCTTAAGCTATAAACTATTAAAATCTGAATATACACTTTTTCTTTTAAGTTTGGAATACTTTAACAACAAAGTGGTTAATAGCTATAACAACAATTTTGTTCAATAAACCCTTACAAGCTATAACCTTTTTTTTTTATAGATTTTCTAAATAAAGTTTATATTTGTATTCTTAAAGTAATAATGTGGTAACTTTATTCTTGGTTAAACTCTATATAATTTATATTTCAAGAGATATGAGCTAAAAAAACATAAATATATGCACTGATCATAAAATTGCATATATTTAGGTTATTTCCTTAAGTATTGACTTTACAAAGATAAAATAAAAAATTTTATATATATAGTTTTTCATGGGGAGTCAAGTGGTAAAATTTATTTTTAAATTTTGATAAATTGGTTTCTGATATAATCAAGAATTTATAACTTTTTATGGAATTTTTTAATTATTAATCAGTAAGTATTGTCTTTAAAGATATGATAAAAAGAAAAAAATGTTATATTTGTATTTTACCATTTTTTTAATTTAATGATGAAATTTATTTAAAATTTTTATTCATTATATTCTAAATTAATAAAGAATTTATAACTTTTTATAAAATTTTTTTTTTTTTTTTTAATTGATTTTAAGATAATAAATTTTAATTATTATTATTATTAAAATCAATATTATAAAATTATTTTATTAGCTTTTTTGAATTTGTGATCATATATCAAAAATTTCATAAAATCTTTACTTTTTTTTTTTTTTTTTTTTTTTTTTTTTGGTTTCAAAATCTGATTTCACTTAATCTCATCAATGAAGGTTTTCAAACTTTTTTTTTTTTTTTTTTTTTTTGGTTTAACTCAAAAAAAAATCATTTTTTTTAACTCAAGAAATGATTTTTTTTTTTTTTAAGAAAAAAAAAATTAATTTTTAATTAATTAATAAAAAATAAAAATTTATAATAATTTTTTTTTTTTTTTTTTATTTAAGAACCTCAATTTTTTTTTTTTTTTTTAATGAGAAAATTTTTAATTCAAAAAAAAAAAAAAAAATTCAAATCTTTTTTCCTATAACAAACAAAATATTCAAAGATTATTAAAAAAAAAACTTTTTTTTGAGGATTCTTACATTTTTAAAAAAACAACAGCCAATTTATATTTTTTTTATCATAAAATTATGTGTTTTGGCCATAATTTAGTAATAGCATTTAATTTTTTGGTAAAAATGAATAAGGGCTTACATGCTTTTATTAAAAACTTGTAAGATTTTACTAGCACCTTTAATTAATTAATTAATGAATTTTTAAAATAGTTTTACAAAAAAACAAAAACAACATTTATTTAATTATTTTAATAATATTCAAGTAGGCAGGTAGGTAGTTAGTTTTAATTAGTTAAATAATTATTTGAAATTTTGATTTAATATTGTTATATAAGGAAACATATATATAGTAGAACCTGGATAGACTCAAACCCATCTAAATCTATAACACCTTGAAACTCATGGAAAAAATAGTCCACCAAGTGGGTACTCACTTAAATAACCCATAAACCTTACAACAAATTAATGCATGAGATTTGTTTTCCATTAAATCCTTAATATATCTATCCCTAAAAACAACAATTTTTTTGCCATTTTTTTTTCACTCAATTTATCACCTTGTCAACCAGTGTTTTCTACATTTGTTTTTAAAAGTATCTTATTCTTTCATTTGGATTTTAAATCTCCTTTTTTCAATCCTTTAAAAATATTTTTTTAAATTTTAATTAAATCAATTTGAAGAAAATTTAAATAATTTAGAATAAACTTTTCAAAATAAAACTAAAAAGATACTTCAAAATCAAAAAAATAAACTTATTCAAAAATAAAGGAAAATAGTTTGATAGAAAAGGTAATCTCTTATCAAAAAAAAAAAAAAACTTAATTATAAAAAAAAAAAAAAAAAAAAAACTTTTTTTGAATTTTGATAAAAATGGAAATTAAAAATTGAATTTTATCCAAAAAAAAAAACATTCAATCAATAAAGAAAATAATTTAAAAATTTATAGTTAAAAAACAAGGTTATAAGTAAAATCATCAAAAAAGAAAAGAAAATTAAGTCAAAGAAAAAAAAACAAAAACCAACAAAAGTGAGTAAAATGGAAACTATCAAATGACTACTTTTTTATTTTTTTTTGGAAAAATTGAATTTCTTAAGTTATGAAAATATTTAAATAGGAAGAATGTGAGCCTTTGAGATATGACCACATATCCAAAAAGGTCACAGCGAAATTTCTGTAATAATTATACTTATGATAATTATCTCAAAAATTAGTAAAATACCATAAATAAGTACAAAATATGAATTAAAGAAGAATCTAATGAATAAACATGTGAAATAAATTACACCATTAGATTCCTCATGGTAAAATACACATATACTATTTTTATGGAATATCTGTAAAGTCAATATTTAATGAGTTATAAGTAATAATATCTTATAGAAAACATAAATCATTAATTATTTCATAAACCAATGAAACAACATGTGAAAGAAATTGTACCCTTGGATTCCCCACAAACATTAACACATAAGAAAATTATAAAGCTATTCTCCAAAGTTAATACTTAAGGAATTAAGCTGAATATATGCACTTTTTTGGTCAATGCATATATTCATTGTTTTTATCTAATATCTCTTGAAATATACAAGATAGAGAGATAAAACAAAAAGAAAATCAACATGGAAAGCCATTACTGTAGGAACACATATGAAATTTATTCCACAATTTATAAACAAGGTTAAAACTTGTAATGGATTATTGAATAAAATCAATAGAGCTGTTGACCACTTTGTTGTGAAAGTGGTCCAAACTTAAAAATAAAGTAGACAGTCAGATTCTACTAGATAATACATGAAGAATGACATAATTTTCATTATAATATTCAAGGTATAAACTCTTGAAATCATGGTTTGAAGTTCAAAATATTAAATTTCAACAGAAAAGATGAGTTACAAGAAAAATCATCAAAAATAGAGTTTTGATGATGTAATGAAATTCTCTTGGAAGTTCAATACTGACATGCCAAGCTATCATAATCCACTCTCAGAATAGCTCCAGCATGTATAACTTAAAAGTTATCAATGATCAAAGTTTAAGCTCAAATTTGATCATTTATGATCACTCACTGTAATATTATTTTAAGCTTAACAGTCATATAAGTGATGAAACTGATGAATAATACTCACAAAATCCACAAAGATTAGGATTCTGCCAAGCCTATGCTGTCATCAAGCTTAGAGTTAGAGTGATAACTCTAAATAATGGCGTAATAATGAGATAAGATGGTTTGATCATGATGTAATCAGCACTAAACCTTAAGATATTAGTCATTTCTAGTCTAAAGCATCAGTACACGTCTACTAGAAGCCTTCTGGACTCTAGAAGGGAGGTATTTACTATAAAGAGAGCTCTTTGTACTCTATTTTCCCCTCAGACACTTACAAAACACTAAATAATTAAATCAAAAAAAGGTAAATTATTTATTCTTTATATATAAAACTTTTATATTATTAAAGACCAAAGATCATATTCATTATAATCATCAATCTTGATGTGATTACTCCAATTATTTAATTGTTTTTCTCAAAAATGTCTTTAAATTCTATTTCCACGTAAAATCAAAGAATATTTGTAATTTCTCTATTTTCATTTGTAACTACAGTTTGTATAAATTGTATTTACATTATTTTGGCTTAAAATATTTCAAAATTATTATATTAAGTGTTAAAAGTAGGTTATTTTGTTTTTTATAATACTTTTTCTTTATTATTACTTTTAATAATTCTTATCTTGATATAAATAGTATTTATATCAATAAATAACTTTAATATTAGCAATATTATTGTTTTTAATTGTTTTTTATTTATGAAAAACAATTTTTTAAGCCTTTATTATTTGTTGGTAACAATAATAAAGTGCTTATAAATATATTAATTATTATATATTAATATATTTGTTTATTATATTATCTTTTTATAATATAAACTATATTATTATACTTATTTAATAATATAATCATTTTTTACGCCTTAATTATAATAATATAATTAAATTCATTGTATTATTCATTACTCATGAGGACATTCATAGTACAATAGGTTAAATATTTGTAATATTTACTTATTGTTTCATAGTCAAACCTTACAAAGAATGAGTTTTTTTTTAATAGAAAAATAATTCAATTTAATTAATTAAAATCTTGGTTTAAAGAAGATTTAAATATTAACCTGATTTAAATAACAAAGAAGATTTTTTTTTTAAAAAATAAAATATTGATAATTTTTCTTCAAAAATTAATAAATTGATATAATTATTTAATTACTAAAAAAAAAAATATTGAATAAAATAAATTTTCAAAAATAAAAACAAAAAAATTATAATTATAATTAAAAGTTAAATCAATTTAATTAAATTGAAAAGAATTTTTTTTCTTAAAAAAAAAAAGGGATTATAAAAGATTAATAAAAAATTGATTCTTCAGAAATTCCAAAAAAAAAATTCTTTTTATTTTTTTTTGTAATTTAATTTTATTTTTTTTCTAAAAAAAAAAGCTGATATTTTTTTTTTTTTTTTTTTTTTTTTGAAAAAAATAATTTCTTAACTTAATTAACTATGTTTTTTAATAAAATTTGAATTATTTCATATTTTAAAAATTAATAAAAGAGAATTTTTTTTATTAATGAGTTAATTAGTGTTGAATATTCATATTAGATCATTATTATTATAATTATTTTTCTTTTTAAATATGGTCTATCAAGTTTATTTGGGCAAGTACTCAAACAAAACTGAAATAAACCAAATTTGCATGTATTCTTCCAAAGAATACTTGGAAGCTTTTCAAACCATTTTTTTCTGTTTGTAAAGGCAACAAAGACATTTTTCAAGTATTCCTTGTCTGGTTTCCAAAAACACAGAAATTCTCAAGCTAAAAACATTTATTAATAAAAACTATTCTTGAGATAAAATTGATTTAAAAACAAATTAAAACTATATTTATCTATTCTAAATTTTCAGAGTCTTGTCATAAAATGAAAATCAAGGTTTAGATAGCAGAGTACCAGTGATAGGCCGCATCTCCAAGCACCTAAAATAAAATTTTTGACAATATAAAAGTCAATTCCTTCTTTTTTCAGAAGTGATGATTCCATTGATACCATTTTGTATCTCTCTGACTAGCTCTTCTCACAAATTTGGTTCCTTTGAGTGTGCATAGATTTTAATTTAGTGGAAGTTCAGCTCAATAGGGTGGAAGAAACTCCAACCTAATTAATTTTGAGGATTTCAGAAGCTCCTTAACTTCTTCAAATCATTGTACTTGATGTATAGGTGCATTGTCCATTATTATAATTAAATTTTCAGGCACTTTGAATTGAAGGGAAAGCAAAAATAATACAAATTAATCACTGCCAATGCCTTAAGTCATCTGAAAATTAGAATTTAGGAGTTCATGATAGAAAAACAATTAATAAGACATTGATTCAATTAGTGTTATTTGCTTCAATTTTGCAACTAAACTAAGAGCAGCAGGCTTTCCTGAATCAAAGTCCAAAAAGCTAAAAGAAAGAAACAAAAAACAGACCAACCTGATTGAGAGTAACTAAAACCTCTTCCTGAGTGGAGGTCAAAGCCTAACTAATTAACAAAGTTTATTTTTGAATCAAGTTCAAGGCCTTGTTGGTTTACAAAATTTGCATGTTGTGCTAATAGGTTGGGTTTGTGACTTTCTTCAAAGTGATATCCATATCACTTAGGAGGTTGCTTATATATTGAAAGGATATTATAACTGGAAATTTTTCTTTTAAGAATCCTTTCATTTATTTAAGAGTAACTGTTAATTTTTTGCTGATGAAATAAAGAATATTGGTTTTAATTTAATCATTTATTTTTGCTTCATGCTTCTTGTACTGTTTTTTCTCCTTGGGATTTTCATGTAATATATTGTAAGCTTTCTGAGAGGAAATATTGAATTACTCATAATATTCCTTTTGAGAAATCACTTTATCCATGAAATTTTCTTGCACTAGAAATCACACATTGGAGCTTACAATACCATTCATCTTACATCACTTATGAGTTAGCTTTTCACTTATCTTGTTTCTTTTTTTTCTAATTTAGATTTTGCATTTAAAATAACTATTTGAAAAATTATTTCTTCATTTTTGTTTTTAATTATGCAGCTAGTCAAAAACACCTCTTCTTATTCAGAATTAAATTCTTCCTCTTCAAAAATCTACTATTCCATTTGATGAGGTTTGATTAGAGGTTCTCATTATTTGTAGGAAGAAATTTCAACAATAAAGTGATTGTGAGAAATGATAAGGAAATAATAGCTTAGTAATTTTATTAAGTGCACTTCTTGTCTTTGTTTTTGGAAAAACAGACAAGAAATTTATGTTCTTTGAATTAGCTTTTAAAGCTAATTAGGCCGCTTATCAAGCTGCATTGGCTGACAGCCAAGTTTGGCTTAATGAATGGCAAAACAAAGCTTATAGGCCATAAATTATTTGATTGAAGCTTTATATACTCAAGTTATTGAAATCATATATTTATTTCTAAAAAAATAATAATTTTATTCATGTTTTATTTAATTATAAATTATGTTTTTTTTATTCTTAGAAAATCTGTTTTTTTTTTATAAATATTAGTTTATTTTATGAGTTTAAAATAAGTTATTAATTAAGAAAAAAGTTTTTTTTTTCTTGATATTTATGGAGTTTTTTATTTTTTATTTTTCAATTTGGGTTTTTTCAGTTCTTGGTAAAAAAAAAACTCATAAACTCTTATAAAGAAATATTAAATAGTGTTTATTAAAATTTATATGGGTTAGTAAGATTTTTAATATTTATTTATTAAAATATTTTTAATTAATTAAATTAACTTACTGTATTTCAATTATTATTATTCCATTTCATTCTTAAAAGATAGAACTTGATTATTATTATTGTTATCTGAGATTAAAGGTTATTTATGGTTTTTAATGAGATTTAATTTATATCTTTATCTCTTTATGTATTGATCTCTTTGTTTATATTTTATTTCTCTTGATTTTTTTTCTAAGAGCTTAAATTTAAATTGAAATGATTTAATGTTAAAAACTACTAGGAGTACAAAAAACACATGGAAATCTGGCCCATGGACATAAAATTCTCAAAACTGTAGCACAGCACCTGGGAGCTGAGGCTCAGGCAGCTATGATCCTTTGATTACTGAAATAAAGTAAATTTATTTTTTTTTGAAAAAAAATAGAAGTTTCAGCACCTATAGCAAAGATTCTGTGGTAATTCTGTCTTGTCATTTTTCAGTATATAGTATAGATAAGTTCAATTCAAAATAAATGAAAATTCAAAAAAAAAGAGAAGAATAAAATTGATATGTTTTTTTTTTTTTTTTTTTTTTTTTCTTTTTAAATTTATTTGATACAAAAAACAAAAAAATATATTATTATTAAGAAAACAAAAAAATCTAAAAATATATCATTCAAAAAAGAATTATTTTTTTTTTTTAAAAAAAAAGAAACAAAACATAAAAAAAAAGGAATTCTTGAATAGAATTTTCTTTTGAATTTTTTATAATTATTTTGATTTTTTTCTTCATTTTTATAATTTAATGATTATTTTTTCAATTTAATTTTCTTTAACTAATAATTCTTTTTCATCTTCTTGTTTTAATATATGATTAAAAACAATTTTTGAAAAGATCTCTTTCACAATTATCATTTTTATTTCATTTTCTTAATTATTGAGTTCAAAAGATTTATCTATTTATAGTATATTAATGGGGGCTGAGAAGTATCCTAAATGATTTTTCTATTTTAGAGGTAGGGTATGTCAGCATGTGACTTGAAACCAGAGCAAAAGCATTACACCAAAATTACCATAAACAATTGGTAAAGAAAGATTCTCATAAAAAATTGAAATGAGCTGATACAGCTTGCAAAATTGTAAGATGTGTCTATGAAACTGATGATACTCTTACTATTAATAAGCAGTACTATGACTGTTCTTATGAAATATAATAATAAAAATCATTATAACCAAAATTGAAAAAATTAATTATTTCTTTTACTTGTTATACACTACTAGCAATTATAACAGTAAGCAGTAATTGTCTACAAGAATCAATTACAAGAATTATTTAATAATAAAACCTCTTTTATTAAAACACAAAATTATTTGAATTTATAATTATCTTTTGCAATAATAATTATAAAGATTATTCTTGAATAAAACTGTCACAGGGGCTCTTATGAAAGTAAGAGTGGCCTGGCACTCAGAAATCAAGAACTCACTTGGAGGGCTCCAAAAGAATAAAGAAATAAAAGAATATATTTCTTAAAAGAAGAATAAAAGGGTAAAGACAAGTATGCCAAAGATAAAAGAAAAGGAAGCCAATTTCCAGGATAATAAGAAGCCAAAAGCCAAAGAGCCAACCAAATGAATCCTTAATTCACTGTTTCAACCTGCCAGAAAAAACAATGGGATTAGTAAAGAATATGACCACCAATATCCACTGACAGGCAAAGAAGAAAAGGTTAAAATGACTGACTTAAGATTATCAGTATTTACTTTAATAAGGTAAAAGGAAATAAGGATAAAAATAAATCCAATATATTAATTAACTGGGGAAAAAGTCCCCAGGTGATGAAAGGTGGCCAGTATATGTGAAAAACTGAGCGGCTGATCCTGGAAGGTGAATCATCTGGCTGTATTGTCTGAATTGGTTCAATATAGTTCTGGCCATCTTGAGAATTGAGACTGTGTGATTGAATTCCCACAGTGGAATATGAATTGGCCCAATTGAGCCAAGGACATACAGGATGCTTGATTACTACCTGTGTGAGCCTGTGAGGTATGTATAACATACCCATAAGGCCACAAATAACTTTATACACAGTTAAAATTGTCTTCAACAGACTTTTTAATTGAATTTAAAATAAAAAATAACAAAAAATAAGTATAACTTTTTTTGGAGAAACAAAGTTATAAATATTATGTCATTTTTGGATTCTACACCAAAAATAACCTAGGGTACATCCATAAGGTGTTATACCCAAAAATGCTTATTTCTTATGTTATTAGAAGATTTAAGAATCTCACAGTACTAATGTAACTTTTTTAACACTTTTTTAAAATTGTTACATTTAAGCTTAAATAAGCTTAAATTTAAAGTTGCATAAGGTTTATGCAAACTTACCAAAATTTTAGTTAAAATTGAGGTGTGGTGTATATCTACTGAATTGGCTAAGGATTTGCCATACAGAATGTAAATCCTGCGTGAGCTCAATTTAAAAGGGTTTAAGGCCATAGTATGGCTTTAAATAAATAAAAGGGCAAAATCCACGCAAAAAGGTGGGACAAAGGAAAAAGACCAAATAGAGCTGGGGTACCCAACTTTTTGGATCTGCAAGGGTTCAATTAAGGTTGTCCACCTGTATTGGAGGATTTTCAACCTTATTTAAACTTTAATATTAGACTTTGATCCAACTTTAAAGTTTAAACTGGTTTTATCCCAAATTAGACAGGAATCTCAAGCTACCAGAGGGTAAATCCCAATATGCAGGTTTGAATTCAAGGTTTTAAGAACTGTCAAAGCTTAATTAAGCTCAAAAAGCTTAAATAAGCTTAAAACTTTAATTCTACAAGCATTAAAACCTTACCAAAACTTAAGGTTTAGTGTGTATTGCTATTTTATGTGGAAAAATAGCAATAACTTCAAAAATTCATTAAAAATCCAATTCTTAATGGATTTGCTTGAAATTTTCACACAGCTTACAATTTAATATTATCTACATATAAATTAAATTTTAAGTATCTTTTATAAATCAATTTCCTAGGTAATTAGCCTGGAAATTTACTCTTTTAATTAAAGCTCAAATAAAATTATAATTTCTTTAAAAATTAATTGAAAATTGAGTTTAAGAGATTTTTGCTTGAAACTCTATTTTTAAGTTGCTCATGTGATGAAAATTCATATAAATAAGTTTATTTATATTAAACACTTAAAATAGTTAGCTTAAATGAGGATTAAAGTTACATGGAGTTAAGAATAACCCTGTTAACTTTAAATTGGAATTAAAATTAAGTTACCTTAAGTTAAGAACTTTATTTTTAAGCATGTTTTTTCAGTTTTTACCTGAGAACGCCCTCTATATCCATTATGAATCATGAGAGGTGCTCTGAAGACATAAAAAGAGGCTTTTCATCACTTTTTTTGTCCATCATTCATTATCAATCCAATCATATTAGAAATTTAAACAGGTAAAGTTTTATTGAATATAAAACATTATTATTAAAGTAATTCTTAAGTTATTTTATTCTTTATTAATTAAAATTAAAGAATTGAAATCATAGAATTTCTATTATTGTTGTAATCACCAATAATATATTTTATTGTATAAAATTAATCATCTTCAATATCTTTTAAAATCCACAAATTCCTCTTAAAAACTCTTTAATCTTAATTTTTATTATAAAAAGTTGTTTTATCTTTAAAATTATTGATTTTTGGAGGGTTTTTAACTTATAATTATGATTTAATATGATAACTGTTGTTGTTTGAATTGTTGTATTAAATAAATATTATAAGTAAGTTTTCTCTAAAGTTCTATATTTTTTTATCTAGTAATAGTTTTTTTATATAGAATTTTGATTCTATAAGAATTATTTCTGCAAAGTGTGTTTTTAATTATTTTGTAAATAATATTCATATTTTCCATGTGTGATTGTCTCATTAAGAGCTTCACACTTCTTATTGTTATAACTGTCAGTGACTATAACAATAATAGAATGATAATTATTTTTTTATTATTATATTCTTATAATAATAATTAAATTCTATTTTTTTATATATAATTATTTTTGATAATTATATTTAAATTTGTGGTTGTAATATTTCATCATATTATATATTTCTACTGAGGACAGTCATAGTACTCTTGATTTTGCTACTATTATCAAGAGTTTCATAGAAAAACCTTACATTTGGGGGCCTGGCTGTGATTTTAACCAATTTTTGGGACATAAATCATATTCTAGACCTTATTTTACTTTTTTTTGACATAAAATTGCCATATTTATCTTAATATTGGCTTTTTTGGGACTTATCCCTTATAAATAATCTTTATAATATTAATAAAGTCATTTTCTCTTAAGAATATTGTTTGAAACAATATACTATTGAGTGACTTGGAATAAATTTCTTTTGTCTAACTAGTGGCTTTTTCACATCACAGACTTGAAATTTATTCTTTGAGTTATTCTAGTATAAAGTGAATAATAATACAATTTTGATTGATAAACTTGTTAATTGCATAATTATTATTTCTTTAAAGAAAATAAAAAATCAAATAAAAAATTAAAAAATTAAAAATCTTTACTAAAAACATTCTTCTTTTATCTTAGACATTTTTTTCTTTATTTTTGACATAATTTGCCATAAATTACATTAAAACAACTTTATTCAATAAGTTGAGTTTATGAGTTATTTTTATTGTTTGATAAAATAACTTATATTTTTATTTTTCTCTAGTGTCATCAATTAGAGACAGCTCTTCAGACTCTGAAGCCTCAGAGTCTAGTATTGAAATTCAAACCAGCCCAGCACCAAGGGGTTTAATAACCAAAGAACCCTTTAAAGGCCCAGCAGGTGAATTCAATCATTTTTAGTCTATTTTTTTCTTAAAATTGACGTGAAATGACTCCTACTAGAAGTGGAAGTAACTACTCCATCCAATCAAATGGATCTGGACCAGGACATTCCAGTCACAAATCAAAAAGACAAGAATGTCAGCCCAGAGGAGAGGCACAAATGGAGGATGCCAGAACTTCCACCAGTTCCCAAAGGTTAGCTAGCACCTTTGAACCTCTTATTGAGAGTCTAGAAGCTGACATAACTGCTATTGCTGTTAGACCTGAACCATTTCCAACAGGCAGCAGTGGAGATTTGCCAGTCTCAGTACAAGAACTGGTTTATGGCCGCCAAACAGCAAGAGTGGGAACTTCTCCCAAGTCTTTGGATAGGCACCATGAGCTCTTATCTTCAGGTGAAGAAATTCATGGGGCCAGAAAAGACAGAAGATCTTCTGAAGGGTTGGACGCAAATGTCTTGCAAAGGATAAGTGCAACAGATAAAAGCTTGGTTGAAAAACCAAAGCATGTTATCAGAAGATCAGAAGAAGAAGTTGGCCCAAGGCAAGGAAAACAGCCCAGTGGAAGCTCCCCAAGCATTCACCAGAAAAAATCTGCCCCAACAAGTGCCAAGCAAGCCCAAGAAGGCCTCAAAGACCAATCAGAAGGGCAAGCAAAAGGCAAAGGGAAAGGCAAAGCCCAAATGGAACAAGCCTTACCCACAGGATAACAGAATACCAAAGAAAGAAAAGACAGCCATGGACAATGTGTTAAACATGGCAAGAACTCTGATGGAATTCAAAAACAAGGAGGAGGAAAGATTGAGCCAATCTTTCCCAAAGAAATAGATCTTGTTAAGCTTGTAACTCAATTTGAATCTTGTAATAAAGAAATTATAACAAAGTTCAAAACATTTGAGTATATCCAACAAAAGCTGGGTAATAAGATATTACAAGTGAAAGAACAACAAAAGACCATTATTGGCCTTGAAAATGTTAATAAAGACAATATTGTGTCTTTGAAACAAATTTGTGCAAGAATTGAGTCCAAATTTACTTTTATCAATCAACCAGATGACAATTAAATTTCTTTTATAACTGGACAGTTAAGAGAATTGAAATTACAAGTTCAAAACTTGGAAAATTCAACTGGTCACAATGAAGCTCTTTTCCAAGAACAATTGGAAAAAAGTGATGAAGCAAGACTTGAATTGAAAGAAGACATTCACTCAAGTATTAATAATATATCACTCAAAAATGAATTGCCAAGGCAATCCACACCAATTCTTGACAGAAATGTGCTTAATGATTTACATCATACCATTTCAAGTAATGAGGTGGAAACTGCTTGCAATTTCAAAGACATTCCAAAATTAGAGGAATGGCCGGCCAACCTTCAATGGTGAAGGAGAATATAATCATATGGAATTTATGAAAACAATTGATATGCTCAAAGAAGACTTTAACATACCAGATGAATACATAAGTGCTAGATTACACTCATTATTTACCAGATCAGCAAAGAAATGGTATTACAAAATGAGACAAGACCATGGTAAACATTCTGCGCCTTGGTGGAAAGAACAAATAATTTCCAAATGGGCTCATGATTCCTGGAGATTTAGAATGGAAAATTCTTTTGAAGAAGCCATTTTTAATATTGAGAGGGACAGGCCCATGTCTTGGCTTCTTAAACAGAAGGACAGATTAACTGCCCTTCATCCTGATATGTCTGAAACAATGGTACATAAAAGGATATTAAGAAATTGTGGTGGTGACCTTGAGCATGCTATAAGAAGCAGATGTATTGAGCCTTGCTCTACAGAAGATTATATCAATGCTATGGAGGACATCACTACTAGAACAAAAATTGGTCCAAATCCCCAATAGACAATAAGACTAATGGGAAACCAATTTCAAAACCAAATAAGCCACAAGACAGAATTCCTTTGAAATGTCAGAAATGTGGAAGGACATCTCATTTAGCAAAAACCTGCCCAAAAAAGACAAGAATCAATGAGATTAATGCTGAAAAAGTGGAAGACACAAAAGAAACAACTGATGTATCTTTACATGAAAGTGATTCTGAGCCTTCAGAAGAAGAAGAAGTACCAGAGGAGCTTAGTATAGAAAACATTAATGTTTCTTTTGAAGTCACTGAGGTACACACTCATTTACCACAGTATAGTGATGAATGTATGGATGTCATACATGTGCAAGATGCTAAAATGCAAAGAACCAAACCTTCCAGAGGTCAAGGTTATACAGCTGGTTCATCTTGTATCACTAATATTGTGATAAACAACACAGGAGCCAAGGTAAACCTTGACTCAGGTGCTTTTTGCACTTGTATTGGAAAGGATTATCTTGACAACCTTTATACCAATTGGCAAGACAAATTAATGCCAATTGAAGGTATAACATTCAGCAGTTCCAGACAAAATATGCACCCCTTGGGTATATTTGAAGCAGAAATCATATTTCCTCATCCTGCAGGAAGTATAAGATTGAAAGTTGAAATTTTTGTTATGAATAATTGTACTTCACAACACTTTATACTTGGGGATGATTATGTCAATATTTATGGTATTGATATTAATAATCATAATGACAGGTATTTCACTATAGGGGAAAATAAAAGACAAAAATTTGCTTTTCCTCTAGAAAAAAGAGAAATTACTGTCATTAAACAAGTAAAAAATGTCAATAAGGAAAAATTTGTGTCAAGTCAATTAATTGAAGCACAAATTAGTCCTGAATTAACACTGGAAATGAAGGAAGAGCTTATTGAAATTTTATTTCAATACAGGGAAGCCTTTGCTTCAGATAATGAACCACTTGGGGCTATAAAGGGCCATGAGGTGGACATTATGCTTAATGTGGAAAGGCCTTATCTGCCACTATTAAGAAGACCAGCTTACCCAGCTAGCCCTAGGGCTAGAGAAGCATTAGAAAATCATATTAATGAACTAATGAAACTGGGAGTTCTTAGAAAGGTTGGACACAATGAGGAGGTAGAAGTCACAACTCCAGTAATCATTACTTGGCATAATGATAAGTCAAGGATGGTTGGTGATTTTAGAGAACTGAATACCTATACTATCCCAGACAGGTATCCAATCCCTAGAATTCATGAGACTTTGACTCAATTATCCAAAGCAAGATTCATTAATTCCATGGATGCTCTAAAAGGCTTTCATCAGAATGTTTTGACACCTCATGCTAGGAAATTATTGAGAATAATTGCTCATTGTGGGATTTATGAGTATTTGAGAATGCCTTTTGGTATTAAAAATGCACCCTCTCATTATCAGAGAATGATGAGTACCATCTTCCCACATGAATTGTCAGAAGGATGGTTAATCATTTATATTGATGACATTATCATTTGTTCAGAAACCTGGCAATTACATTTAGAGAGACTTTCATTAGTACTTAAGAAAATTCTTCAAGTGAACATGAAAATATCTCTCAAAAAATGTAATTTTGGGTTTCATGAGTTAAAAGCTCTAGGACATTTAGTCTCAGAACTGAGCCTTGGTGTTGACAAAAACAAAGTGGCTGCAGTTTTACTGAAGCAAATTCCCCAGAACAAAAAAAGAAATGATGTCTTTTTTAGGGTTTGCCAGTTATTACAGGCAACACCTTAAAGATTTTGCCATCCATGCCAGATCATTATACAGAATTTGTGATCAACAAACTGTTTTTGAAATGACACAGGAGAGGATTCCAGCATATGAGAAAATCAAGTATGCCTTGACCAATGCACCATTATTATTGATGCCAGACTGGAAACTTCCTTTCAAGCTGTATATTGATGCGTGTGGTGAAGGCTTAGGAGCTGCTCTTCATGAGGTTCAAATTGTCAATGACAAACCTTATGAAGGTCCAATTTGTTTTATTTAAAGACAAATTAAACCTACTGAGGCCAGATATGGAGCTAGCCAAATGGAGTGCCTTTGCCTTGTTTGGGCTTTGGAAAAACTTCATTACTATCTTGATGGTAGTGTGTTTGAAGTAATTACTGATTGTAATGCAGTAAAATCACTTCTTAACATTAAAACTCCAAACAGACACATGTTAAGATGGCAGATTGCTATACAGGAGTATAGAGGAAATATTACCATAGTACATAAAGCTGGAAATATTAATGAGAATGCTGATGGCTTAAGTAGATGGGCATTACCAAATACACCTGAAAACCCTGCCTATGCTCCTACAAGTGCAGAACCTCAAATTCCAATTGAAGGAATTAATATCACGGATGTTGGAACAGAATTCTTTGAAGAAGTTAGAGAAAGCTATAAGAAAGATAAGAATTTTCATATTCTTACTGCTCTACTTGACAAAGATTGCAAATATGTAGCCTTGGCTAATTCTCTGGATGATATTTGGAAAACATCTTATGATAATGGGAGATTCCATTTGTTTGATGGTATACTATATCATAGATCTAAACACACATGTGTCATGGTCCTATGTAGTAGAATGTTAATTAACACCATACTACTAGAATGCCATGATAACATATATTCTGGACATCTGTCTGAAGACAGAACTATGGAAAGAATTAAGACATGTGCCTGGTGGCCATCTTGGAGAAAAGATGTCATTGAGTACTGTCACAGTTGTGATAGATGCCAGAAAGCCAATAAAGCTACTGGTAAAAGATTTGGTTCAATGATCCATATTAAAGAACCAAGTACCCCATGGGAAGTGGTTCACATGGATTGGGTAACTGCCTTACCACCTGGAGGTGATAAAAGTTACAATGCATGTCTTGTTATCATGGACAGATATAGCAAAACACCAATCTTTTTACCATGTCACAAAGATGACACAGCTATGGATACAGCTCTTTTGATCTGGAATAGATTAATATCCCATACCGGTCTCTTTAAAAACATCATTAGCGACAGAGACCCAAAATTTACATCAACCTTATGGACTAATTTACATAAGCTTTTGGGTACAAGACTATCATTCTCAACAGCCTACCATCCACAAACAGATGGGCTGGCAGAAAGAATGATTCAAACCCTTGAGTACATGATCAGAAGATTTTGTGCTTATGGCCTGGAGCTTAAAGATTCTGATGGCTTTACCCATGATTGGTGTACTCTTATACCAGCATTGGAATTAGCCTACAAGACCTCCATCCATGCTTCAAGAGGAAGGACTCCTGCAATGTTGGAAAAAGGATGGATCCCCAAGCTTCCAATTGATACTTTGAAAAAAGATCTGATTGATATTCATCCAACTGCATCAATCTTTAAGTTATTGCTTGATAAAGTAAGACATCATGCAAATAAAAGCAAGAATGATGCCTTTGAATATGCTAAACAGAAATGGGATAAAAGTCATAAGACCCCAGAATTAAAAGTAGGGGAGCTAATACTAGTTTCAACCTTGAACTTTAATAACATTAAAGGCCCAAAGAAATTAAAAGATTCCTTTGCAGGAACATTTATTATTAAATCCCTTCATGGGACAAATGCAGTAAAGGTAGAACTGTCAGGAGAACTGGAAAACAAACATCCAACTTTCCCTGTCAGTCTAGTAAAGCATTACACTTCAAGTGATAAGGAATTATTTCCTTTGAGAAATGAAACACCCTTAGAAGCACCCCCACTAGATCAAAGTGAGGATAAAAAGGTACTGAAAGTCTTGAAAGAAAGAAGACTTAGGGGAAAAAATGAAAGAGAATACTTAGTCAGGTATAAAAATCCACAACATGAAGATGAATGGATTGCAGAAAGCAAAATACCTGATTCCCAAAGGTTTCTCAGAAGATTCAGACATGAGAGAAGATCAATTGCTCAATAAAGCTTGAATTGTGTGCTTTACATACTTAGAAAAGTATAGGTAGAGAGGTTGGACAGTGGATTATACCCCCCAAATAACTTGGGGGTATACTACAAAAGAAAAATTGTGGTACAATCTTTTTTTGGTGGTAGGGAATGTGAGCCTGTGAGGTATGTATAACATACCCATAAGGCCACAAATAACTTTATACACAGTTAAAATTGTCTTCAACAGACTTTTTAATTGAATTCAAAATAAAAAATAACAAAAAAGAAGTATAACTTTTCTTTGGATAAACAAAGTTATAAATATTATGTCATTTTTGGATTCTACACCAAAGATAACCTAGGGTACATCCATAAGGTGTTATACCCAAAAGCACTTATTTCTTATGTTATTAGAAGATTTAAGAATCTCACAGTACTAATGTACCTTTTCTAACATTTTTTTAAAATTGTTAAACTTAAGCTTAAATTAAGCTTAAATAAGCTTAAATTTAAAGTTGCATAAGGTTTATGCAAACTTACCAAAATTTTAGTTAAAATTGAGGTGTGGTGTATATTTACTGAATTGGCTAAGGATTTGCCATACAGAATTTAAATCCTGTGTGAGCTCAATTTAAAAGGGTTTAAGGCCATAGTATGGCTTTAAATAAATAAAAGGGCAAAATCCACGCAAAAAGGTGGGACAAAGGAAAAAGACCAAATAGAGCTGGGGTACCCAACTTTTTGGATCTGCAAGGATTCAATTAAGGTTGTCCACCTGTATTGGAGGATTTTCAACCTTATTTAAACTTTAAGATTAGACTTTGATCCAACTTTAAAGTTTAAACTGGTTTTATCCCAAATTAGACAGGAATTTCAAGCTGCCAGAGGGTAAATCCCAATATGCAGGTTTGAATTCAAGGTTTTAAGAACTGTCAAAGCTTAATTAAGCTCAAAAAGCTTAAATAACCTTAAAACTTTAAGGTTACAAGCATTAAAACCTTATCAAAACTTAAGGTTTAGTGTGTATTGCTATTTTACGTGGAAAAATAGCAATAACTTCAAAAATTCATTAAAAATCCAATTCTTAATGGATTTGCTTGAAATTTTCACACAGCTTACAATTTAATATTATCTACATATGAATTCAATTTTAAGTATCTTTTACAAATCAATTTCCTGGGTAATTAGCCTGGAAATTTACTCTTTTAATTAAAGCTCAAATAAAATTATAATTTCTTTAAAAATTAATTAAAAATTGAGTTTAAGAGATTTTTGCTTGGAACTCTATTTTTAAGTTGCTCATGTGATGAACTTTAATATAAATAAGTTTCTTTATATTAAAAACTTAAAATAATTAGTTTAAATGAGGATTAAAGCTACATGGAGTTAAGAATAACCCTGTTAACTTTAAATTGGAATTAAAATTAAGTCACCTTAAGTTAAGAACTTTATTTTTAAGCATGGCTTTTCAGTTTTGACCTGAGAACTCCCTCTATATCCATTATGAATCATGAGAGGTGCTCTGAAGACATAAACAGAGTCTTTTCATCACTGTTTTTGTCCATCATTCATTATCAATCCAATCATATTAGAAATTTAAACAGGTAAAGTTTTATTAAATATAAAATCTTATTATTAAAGTAATTCTATAGTTATTTTATTCTTTATTAATTAAAATTAAAGAATTGAAATCATAGAATTTATATTATTGTTGTAATCACCAATAATATATTTTATTATATAAAATTAATCATCTTAAATATCTTCTAAAATCCACAAATTCCTCTTAAAAACTCTTTAATCTTAATTTTTATTATAAAAAGTTGTTTGATCTTCAAAATTATTGATTTTTGGAGTGTTTTTAACTTATAATTATTATTTAATATGATAACTGTTGTTTGACTTGTTGTATTAAATAAATATTATAAGTAAGTTTTCTCTAAAGTTCTATATTTTTTTATATAGAACTTTTATTCTATAACAATTATTTCTGCACAGTATGTGTTTAATTCTTTTATAAATAATATTCATATCATTTATAAGTGGTTAATATTCATATTTTTCACGTGTAATTGTCTCATTAAGAGCTTTACACTTCTTATTGTTATAACTGTCAGTGACTATAACAATAATAGAATCATTATAATTTATCATAATTATTATATTCTTATAATAATAATCAAATTCTTTTTTTATATATAATTATTTTTAATAATTATATTTAAATTTGTGGTTGTAATGTTTCAATATATCATATATTTCTACTGAGGACAGTCATAGTACTCTTGATTTTGCTACTATTATCAAAAGTTTCATAGAAAAACCTTACAACCTGTATGGACCAATTGAGTTGTCCAAGGAGTATTGAAGTACTTTCTGCCTTTACAACTGATTGAATGATTAATAACCTCTGAGAATGGCCCTTGGAATAATCCTGGAAGAATTGCCAACCCAACTCCTGCAGGGCCAGGTGGTTGGGATCCTGAAATGGTCTTCTGATAGCTGCCATGGATTGCCAGACTGATGAGCTGAAGAGTCCTCCTTCAAAATTGGTGATGGATTTTGGGACCTTGATTTGGAATCATGGAATTGGGTCCTGAAAACATCACCATTGGATTTCTGAGAAAAAATGGTGCACAATGGTATATAATACCATATATGCACCACTCCTTCATCCTTTAGTACAGGGTGCATGGAGGAATGGGAAATCTTCCCCTTGAGTTGAGGGGAATAGTGTATTTTAGCTGAGCTGGTGGCCTCTGGGGGTTACCAGAGGCCATGGTTCAAAATGGGCCACAGGTGGTCCTTTGGGTTCTTGGCCAAAATTGGTGGATTGGGGTCCATGGTCAAAAACTGGATCAGGTGGGCCCACTTGTGGTTTGGGACCCACCTGGCCTTGGGGGCTAGTGGACTGCCCCCTTTGGACTAAAGGGCCCAAAGACCGCAGACCATGGGCCGTAATCCATGGCCCACAGGCCGTAGAGGCCGTAGGGGGCCTAAAGGGCCCAAAAACACCCTAATATAAGGGGTTGGGCCAAGAGGCCTGATGGTGGCTAGAGGGTCCTTAGACCCCTGGAATACTGAAAGGACCCCCCAGGCCCAAAAACAAAGATAAAGGCCTGGGTTTTGGTGAGGTGGAAGTTGGCCAGGGAGGCCAATGATGGCAGGATATGGCCAGGGGAAAAGGTGCTATGACCAAAAAGCCATAGAGCACCAGAGGGGGCCAATTGGCCATAAAAGATATGGTGTGACCAATTGGCCCCAAATTGGTTTCAGGCTGGGATTGACGCAACACCAATTGAGGAGGGTCATTCTTTTTGGTTGTGACAAAAGCCAATACCAGAGAAGAACTGGAAGAATTAATTAAAATCACTCAATAATACTCCAATGAACCTTGGAAAGGGTTGGTAGAGAGATTTGATGGATAAATTGTGAATTTAAAGAATTGAAAATTGATTGATAACAGTATTGAAACAAATTATGGTTTATTTATATGATTTAATGTCTTTCTGATTGATTATGAAAGAATAAAACACTTCAAAAAAATTTCTCACTAATACTTACTTGTTGGTAATAAAGGTATAATTGGATAATAAGATGATTTGGAAAAAACAGCAAGAGGAGGCCTCTTTTAAGTCAGCAACAGCTCACAGAGGCGTGCTATTGAGAAAACTGAAAAACAAGTGAGTGAGAAAGCAATAAAACGTTTTTGATTATTGATTGCATCATCTGTTGTCACATAGGATTATCATAATTACTTAATTGAGGCTTTTACATGACTCCCAACCCATTTATGGTCAAGAATAAAGGGATTAACAAATTAAAATATTTTATTATTTCAAAATAAACATTAATTTATCAAAGCTATCAATGTTATTAGAAATTTCATCACAAGTTGTATTTTATGTGATTTTTTGAGGATTCAGTGTTTCACATGGAATCATCAAAAAATGAACTGTAAGTAAAAAAATTAATTTTACTTATGAAACTATAATTATTTTAGGTTTATTCATAATTATTACCATTAGCAATTGGTATTCAAAGTTTCATAAATATTAATTAAGAATTTTAATTTTAATAAATTTTTGAAGTTTTTACCTTATTCCTATGTAGAATTGCAAATATCACATTGTAGCAGGTTTATATGAGGTAAATCAATGGATACTAGTCCAAAAAGTGTTTAATAACTTTTTTAAGGTCTATCTATTGAAAATGAATATGAATTGGCATGGTTACAGGAGTCTAAGCTGCTCTTTACCTCCTTGTCACATCAAAATAGCAGCTTATTTTCAATTTTCTTATGATGTAATGAGAGTTTAACTTGGTAACCAAGATCCCAAAAGGCTTTAGTATACTAATTGGGCCATGATCAGCCATAGATTCAAGCTTTAGAGAAATCCATGCCTCAGAGGCCTCAGAAGTTGGGTACCCTGGCTCTCTTTAATGTGTTTTGCCCCCCTTAGCTATTTTCATGTCAAAACTAGTAATTCAGGCTTCAAGACTGATATCCACTATGGGTGTACCAAAGCTTTATGTAGCAATACCATACTTTTTAAGTGCAAAAAACATGCATAACACTAATCTTAGTGTATATTTAACATGGTATTTCTCACATTCCCATTATTTTGGAATGAAATTGAGAAAAACAAAAAATTTAACAATTCTTTTATGTGGTATTGATGATGTGGTATTTAAGTATTTTCCATATTACAACCTCATAGAGGTAATTTAAGCTTATTCACTCTATGAAGCTTCCCTAGGTGAAATTTTGCGTATAATTCAAATCTGGCCTCAAATCTATATATTTACTTACTCAAAAAAAAGTTACTTATCTTTTCTGAAATAAAAGATAATGAAGTTTGGATATATGTATACCTTATGGGTTATGCATTGTTCATAATATATTGTGATATTGATTTTTGCCTATTTGGGTATGTAAAATAAACCTTAAGGCTCACAAAAATAATTTAAAGAAAATAAAAGTCACTCCATCTTGAATACACAACTCTCATAAATATAGAATAGAGAATAACAAAGTTATTCCAGATCAAAGCCTGAACTTAGAATAAAAATTGATTTTCACATACAATCTAAAAACTAGACATAGAGGAAGAACCAAGCCATGTGGGGGCTCAAATTAAATCTATCTATGAGGGATAGCTAATGGTACAATCTAAATTTGTAAGATGTGTCTATGAAACAGTTGATAATATTACTATTAATCAACAGTACTATGACTGTTATTATGAAATATAATAATACAAAAATTATTATAACCAAAATTAAAGAATTAAAGAATTAATCATTTCTTTTACTTGTCATACATTACTAGTGATTATAATAGTAAGCAGTAATTGTCTACTAGAATCAATTACAAGAAGTATTTAATAATAAAACTTCTTTATTAAAATAATAAAATTATTTTGACATATAATTATCCTTTGCAAGAATAATTATAAATATATTTCTTGAAGAAAACAATAACTATAGAAAAGCTTTAAGAATTAAGATTAATCACTCACCAATACTCCAAAGAGCTTATTAAGAATAAAAGTAGAGAGATTTGAGGGATAATTGTGGATTTAAAAAATCAAAAATGGATATATAACAGTATTACAACAGTATATAGTTTTTTTCTCCAATTTCAAATCTTTCTGATTGATTTTGAAAGATTTAAAACACTTAAGAAAAGATTTAACTAATACTTACTTGTTGGTAATAAAGGTATAATTGAATAATGTGATGATTTGGAAAAAACAGCAAGAAGAGGCCTCTTTTAAGTCTAAGACAGCTCACAGAGGCATCCCATAGATCAAACGGAAAGACTAGTGAATGAGAAAACAATGAACCTTTTTGGATTATTTATTGCATCATCTGTTGTCATGTAAGATTATCATAATTACTTAATTGGTGCTTTTACGTGACTACCAACCCATTTATGGTTAAGAATAAAAGGAGTAACAACTTGAAATATTCGTTTATTACAAAATAATAATTGATTTCCCAAAGTTATCAATGTTATTGGAAATTTCATCACAGAGTGTATTTTCTGTGAAATTTTAAAGATTCAGTATTTCACATGGAATCATCAAAAATGGACTGTAAGTAAAACTTTTAATTTTACCTATAAAAGTGTAATTATTTTTGGTTTTTATATGAACTATACAGTTTTCAATTGTTCCTGAAAGTTTCAGAAAGATTCACCAAGAATTGTATTTTCAATGAATTTTTGAAGGTTTTACCTCATTTCTACATAGAGCTACAAATAGAAATATATGGCTGGTTGCTATGAGGCAAATTAATGGATAGTAATCCAAAAATTGTTTTAATTACTCTTTTGGGGTTTATCAATGGAAAGTCATTAACAATTGACATGGCTACAGGAGTCTAAGTTGCTCTTTACCTCCTTGGCACGTCAAAATAGCAGGTTATTTTCTATTTTCTTATGATTTACTGAAGTTGTGACATGGTAACCAAGTTCCCAAAAGGTTTTAGTTTACCAATTAGGCCAAGATAAGCCATGGATCCAAGCTTTGGAGCTGTCCACACCTCTGAGGCCTCAGAAGTTGGGTACCCTGGCTCTCTTTGATGTCTTTTGTCCCCTTACCTATTTTTCACATCAAAATAGAAAATTAAGCTCCAAGTGAGATATCCACTATGGGTGTACCAAAAGTACATGTAATAATACCATTATATTAAGTGCCAAAAACATGCATAACACTATTCTTAGTTAATATGTAACATGGGATTTCTTACATTCCCATTATTTTGGCATGAAATTGAGAAAAACAAAAATTTTAACAATTCTTTTATGTGGTATTGAAGTATTTTCCATATTACCACCTCAAAGAGTTGATTTGAGCTTATTCACTCTATGGAGCTACCCTAGGTGAGATATTGTTTAGATTCCAAATCTGTCCTTAAATCCATGGATTTACTTACTGAATGAAAAGTTATTCATCTTTTCTGAAATTAAAAAGGATGAATTTTGAATATATGCATGACTTATGAGTTAAGCATAGTTCAGAATTTATTGTTAAGATAATTGTGGCATATTTGGGTATGTAAATTATACCCCAAGGATCACAAATTGGGCCATTATTTGATTAAATGTTTTATCCAAATTATTATCCTAATCCATTGTTAACTTGGCTATACCCCATAATCTCATGTTTGTATTGATAAACACAATCTAATCCCTATTAAACTTTGAATTAGCTTTGACTGGAGTGATCTGCCATTTCTGAAGGTTTATGCTTTCATTGTTCAGAAGGAGTTCTTGAAATACATTGAAAAATCCAATAAAAATATTTTTTTCTTAATCAATTTGTAATTTAATAACAAATTATTTCCTATCCTTCCTATTATTAAGGACCCTTTCAAAATTCTAACATCTATTCTATTATTTATTATGAATTTTTTGAGCCTTAGAGGTATTTTCATATACCCAAAAGACCACAAATAATAAAACAAGATACAATTATAAATAAAATAAATTTATTTATATTATCAAAATAAAAATATAAATTTATATGAAAAAATGAAGATTTAATTATAATTTAAAAATGAAATCACATTGAAATTTAAAATTGTGAAAACACATTTTTACTTGAAAAAATTAAGTAAAAATAAAATTTTAACAAAATTACTGACATTAAAATATTTTTGAAAAAAATTAAATAAGAATTATCATAAATTCTTATCCAAAAAATAAACATATGAAAATTATTTTACCATTGCACTCCTCATAAAAAATAAGGTGGGGTCACCTCTGGGTGAAATTTCTGTATCTCAACTCTAAGTAAGCTTAAATTAAGTTTCTAGTATTTTCTGTAAA
>JALGQZ010000001.1:5847500-5895000 GCA_023105745.1 Austropuccinia psidii
TTTATTTATCTTTATTCAAATTTTTATTTAATTTTTATGTATTTTTTCTTTTTTCTATTTATTTTCATTTATTTTTATTTATTTTTTATTGATTTTTATTGATTTTCATTTATTTTATTTATTTTCATTTAATTTTTATTTATTTTTATTCAAATTTTATTTGAATTTTACTTAATTTTATTTATTTTATTTGAATTTTTATCTATTTTTATTTAATTTTTATGTATTTTTTCTTATTTCTATTCGTTTTTGTTTATTTTTTTTTATTTGAATTTTCATTTATTTTATTTGAATTTTACTTAATTTTATTTATTTTTATTTAATTTTTATGTATTTTTTCTTATTTCTATTTATTTTATTTATTTTTTATTTGAATTTTCATTTATTTTTATGTCAGTTTATTTAATTTTATTTATTTTTATTCATTTTTATTTGAAATTTATGTATTTTTATTTAATTTTATTTAATTTCATTTTTAATTATTTTATTTATTGTATTTCTTTTTATTTCATTTTTATTTAATTTTATTTATTTTAATTTATTTTTATTTGATTTTATTTATTTTCATTTAATGTCATTTATTTTTATTTGATTTTATTTAATTTTATCTATTTTTCATTTAACTTTTATTTAATTTTATTTATTTTCATTCAATTTTTATTTGAATTTTATTCAATTTTAATTTATTTTCATTTATTTTTATTCATTTTTATTTGAATTTTATTTAAGCTTTATTTATTTTTATTTATTTTCTTTTAGTTTTTATTGATTTTCATTTCCTTTTATTTATTTTTATTTATTTTCATTCAATTTTTATTTATTTTCATTGATTTGATTTATTTTTGTTAAATTTTTATTTAATAGTTATTTACTTGTGTTTGATTTTCATTTATTTTTATTTAATTTTCATTTAATTTTTCTTTACATTATTTATTTTTATTCATTTTGATGTATTTTTCTTTATTTTTATTGATTTTATTTGATTTTTACTTAATTTTGATTTATTTTCATTTATTTTATTTAATTTCTATTGAAATTTTATCTAGTTTTTATTTAGTTTTATTCAAATTTTTATTTCTTTTTATTTATTTTCATTTAATTTTTTGTTGAATTTGATTTAATTTCATTTATTTTGATTCATTTTTATTGAATTTTATTTCTTTTTTATTTATTTTTATTTGAATTTTACTTAATCTTTATTTATTTTTATTTATTTTCATTTAATTTTATTTATTTTTATCAAATTTTCATTTAATTTTTATGTCTTTTTATTTGATTTTCTTTATTTTTAATTTAATTTTTATTTATTTTTATTTAATTTTTATTTCTTTTTATTTGAATTTTACTTAATTTTACTTAATTTTATTCAAATTTTTATTCATTTTATTCCTTTTCATTCAGTTTTATTTATTTTTTTTTATTGATTTTCATTTATTTTCATTTAATTTTATTTAATTTCATTTAATTTTTATTTCTTTTTATTAATTTTAATTTATTTTTCATTTAAATTTTATTCATTTTTATTCAAATTTTATTTATTTTAATTTATTTGAATTTAATTTTATTTAATTTTTAATTATCTTCATTTAATTTTATTTATTTTATTTATTGTAATTTAAATTTTCATTCATTTTTATTTATTTTATTTGACTTTATTTAATTTTCATTTGAATTTTATTTCGTTTGATTTATCTTATTTAATTTTTATTCAATTTTCATTTATTTTCATTTATTTTTATTCATCTTTATTCAAATTTTCATTCATTTTGTTCCATTGTTGTTTATTTTCATTCATTTTATTTATTTTTATTGAATTTTTATTTCTTTTTATTTAAATTTTAGTTAAATTTTATTTGATTATTATTTAGTTTTATTCAAATTTTAGTTAATTTTTAGTAAATTTTATTTAATTTTTATTTTAATTTTATTTATTTTCATTCATTTTTATTTATTTTCATTGAATTTTTCTTTATTTTATTTGATTTTTATTTATTTTTATTTCTTTTCATTTCTTTTTATTTAATTTTTATATCTTTTTATTTCTTCTTGATTGAATTTTACTTAATTTTATTCAAATTTTTATTCATTTTATTTATTTTCATTTATTTTATCTATTCTCATTTATTTTTACTTATTTTAGTTATTTTCATTTAATTTTTATTTAATTTTTACTTAAATTTTATTCAATTTTCATTTATTTTATTTATTTTCATTTAATTTTTGTTTAAATTTTATTTGAGTTTTCTGTATTTTCATTTATTTTTATTTATTTTATTTATGAATTTTACTTAATTTTATTGATTTTCATTTGATTTTATTTATTTTTGTTTCTTTTTACTTAAATTTTTATTTATTTTTACTTAATTCTATTTCTTTTTATTTAATTTTTTTCAATTATTACTTAATTTTATTGATTTTGATTTTATTTTATTTATTTTTCATTTGATTTTTATTTACTTTTATTTCATTTTATTTTTATTTATTTTTATTTAATTTTTATTTAATTTCATTTATTCTTATTTAAATTTATTTAAATTTATATATTTCTATTTATTTTTATTTGAATTTTTCTTTATTTTTATTTATTTTTTATTTAATTTTATTTAATTTTTATTGATTTTTCATTTATTTTCATTTATTTTTCTTTAATTTTATTTAATTTTATTCAATTTTTATTGATTTTTATTTATTTTTATTTGAATTTTATTTAATTTTTATTTAATTTTTACTTATTTTTTACTTATTTTTATTTATTTTTATTTATTTTTATTTATTTTTTATTTTTATTTATTTTTATTTATTTTTATTTATTTTTATTTATTTTTATTTATTTTTATTTATTTTTATTTATTTTTATTTATTTTCATTTCTTTTTATTTACTTTTATTTATTTTTTATTTGATTTTTGTTTATTTTTATTTATTTTAGTTATTTTCATTTAAATTTTATTTATTTTTATCTAATTTTATTTATTGTTATTTATTTTTATTTAATTTTATTTATTGTTAGTTATTTGCTATTTAAATTTTCTTTAATTTCATTTAATTTTTATTTGAATTTTATTTCTTTTTATTTGAATTTTATTTAATTTTTATTTATTTTCATTTATTTTTATTTAATTAATATTTGATTTTTATTTATTTTCATTTATTTTCATTTCTTTTTATTTATTTTATTTAATTTTATTCATTTTCATTTAATTTTATTTATTTTCATTTATTTTTCTTTAATTTTATTCAATTTTTATTTAATTTCATTTCAATTTTATTTAATTGCATTTGAATTTTATACAATTTTTATTTAATTTTATTTATTTTTCTTTATTGTTATTTGATTTTATTTATTTTTATTCAATTTTATTTATTTTCTTTTAATTTTTATTTATTTTCTTTTAATTTTTATTTATCTTTTAATTTTATTTATTTTTATTGATTTTCATTTATTTTTATTTATTTTCATTTATTTTCATTTATTTTCATTCATTTCTATTTATTTTTATTCAAATTTCATTTATTTTTTATTGATTTTATTTGAGTTTTATTTAATTTTTATTGAATTTTTATTTGAATTTTATTTAATTCTTATTCATTTTTCATTTAATTTTTTTTTCTATTTCTTTTTGTTTAATTTTTATTTAATTTTTATTTAATTTTATTGAATTTTTATTTAATTTTATTTAATTTTATTGAATTTTCATTTGAATTTTATTTATTTTATTCAATTTTTTTTACTTTTATTTAAATTATCATTTGAATTTTATTTAATTTTTGTTTGAATTTCTATTTGAATTTGATCTATTTTCATTTATTTTTATTAAATTTTTATTTATTTTTATTTATTTTTATTTATTTTTCATTTAACTTTTATTTATTTTAATTAAATTTCCTTTATTATCATTTATTTTTATTTATTTTTCATTAATTTTTATTTATTTTATATTTATTTTTATTTATTTTTTATCTATTTTAATTAATTTTTCTTCATTTTTGTTTATTTTCATTTATTTTAATTTATTTTTATTTATTTTTATTTATTTTTATTTATTTTTATTTATTTTTATTTATTTTAATTGAATTTTTATTTATTTTTATTTGAATTTTATTTATTTTCATTTATTTTAATTCAATTTTTATTTATCTTTATTTATTTGATTTAATTTCATTGATTTATTTTTGTTAAATTTTTCTTTATTTTTTATTTATTTTCATTTAAGTTTTATTTATTTTCATTCATTTTTATTTAATTTTTAATGATTTTTATTTAAGTGTTTTTTGAATTTTATTTATTTTTATTTAATTTCATTTATTTTTATTACATTTTTATTGATTTTTTTATTTATTTTTTATTCATTTTTATTTATTTTTTATTTAATTTTTATTTACATTTATTTATTTTTATTTAATTTTTATTTCTTTTTAATTCATTTTCATTTAATTTTTATTTGAATTTTATTTATTTTCATTCAATTTTATTTAATTTTATTTATTTTCATGTAATTCTTATTTATTTTTATTTAATTTTTATTTAATTTTATTCATTTGAATTTTATTTATCTTTATCTAATTTTTATTTATTTTTATTCATTTTTACTTAATTTTATTCAAATTTTTATTCATTTTATTCAAATTTTCATTTGAAATTTATTTGATTTCATTCAAATTTTATTTAATCTTTATTTGATTTTAAGGCCATAAGATATTACAATGGCCAATTTGGCCAAATTGCCATATATTGGATACGGAATGGATATTCAATAACCTTAAAAATGTTATTCTATTAATTTGAAAAAATTAAAAAAATTTCTCAACAAAATTTTAATGGTTTATTTCTAAAATTTAAATATTATCTAAATTCAATTCTGATAAGTTTTTTTTGTGGGGATTGAATATTTATCTTATCAGAGTTAAATGACTTTCTTTGATATGAAATTCTGATTGGTTTCCTATTGAAATTATCATGATCTCCAGTACTTGTTGTTCTTTTTTTTTTTGAGGGGGGGAGGTAAGGGTTGTTAAGATAAATTTTTCAAAATGAAAATATCTTGATTCAGTTTAGAATTCTCTGATTTGATTTACTTAAAATCTGTAAGGATTTCAAACTAATTTGGATTTAAAGTAGCAGTTTGAAGAGAAATTGGAGAAGATTGACCACAGGTGAAATCCATTTTTTGCTAATTATAGAGGCCATTTTTGGGTGATATTTTGGTATTTAATGAATTCAAAAAAAGAAGAATGATGGAAATTGTGAGATGGGGATAAGAAAAAAATTGATGAAATCATTGGTTTAAGATTAGTTTAAAAAGGTGGAAAACAGTGAAAAGATTCACTTTTTAATCCTAATTAGTTATATCTGTTAACCATGGGAATAATTATATACCCACTTTTAAATCCCTTTAAGTCATCAAATCCTTAACAACTAAGTCTCACATTCCTTTTTAAAATTATTTTTTCTAAAAAAAATAAAAACATATATATTTCCTTTTTTTTTGTTTTAAAAAAATCACGTTTTTTAATAACCAAAAATATTAAATTTCCTAAGATTTAAAATAAATTTTTTCTGATACATAAATGATTTATTTAAAATTACTTTACATTATTTATATAATTTTATTTATTAAGTAACCCTTTTATTTTATTTATGAAAAATTTAAATTATAATAGAAATCTTTAAAATTTATCAAATCAAAATATTTTAATCTTTAATCCTTTAAAATCAAAAAGTTAATAATAAAAAAAAAACACTTAATATTTAATTCTTTTAATAATTTATTATTAAAGAACTTTGTTTTTTTTTTTGTTGTAAATATTCTCAAAAAAAAATTTCGAATTTCTCAAAAACATAAAAAAATAGTTTTATCTAAATTTGAGATCAAAAAAAAAAAAAAAATTTCTACTTTTTTAAATTTTTTTTTTTTGTTTTTAAAAATCATTTTAAAATAGTTTTAATAAATTTAAATTATATCAATTTTATACCTTTTTTTTTATTATATCTTAATAATAACAAATTGAAAGAATTAAACTTTATTATGAGAAACTACTTTTTTTTTTTTGTGAAAAAAAAAATTTATCTTCCATTTTGTTCTTTTTAAAATTGAAAATTTATTATATAAAAATTATTTACTTCCTCTTTTTTTTTTGTTTTTTTAAAAAAAAAAATTATATATAAATATTTAAAATTAAAATTTAATTTAAATATATATATATAAATTTTTTTTTTTTTTTTTATTTTTTTTGTATTTTAGGTTGGTTTTTGCGTTAAAATTAAAAAAAAAAAAAAAAACCATAAATAAATGAGGTTTAAATCATTTTTTTTTATTAATTTTTTTTAAGAAAAAAAAAATCCATTATTATGTTAATTTTCTGTTAAAATTTTTTTTTTTGTTCTTTTTTTTTATTTTTTATTTTTTTTTTGTTTTGATTCAAAAAAAAGAAAAAGAAAAAGAAAAAAAAATAAAATAATTTTTTTTTTCTTTTCTTAAATTGTTTTTTTTTTAAAAAAAAAAAAGAGGCTTTATTTATAAAAAAAATAAAAAGGAAAAAATTAATACTATTATTATTATGATTTTTTTTTTATTCATTTATTTATTTCAATTTTTGATTTTTAATTTTTAATTTTTCTTAAAATAAGCTTAATATTAAAAGAAAATTTTATTTCTTTTTATTTCTTTTTCTTTTTCTTAACTAAATGATTTTTTTTGATAGTTAATTAATATAAAATTTAATTAAATTATATGTATAGCTTTTTTTTTTGTTGTAAGGAAATTAATATGTTTTGTTTTTTTAAACCTTTTTTTTTTTTAAAAAAAAAAAAAATTAATTTTATTTAATCAGTTTCTTTTTTTTTTGAAAAAAAATCTTTTAGATTTAAAAGGATCAAAAAAAAAGAAAAAAACTCTTTTTTGAGGTTTAAAATCTTTTTAAATTCAAGAAAGAGAGAATGTATAACTACTTTTTTTTTTTTTAATTTTTTTTTTTAAACATTTAATTGAATTTAACTTTTTTATTATTATTTTTTTTTTCTTCTTCTTGTTTTTTTTTTTTCAATTGATATTCATTTTAATTTAATTTAATTTATCTTTTAATTGAAATATTTTTTTAATTTTAATTTACTAAAATCTAAAATTTAAAAAAAAATAAAATAAAAAAATAATTGTTTTTTTTTTTTATATATTCATTATTTTTATGTTTTATTTTTAAATTTTTTAATATTACTACTGATTTTAAACTTTAATTTTTATAAAAAATAAGTGTTTTTTTTTTTTTCTTTTTACAGAAATAATGATAATCCTATTAATTTTTTTATGATTTACTTAAACTTTATTTTCAATTTTGGGTTTATAATCATTTAAAAAAAAAAAAAAAAAAAAAAAATTATAATAATTTTTTAAATTATTTTCAAGTTTTTTTTTTTTTTTTAAATAATTTGATTTAATTGAATAATTTTTTTTTTTCTAATTTCTTAAAAAAAAAAAAAGAAGTTTTTTTTTTTTTAATGATAATAATAATAATAAGTTTAATTTATTTATTACTTAAATCAAATTCAAAAAATAATAATAATTATTATTATTATTAAAATTTTAATTCAAAACTGTTCAAATTTTAACCTCATTTTATTTATTTATTTTTATTTATTTTTACTTAAGTTTATTCAAATTTTTATTTATTTTTATTGAATTTTATTTATTTTTATTTGAATTTTCTTTAATTTTTATTGATTTTTATTTATTTCCTTTTATTTATTTTTATTTATTTATTTTTTTTTTTATTTTTATTGAATTTTTCTTTATTTTTATTTGAATTTTCTTTAATTTTTATTTATTTTTATTTAATTTCATTTAGTTTTTATTTATTTTTTCTTATTTTTCTTTATTTTTATTTATTTTTATTGATTTTTATTGATTTTTTTTTTAATTTTTATTTTTTTTTTTTTCAATTTTATTTATTTTATTTATTTTTATTTGATTTTTATTTGATTTTCATTTATTTTTATTTATTTTTATTTACTTTTGTTTATTTTTATTTAATTTTTATTTGTTTTTATTTATTTTTATTGATTTTTATTGATTTTTATTTATTTTTATTTAAATTTTATTGAGTTTCATTCATTTTTATTTAATTTTATTTAATTTTTATTTAAATTTTCATTCATTTTCATTTAATTTTCATTTAATTTTTATTTATTTTTATTTATTTTTATTTATTTTTATTTATTTTTATTTATTTTTATTTATTTTTATTTATTTTTATTTATTTTTATTTATTTTTATTTATTTTTATTTATTTTTATCTATTTTTATTTATTTTTATTTTATTTTTATTTAATTTTCTCTTTTTTTTTGTATTTATTTTTACTTATTTTTATTAAATTTTAATTTATATTTTATTTATTTTTATTCATTTTTCTTTATATTTATTCAATTTTATTTGAATTTTATTTAATTTTTATTTATTTTCATTTATTTTTGTTTATTTTTATTGATTTTTTTTATTTTAATTTAATTTTATTCAATTTTATTTAATTTTATTTAATTTTATTTAATTTTATTTAATTTTATTTAATTTTATTTAATTTTATTTAATTTTTATTTATTTTCATTTATTTTCATGCATTTTTTATTTATTTTTATTTATTTTGATTTACTTTTATTTCATTTTATTTATTTTTATTTATTTTTATTTGAATTTTATTTATTTTTATTTAATTTTTTATTTAATTTTATTTATTTTCATTCATTTTTATTTAATTTTTATTTATTTTTATTTATTTTTATTTATTTTTATTTATTTTTATTTATTTTTATTTATTTTTATTCATTTTTATTTCTTTTTATTTATTTTTTATTTATTTTTATTTAATTTTATTCATTTTCATTTATTTTTATTGATTTTTATTTATTTTTATTCCTTTTATTTATTTTTACTTGTATTTTAGTTATTTTCATTTATTTTTATTTAATTTTGTTTATTTTTATTTATTTTTATTCAAATATTTCTTTTTATTTATTTTTATTTATTTTTATTTAATTTTATTTGAATTTTATTTAATTTTATTTATTTTTATTTATTTTATTTAATTTTTATTTCATTTAATTTATTTTTATTTATTTTTATTTATTTTCATTTATTTTATTCAAATTTTATTTAATTTTATTTATTTTTATTTGAATTTCATTTATTTTTATTTGATTTTATTTATTTTTATTTATTTTCATTTATTTTGATTTATTTTCATTCATTTTATTTTATTTTTATTTATTTTCATTGAAATTTTCATTTATTTTTATTTATTTTATTTAATTTTCACTTATTTTTATTTATTTTTATTTATTTTTATTTATTTTTTATTTATTTTTATTTACTTTTGTCTATTTTTATTTGAATTTTTATTTAATTTTATTTATTTTTATTTATTTTTATTCAAATTTTCATTTATTTTTTATTTCTTTTTATTTGAATTTTATTTAATTTTATTCATTTTTATTTATTTTTATATATTTTTATTTATTTTTTATTTATTTTTATTTAATTTTATTTGAATTTTCTTCATTTTTATTTAATTTTTATTTATTTTTATTCAAATTTTATTTATTTTTATTCAATTTCATTTATTTTTATTTATTTTTATTCAATTTTTATTTATTTTTATTTATTTTTATTCAAATTTTCATTTATTTTTATTTATTTTGATTTCTTTTTATTTCTTTTTATTCATTTTTATTTGATTTTTATTTGATTTTATTTATTTTATCTATTTTTATTTATTCTTATTTATTTTTATTCAAATTTTCATTTATTTTTATTTATTTTGATTTCTTTTTATTTATTTTTATTTAATCTTTATTCATTTTTATTTATTTATTATTTATTTTTATTTATTCTTATTTATTTTTATTTGAATTTTATTTATTTCCTTTTATTTATTTTTACCTATTTTTATTTATTTTTATTTAATTTTTATTTGATTTTTATTTGAATTTTATTTATGTTTATTTTTATTTAATTTTCCTTTATTTTCATTTATTTTTATTCAATTTCATTTACTTTCATTTATTTTCATTTATTTTCATTGAATTTTTATTTAATTTTATTCATTCCATTTAATTTTGATTTATTTTTATTTATTTTTATCTATTTTTATTTATTTTTATTCAATTTTCATTTATTTTTATTTGCATTTTATTCAATTTTATTTCTTTTTATATATTTTTATTCAAGTTTTTATTTAATTTTATTTATTTTTATTTATTTTTTACTTAATTTTTATTTATTGTTATTTACTTTCATGTATTTTTATTTGATTTTTATTTATTTTTATTTATTTTTATTTATTTTTATTTATTTTTATTTAATTTTATTCAATTTTTATTTCTTTTTATTTATTTTTATTTATTTTTATTTAATTTCATTTATTTCATTCATTTTTATTTATTTTCATTTAATTTTATTTAACTTTTGTTTATTTTTTTTTATTTTTATTTATTTTTATTTATTTTTATTTCATTTTTTTTGAATTTTTTTTAGTTTTTATTAATTTTTATTTATTTTTATTTATTTTTATTTCTTTTCACTTATTTTTATTTATTTTTATTTATTTTTAGTTATTTTTATTTATTTTCATTTATTTTCATTTATTTTTAGTAATTTTTATTTATTTTTATTTAAATTTTATTTATTTTTATTTTTTTTATTTATTTTATTTATTTCATTTATTTTATTTATTTTTATTTATTTTTATTTGAATTTTATTTAATTTTATTCAATTTTTCTTAATTTTTATTTAATTTAATTTATTTTTATTTAAATTTTATTTATTTTTATTTTTTTTATTTATTTTATTCATTTTTATTTGAATTTTCTTTAATTTTATTCAATTTTTCTTAATTTTTATTTAATTTAATTTATTTTTATTTATTTTTATTTAATTTTATTCAAATTTTCATTTATTTTCATTTGTTTTTATTGATTTTTATTTATTTTTCTTTATTTTTATTTACTTTCATTTATTTTTATTTATTTTTATATATTTTTCTTTATTTTCATTTATTTTCATTTATTTTCATTTATTTTTATTTATTTTTATTTATTTTCATTTATTTTCATTTAATTTTATTTATTTTCATTTGAATTTTCATTTATTTTCATTTAATTTTATTTAATTTTATTTATTTTCTTTATTTTTATTTATTTTTATTTCTTTTTATTTATTTTTATTCAAATTTTCATTTAATTTTATTTAATTTTTATTTATTTTTATTTATTTTTATTTAATTTTCATTTATTTTCATTTAATTTTCATTTATTTTCATTTGAATTTTATTTATTTTTATTCATTTTTTTATTTTTATTTATTTTTATTCAAATTTTTATTTATTTTTATTTATTTTTATTTGATTTTTATTCAATTTTTATTTAATTTTATTTAATTTTTATTTAATTTTATTTCTTTTATTTATTTTTATTTATTTTCATTCACATTTTATTTGAATTTTATTTATTTTTCATTTATTTTTATTTATTTTTATTTATTTTTATTTGAATTTTATTTAATTTTATTCAATTTTTCTTAATTTTTATTTAATTTTATTTATTTTCATTTATTTTTTATTTATTTGTATTTATTTTTATTTATTTTCATTTATTTTTTATTAATTTTATTTATTTTAACTTGATTTTCATTCAATTTTTAGTTAATTTTATTTATTATCATTCATTTTTATTGATTTTTATTTATTTTTATTGATTTTTACTCACATTTTATTTGAATTTTATTTATTTTCATTCATTTTTATTTATTTCCTTTTATTTATTTTTATTTATTTTATTTATTTTTATTTAAATTTTATTTATTTTGATTTATTTTTATTTATTTTATTTAAATTTTCATTTGAATTTTATTTATTTTTATTTAATTTTATTTGAATTTTATTTAAATTTTTATGTAATTTTTATTTATTTTTATTTATTTTTATTCAAATTTTTATTTATTTTCATTTATTTTTATTTATTTTTATTTATTTTTATTTATTTTTATTTCTTTTCATTTATTTTTATTTATTTTTATTTATTTTATTTATTTTTATTTAAATTTTATTTGATTTTCTTTATTTTTATTTATTTTTATTTATTTTCATTTATTTTCATTTCTTTTCATTTGTTTTTATTTATTTTTATTTATTTTTATTGAATTTTTATTTATTTTTATGCAATTTTATTTATTTTTCTTTAATTTTTATTTATTTTTATTTATTTCGATTTCTTTTTATTTGAATTTTATTTATTTTTTATTTAATTTTTATTTATTTTTATTTATTTTCATTTGTTTTTATTTATTTTTATTTATTTTTATGTATTTTTATTTATTTTTGTTCATTTTTATTTATTTTTATTTATTTTTATTTATTTTTATTTATTTTTATTTATTTTTCTTTATTTTTATTTATTTTCATTTATTTTTATTCATTTCCTTTTATTTATTTTTATTTATTTTATTTAAATTTTCATTTGAATTTTATTTAAATTTTTATGTAATTTTTATTTATTTTTATTTATTTTTATTCAAATTTTTATTTATTTTTATTTATTTTTATTTATTTTTTATTCAATTTTTATTTGAATTTTCATTTATTTTTATTTATTTTCATTTACTTTCATTTACTTTTATTTATTTTTCTTGATTTTTATTTATTTTGATTTAATTTTTATTTATTTTTATTGAATTTTCATTTATTTTTATTTATTTTTATTTATTTTTATTTATTTTTATTTATTTTTATTTATTTTTATTTATTTTTATTTATTTTCATTGAATTTTTATTTATTTACATTTGAATTTTTATTTATTTTTATTTTTTTTTATTTAATTTTATTTATTTTTATTTATTTTCATTTATTTTTATTTAATTTTCATTTAATTTTTATTTATTTTCTTTTATTTTATATTTATTTTTATTTATTTTTTATCTATTTTAATTTATTTTTATTCATTTTTATTGATTTTTATTTCTTTTTATTTATTTTTATTTATTTTTATTTGAATTTATTCATTTTTATTCAATTTTATTTGAATTTTATTTAATTTTTCTTTAATTTTATTTATTTTTTATTTAATTTTATTTATTTTCACTTGTATTTAATTTTTAATTATTTTTATTTATTTTTATTTATTTTTCTTTAATTTTTATTTGAATTTTATTTAAGTTTTATTTATTTCTATTTAATTTTTATTTATTTTTATTTATTTTTATTTATTTTTATTCAAATTTTCATTTATTTTCTTTATTTTTATTTATTTTTATTTATTTTTATTGATTTTTCATTTATTTTTATTTATTTTTATTTCTTTTTATTTATTTTTATTTATTTTTATTTATTTTTATTTATTTTATTTATTTTCATTAATTTTTATTTATTTTCATTTAAATTTTTATTTATTTTTATTGAATTTTTATATTTTTATTTATTTTGATTTATTTTTATTTTACTTTTATGTATTTTTTATTTATTTTGATTTAATTGTTATTTAATTTTATGTAATTTTATTTAATTTTATTTTTATTTATCTTTATTTATTTTTATTTATTTTTATTGATTTTTATTTATTTTTATTTAATTTTTATTTATTTTTATTTAAATTTTATTTATTTTTATTCAAATTTTTATTTAATTTTTATTTATTTTCATTTAATTTTATTTATTTTTATTTAGTTTTTATTCAAATTTATTTATTTTCATTTATTTTTATTTAATTTTATTTCATTTCATTTGATTTTCATTTATTTTTATTTATTTTTATTTATTTTTATTTATTTTTATTTATTTTTATTTATTTTTATTTATTTTTAATTATTTTTATTTATTTTTATTTATTTTTATTTATTTTTATTTATTTTTATTTATTTTTATTTATTTTTATTTAATTTCATTTATTTTTATTTATTTTATTTATTTTTATTACATTTTTATTTATTTTTATTTAATTTTTATTTATTTTCATTTATTTTTCATTTATTTTCATTTCAATTTTTATTTATTTTTATTTAATTTTTATTTATTTTTATTTGAATTTTATTTATTTTTTATTTATTTTTATTTATTTTCATCTCTTTTTATTCAATTTTTATTTCATTTTCATTCATTTTCATTTGAATTTCATTTGAATTTTATTTATTTTATTTATTTTTCACTTATTTTTATTTAGTTTTATTTATTTTTTATTTATTTTTATTTATTTTCATTTATTTTTATTTATTTTTATTTATTTTTATTTAATTTCTATTTATTTTTATTTATTTTTATTTATTTTGATTTATTTTTATTTGTTTTTATTTATTTTTATTTATTCTCATTTATTTTTATTTATTTTTATTTATTTTTATTGGAGTGATTTCTGCCATTGGTCTTTGGAACAGGTCTTCCCCAATGTCTTCAAATATTTTCTTGGCTTCATTCTTTCTTTCTTTTTAAACACTTTGATAATCACCTTGAAAACCAGTCTGAGAAGAATATGACAAATAAAATCAGTTAATAAGAAAAAAAATAATAATAAGAAATTAAAAAACCCCCACAGGCAAATTCAAATGCCATTGATGATGGAAGTCTGATAATTCAAGCCTTTGGCGCTTGGCAAATGCCTTTTGGGTCTTATGCTTTCAAGGAATGCCTTTATAATTATTGTATTTGTTGGTGCAATTTTCATTTGGAGGAAATTTTGTTTTGAAATTTTCAAAGGCAATCTGAAGAGCATAATGAGACACCTTTCCATTGAGGGCACAGATGTGTGGAGGAAAATTCTTGACATGGACAATCATTTCTTTGGAGATTCTGTTGATTATTTCAATAAATTGTTTTCTGAATGCCATTTCGAGAGCCCTGACTACCTCCAGGATAGTACCAGTGGACTTTTGGAGCCAAAGTTTAACCATGGCATGGGCACCTTCAACTCTGGAGGTGGAGCCCACACCCAGGTGGCAATGGTGGTTGGTCCAGGCTGGCACATAATACTCCTTTAGAGGAAGCCACATCTTTTCCAAATATTGCAGGACTTCAGGACTTTTAACTTGCTTTTGAAGCTTCTTCCAGTTGTCTTTGAAAGACTTTTCAGTGGGTGAATACATAAGCTGAGAAAAGAATCCCAAAGTCATTAATAAAGACAATAAAAAGAAAAAAAGTGAAATAAAATGAAATAAAGTGAAGAAGTATATTACTTGATTCCAAAGGCCCATTTAATTTTCAAAATCAGTTTCATGACCAATTTTCTTCATGAAATGAGCAGATACATCCTTGTTGATGTGCCAAATGCATAGCATGACTTTGGAGTCTGGGAAGAGCTTCTGAATAGAGTTTTTCAAGGCCAGATCCCTGTCAATAAAAATAACTGGAGGGGGAACAAGATTGGTGTTGTTGAGGACCTTTTCAATGTATTGATTTAATGCTCAAGTATATGAAGTTTCATTTTTATTCTTAATCAAACAAAAAGCCCCAGAAAAGGTCTTATTTGTTGAGCTGAATCCAACAATATGAAAAACAGGCATTTTGTACTTATTGGTTTTATAAGTACAATCCATAAGAATGACATGAGGAAAGCCATGAAGAAGTTTTATGGCCAGGGGGTGAGTAAAAAACAAGGAGGTAATGTGTCCCTCAGAATCCCTTGCAGAGGACCAAACAAAATTTTCTTCTTTGAGAGTGTCAATAAGAGCATCAATGGGCCTTCTGCCTTGCAGTTTGTCTTTCTTTATTTTCTTGACTTGGTTATAAATGTCTTGAAGGATTACAGGCCTGTCAGACTCCCTCTGGCTGCATAATTGGGCCTGAATTTGCCTTGGCATGAGGAGTGATTCAGACATTTGAGCAATTTGGGATGTTTCTTGCTCATTTAATTTCCTGAAAGCAGGATGTGCCATGATATTTTCAGTGGCATCATGGCTATGTTCAGGATTTTTGACTTTAAGAGTCCAAGTGGTGCTCTTGGCATATTTCCTGGCATAAAGTCTGTGCCAGACCTATCAAAACCTATTTCAATTTGGTTGTGGGTCATATTGGACCTCAAGGTGGACACAGCATACCCCTGAGCCCTGTCAACATTATGCATATGTTGCCAAAGAAGCTCAAGGGTCTGAAATCCACCTTCAGTGGGGGGTTGAAGCATTTTTTTAATGAAAATTATGTATAAAAGTAAAAAAAAGGGGGAATTGGGGGATTTGGAATGGGGTAAGAACCTTTCGAAATGTGAAAAAGAGGTGAAAAAAGGTGTGAAAAATGGACAGAAGTGGTTAAGAGTGACTGAAAGTGGTTTCAATGTGGGATTAATAGATGAGGGAAGGTAAAAAATTGAAAATTGAGAGGCTTGAGAGCAGGGTGTTGTGGTGGAAAATGCAGTCTTTGGGGGAAAAAAAGAAAAAAAAAGTGTGAAAAGATTTGCAAAATGGCTTTGGTAATGCTGTTTTTCCAAAAAAAAACAATGGTTTGGGGTGGGGATAATGTGGATTATTGGGGTGTTTGAGCTTGTTTGTTTTTTTTGGGGGGGGGGCTGGCAAAAAAATCTGAAACAATTGGGAGTTAGAGAGGTTTTGTGGGGAAAAAACCTCTTTTGGGCATGTTTTGGCCCAATACAGGCCCAATGTTGTTTCATTTTTAATTAAAAATGGGCCCAGGGCACCCCTTACGTGTTTTTACCAAATTATGGCCAAAACACATAAGCTCTTATGTGTTTTTACCAATTTGCTTACGTCTTTTTACCAACACCCTAAAAATAAATGAAAATAAATGAAAATTAAATAAAAATAAATAAAAATCAACAAAAAGACATAAAAATTTAATAAAAATAAACAAAAATTAAATAAAATAAAGGAAAAATGAACAAAATTAAATAAAAATTGAATAAAAATAAATAAAAATAAAGAAAATTTGAATAAAAAGAAATAAAATTCAAATAAAAATTAAACAAAAATTAAATAAAAATGAATAAAATGAAATAAAATTCAAATAAAATTCAATAAAATCAAATAAAATGAAATAAAATTCAAATAAAATTCAATAAAATCAAATAAAAAAAATGAAGTTAAATAAAAATAAATAAAATTAAATAAAATTTGAATAAAAATAAATAAATTAAATAAAAATAAATAAAAATGAAATAAAGAATAAATATTAATAAATAAAAATGGATAAAATTCAAATAAAAAGAAATGAAAATCAATAAAAATTTGAATAAAATAAATAAAAAGTAAATGAAAATTCAGTAAAACTCATATAAAAATTAAATGAAATAAATAAAAATTAAGAAAAATAAATAAAAATAACTAAAAATTGAAAAAAAATAAATCAAAATAAATGGAAATTAAATGAAAATTAAATAAAAATGAATAAAAATAAATAAAATACAAGTAAAAATAAATAAAATGAATAACAAATGAATAAAAATAAATAAAAATTAAAGAAAAATAAATAAAAATAAATAAAATTCAAATGAAAATAAATAAAAATTGAATAAAACTAGATAAAAATAAATAAAATTAATTAAAAAATAAATAAAAATTTAAATCAAAGGAAATAAAAATTTAAATAAAAATAAATGAAAATTGAATGAAAATGAATAAAAATAAATAAAGATAAATAAAAAATCAATAAAATTCTAATAAAAATACATAAAAAGAAATAAAAATTTGAATAAAATACATAAAAATTTGAATAAAAATAAATAAATAAAAATGAAAATTAAATAAAAATTTCAATGAAAATAAATCAAAATCAATAAAATTAAATGAAAATAAATAAAAATCAATAAAAATAAATAAAAATTCAATAAAAATCAATAAAAATTAAATAAAATCAAATAAATATAAATAAAAATTAAATAAAAAGAAATAAAAATTAAATAAAAATAAATAAAAAGAAATAAAAAGAAATAAAAAGAAATAAAAAGAAATAAAAAGAAATAAAAAGAAATAAAATTAAATAAAAATAAATAAAATTTCAATTAAAATAAATACAAATAAATAAAATTCAAATAAAATTAAGTAAAATTCAAATAAAAATAAATAAAATTAATTGAAAATGTATAAAAATTGATAAAAATGAAGAAAATTTAAATAAAAATTAAATAAAAACTAAATAAAAAGAAATAAAAATGAATAAGAATTAAAGAAAAATAATTAAAATTAAAATCTAAATTAAAAAAAAAAAAAAAAAAAAAAAAAAAAAAAAAAAAAAAAAAAATTATATGATATTAAAATCTTTAAATAATTAAAACTAAAAAAAAAAACATTTTTTATTTTTATTTTTTTTCAATATTTTTATTTAAAAAAATCTTTTTATTTTAATTATTATTATTATTATTAAAGAAACTAAATAAAATCAAAAGAAATAAATAAAAATAAATAAAAATTAAATAAAATTGAATAAAAATTCAATAAAATTAAATAAAAATAAATAAAGATCAAATAAAATTAAATAAAATTCAAATAAAAATAAATGAAAATAAATAAAAATAACTAAAAATTAACTACAAATTAAAGAAAAATTAAATGAAAATTAAATGAAAATGAATAAAAATTAAATAAAAATAAATGAAATTAAATAAAATTTAAATAAAAATAAATAAAAATAAATAAAATTTCAATAAAAATGAATAAAAATTAAAAAAAATAAATCAAATTCAAATAAAAATAGATAAAAAGAAATCAAAATAAATGAAATTAAATAAAAATAAATAAAAATAAATAAAAGTAAATAAAAATAAATAAAAATAAATAAAAATAAATAAAAATAAATAAAAATAAATAAAAATAAATAAAAATAAATAAAAATAAATAAAAATAAATAAAAATAAATAAAAATAAATAAAAATAAATAAAAATAAATAAAAATAAATAAAAATAAATAAAAATAAATAAAAATCAAGAAAAATAAATGAAAATAAATGAAAAGAAATGAAAATAAATGAAAATAAATTGAAATTAATAAAATTTAAATAAAAATTAAATGAAAATAAATAAAAATTTAAATATGAATAAATAAAAAATCAATAAAAATAAATTAAAATGAATAAAAATAAGTAAAAATTAAATAAAATGAAATAAAAATAAATAAAAATAAATAAAAATAAATAGAAATTCAAATAAAATTTAAATTAAAATAAATTAGAATTAAATAAAAATTAAATAAAAATTAAATGAAAAGAAATGAGAATGAAGAAAATTTAAATAAATTAAATGAAAATCAATAAAAATAAATAAAAATGAACAAAATTAAATGAAATTCAATAAAAATAAATAAAATTTGAATAAAAATAAATAAAAATCAAATAAATTAAATGAAAATTAATGAAAATAAATAAAAATAAATAAAATTAAATAAAAGTAAATAAAAATGAATGAAAATTCAATAAAAATTCAAATGAAATTAAAGAAAAATTTAAATAAAAAGAAATGAAATCAAATCAAAATCAAATAAAATAAACAAAATTTAAATAAAATTGAATAAAAATAAATAGAAATTCACATAAAATTAAGTAAAAAGAAACAAAATTAAAAAAACATTGAATAAAATCAATAAAAATAGATAAAAATAAATAAAAGTAAATAAGAATGAAATAAATAAATGAAAATAAATGAAAATAAATGAAAACAAACAAAAACAAATAAAAATAAATAAAATTCAATAAAAAAAATAAAATTCAATAAAAACAAATAAAATTCAAATGAAAATTGAATAAAATTAAATAAAATTACATGAAATTAAATAAAAATAAATAAAATTAATGAAAATTAAATCAAAAATAAATTAAAATAAAAAAAATCAATAAAAATAAACAAAAATAAATGAAAATAAATAAAAATAAATAAAATTCAAAGAAAAATAAATAAAAAATAAATAAAATGTATGAAAAATAAATCAAATTCAAATAAAAATAAATAAAAAATAAATGAAAGTAAGGAAAATTTAAATAAAAATTAAGTAAAATTAAATAAAAAATGCATGAAGATAAATGAAAATAAATAAAAATAAATAAAAATTAAATAAAATTAAATAGAATTAAATTAAAATTAAATTAAAATAAAAAAAATCAATAAAAATAAACAAAAATAAATGAAAATAAATAAAAATAAATAAAATTCAAATAAAAATAAATAAAAAATAAATAAAATAAATGAAAAATAAATCAAATTCAAATAAAAATAAATAAAAAATAAATAAAAGTAAGTGAAATTTAAATAAAAATTAAGTAAAATAAAATAAAAAATGCATGAAAATAAATGAAAATAAATAAAAATTAAATAAAATTAAATAAAATTAAATAAAATTAAATAAAATTAAATAAAATTAAATAAAACTAAATAAAACTAAATAAAATTAAATAAAATTAAATAAAAATAAAGAAAAATAAAGAAAAATTAAATAAAAATAGATAAAAATAAATGAAAATTCAGTAAAATGAAAGAAAATTCAAATAAAAATTAAATCAAAATTAAAGAAAAATAAATAAAAATTCAAATAAAAAGAAATAAAATTCAAATTAAATAAATAAAATAAATAAAAACCAATAAAATTCAAAGGAAATTTAAATAAAAATCAATAAAAATAAATAAAAATCATAAAAATGAATAAAAATAAATAAAAATAAATAATAATAAATAAAAATAAATAAAAATAAATAAAAATAAATAAAAATAAATAAAAATAAATAAAAATAAATAAAAAGAAATAAAAATTCAATAAAAATTCAATAAAAATTCACTAAAAATTCATTAAAAATTCAATAATAATTCAATAAAAATGAATAAAAATAAATAAAAATTAAATGAACTTCAAATAAAAATCAAATAAAAATTAAATAAAATTGAATAAACATAAATAAAAATAAAGAAAAATAAAGAAAAATAAAGAAAAATAAAGAAAAATAAAGAAAATTAAATAAAATTCAAATAAAAATTAAATAAAAATAAATAAAGATTAAATGAAAATAAATGAGAATGAAGAAAATTTGAATAAAATCAAATAAAATTAAATAAAATTCAAATAAAAATAAATCAAAAGAAATAAAAATTAAATAAAAATAAAATAAAATTCAATAAAAATAAATAAAAATTTGAATAAACTTAAGTAAAAATAAATAAATAAAATGAGGTTAAAATTTGAACAGTTTTGAATTAAAATTTTAATAATAATAATAATTATTATTATTTTTTGGATTTGATTTAAGTAATAAATAAATTAAACTTATTATTATTATTTTCATTAAAAAAAAAAAAAAATTCTTTTTTTTTTTTAAGAAATTAGAAAAAAAAAATTATTCAATTAAATCAAATTATTTAAAAAAAAAAAAAAACTTGAAAGTAATTTAAAAAATTATATTAATTTTTTTTTTTTTTTTTTTTTTTTAAATGATTAAAATGATTATAAACCCAAAATTGAAAATAAAGTTTAAGTAAATCACAAAAAAATTAATATGATTATCATTATTTCTGTAAAAAAAAAGAAAAAAAAACACTTATTTTTTATAAAAATTAATTTTAAAATCAGTAGTAATATTAAAAAATTTAAAAATAAAACATAAAAATAATGAATATATAAAAAAAAAAAAACAATTATTTTTTTTATTTTCTTTTTTTTAGATTTTAGATTTTAGTAAATTAAAATAAAAAAAATATTTTAATTAAAAGATAAATTAAATTAAATTCAAATGAATATCAATTGAAAAAAAAAACAAGAAGAAGAAAAAAAAATAATAAAAAAAAAGTTAAATTCAATTAAATGTTTAAATAAAAAGAATTAAAAAAAAAAAAGTTATACATTCTCTTTCTTGAATTTAAAAAATTTTTAAACCTCAAAAAAGATTTTTTTTTTTTTTACATTGTTTTAAATCTAAAAGATTTTTTTTTTCTTTTTTTAAAAAAAAAAAAAATTATTTAAAAAAATAAAACATTTTAATTTCCTCACAAAAAAAAAAAAAAAAAACTTATACATATGATTGAGTTAAATTTTTCTATTAATTAAATATTAAAAAAATAATAATAATTTAGTTAAAAAAAAGAAAAAAAAAAAAATTATTTCATTATTAAGTTTATTTTAAAAAAAATTGAAAAATTGAAACTTAAAAATAAATAAATGAATAAAAAAAAATAATAATCATACTAATATTATTATTTTTTTTTTTTTTATAAACAAAACCTCCTTTTTTTTTAAAGAAAAATTTAAGAAAAGAAAAAAAAATATTTTATTTTATTTTTCTTTTTCTTTTCTTCTTTTTTTTTTGAATCAAAACAAAAAAAATATAAAATAAAAAAAAGATTTCCAGAGAAAATTAAAATAATAATTGTTTTTTTTTTTTTTTTTTTTTAAAAAAAAAAACTTATCTTACAAAAAAAATTTAAACCTCATTTATTTATGGTTTTTTTTTGTTTTTTTGAATTTTAACAAAAAAAAAAAAAAAAAATTATATATATATTAAAATTAAATTTGAATTTTAAATATTTATATATAATTTCTTTTTTTTTTACAAAAAAAAAAAAGAGGATGTAAATGATTTTTATATAATAGATTTTAATTTTAAAAAGAACGAAATGGAAAATAAAATAAAAAGTAGTTTCTCATAATAAAGTTTAATTCTTTTGATTTGTTATTATTAAAATATAATAGTAATAAAAAAAGGTATAAAATTAAAAAAAAAATTTTTTTAAAAAAGTAGAATTTTTTTTTTTTTTTTTTGATCTCAAATTTAGATAAAGCTATTTTTTTATGTTTTCAATGAATTCTAATGTTTTTTTATGAGAATATTTACAAAAAGAAAAAAAAAGTTTTTTAATAATAAATTATTAAAAGAATCAAATTTTAAGTGTTTTTTTTTTTTTTTATTAACTTTTTGATTTTAAAGATTAAAGATTAAGATATTTTGATTTGATAAATTTTGAAGATTTCTATTATAATTTAAATTTTTTATAAATAAAATAAAAGGGTTATTTAATAAATAAAATTATTTAAATAATGTAAAGTAATTTTACATAAATCATTTATGTATCAGAAAAGATTTATTTGAAATTTTAGGAAATTTACTGTTTTTGGTTATCAAAAAAATATGATTTTTTTAAAACAAAAAAAAAGGAAATATATATGTTTTTTTTTTTAGAAAAAAGAATTTTAAACATGAATGTGCGACCTAGTTGTTAAGGATTTGATGACTTAAAGGGATTTAAAAGTGGGTATATAATTATTCCCATGGTTAACAGATATAACTAATTAGGAATAAAAAGTGAATCTTTTCACTGTTTTTCCCCTTTTTAAACTAATATTAAACCAAGGATTTCATCGATTTCTTTCTTATCCCCATCTCACAATTTCCCACATTCTTCTTTTGTTGACTTCATTAAATACCAAAATACCACCCAAAAATGTCCTCTATAATCACCAAAAAATGGATTTCACCTGTGGTCAATCTAGTCCAATTTCTCTTCAAACCACTACTTTAAATCCAAATTAGTTTGAAATCCTTACAGATTTTAAGTAAATTAAATCAGAGAATTCTAAACTGAATCAAGATATTTTTACTTTGAAAAATTTATTCTAACAACCCTTACCTCCCCCCCTCAAAAAAAAAAGAAGAACAAGTACTGGAGATCATGATAATTTCAATAGGAAACCAATCAGAAGTTAATATAAAAGAAAGTTTTCTAACTCTGATAAGATAAATATTAAATCCCCCAAAAAAACTTATCAGAATTGAATTTTGATAATATTTAAATTTGAGAAATAAACCATTAAAATTTTGTTGAGAAATTTTTTTAATTTTTTCAAATTAATAGAATAACATTTTTAAGGTTTGGATATGAAACTTTTATTAAAAATCAAGTACTTTTCCTGTCCTCAAAATCATTATAAGGTAAAAATTGATTAAAAATGATATCAAATAAGATCTTTAAGAGTAGACATGAAAATTTCATTGTTTTTTAAATTTATAAGTATAAAACAATAATATTTTAAAGATCTATTGTTTTACCAACATTAAAAATTTATCCAAAAATACTCTACAAGAGATATTTAAGGATACAAAAGAAATTTCAATTGCAATTAATTGAGAAAAGGACTTGAAGAAATTAATATAAGGACAGAGTCTTCAAAAAATCTATTAAAGAGAAAACATGCCCAAAAGTGACCAGAGTGAATTTGGAAAAAAAGTGACAAAGTTAACAGTAATGAAAGATGCTTTAATTCACTCATGGGGTGATTCAGGGGTAAAAATGATTATAATGATTTTTTCAAGTGGTTAAAAGTTTCAAGATAACTTAAAAAGGGTGGTTGGAATATTCTATTGATTGGTTTAACAATGTTTAAGCTAATTATAAAAGGAAAAGATTTTAACATGAAGAGAAAAGTGGGGAAAAGAAGACATTCTTTATAGCCATCAATTTTCTTACTCTAAAAGTAAAATTTTCTCTTTTCAGTCGTGGAAAACACTCTGACAACAGAAAAGCCAATTATGGCATCATTGAACCCTGGTTTAGACCCAAAAAGGGCTGGTTTTAGCCATTTTAGACCCTTAAATCAGGCATTACTAGAGTAATACAAATTTGAATAAAAATTTGAATAAAATTGAATGAAATCAATAAGAATTTGAATGAAATAAATAAAAATAAATGAAAATTAAATAAAAATTTCAATGAAAATAAATCAAAATCAATAAAATTAAATGAAAATAAATAAAAATCAATAAAAATAAATAAAATTCGAATAAAAATAAATAAAATTAAATAAAAACAAATAAAAATTAAATGAAATTAAATAAAAATCAATAAAATTCAAATAAAAATTAAATAAAAATAAATAAAAACAAATAAAAATTAAATGAAATTAAATAAAAATAAATAAATAAAATTTAAATAAAAATAAATAAAAATAAAGAAAAATTAAATAAAAAATGAATGAAAATGCAAAATAAATAAATAAAAATAAATAAAAATTAAATAAAAATAAATGAAAATAAATAAAAATAAATAACAATAAATGAAATCAAATGAAAATAAATAAAAATAAAATTCAAATAAAAATGAATAAAATTAAATAAAAATTCAAATGAAAATGAATGAAAATAAATGAAAAGAAATAAAATTCCAATGAAAATGAATGAAAATTCAAATGAAAATTAAATAAAAAATAAATAAAAATAAATAAAATTCAAATAAAAATAAATCAAAACAAAGAAAAATTAAATAAAATTTGAAGAAAAATAAATAAAAATAAAATTCAAATAAAAATTCAAGAAAAATAAATGAAAAAGAAATAAAAATTAAATAAAAATAAATAAAAATCAAGAAAAATAAAGAAAAATAAATAAAAATAAAATGAAATTAAGTAAAATTGAATAAAAATAAATAAAAATAAAGAGAAATGAATGAAAATGAATAATAATCTCATAAAAATAAATGAAAATAAATAAAAATTAAATAAAAATAAATAAGAATGAATAAAAATAAATAAAATTTCAATAAAAATCAAATGAAAATAAAGAAAAATTTGAATAAAAATAAATGAAATTAAATAAGATTAAGTAAAATTCAACTAAAAATAAATAAAAAGAAATAAAAATTAAATAAAAATTAAATAAAATAAATGAAAAATAAATAAAATTGAATAAAAATAAATAAAAAATAAAGAAAATTGAAATAAAAATAAATAAAAATAAATGAAAATTAAATTAAAATAAATAAAATTAAATAAAAAATAAACAAAAATTAAATAAAAATAAATAAAATTAAATAAAAATTAAGTAAAATTCAAATAAAAATTGAATGAAAAAAAATAAAAATAATTAAATAATAAATAAAATTCAAATGAAAATAAATGAAATAAAATTGCATAATAATTAAATGAAAATTCAATGAAATTAAAGAAAAATAAATGAAAATAAATAAAAATTCAACAAAAATAAATACAAATTGAATGAAATTCAATGAAAATAAGTAAAATTAAATAAAATTAAATGAAAATTAAATAAAAATAAAGAAGAATAAATAAAATTTAATAAAATTCACATAAAAATAAATAAAAATTCAATGAAAATAAATGAAATGAAATAAAATTCAAATAAAATTAAATAAAAATTGAATAAAAATAAATAAAAATTAAATAAAATCAAAGAAAAATCAAATAAAAATAAGGGTATTGGTAAAAACACGTAAGCAAATTGGTAAAAACACGTAAGGGGTTCCCTGGGCCCATTTTTAATTAAAAATGAAACACCATTGGGCCTGTATTGGGCCAAAACATGCCCAAAAGAGGTTTTTTCCCCACAAAACCTCTCTAACTCCAAATTGTTTCAGATTTTTTTGCCCAGCCCCCCCCCCAAAAAAACAAACAAGCTCAAACACCCCAATAATCCACATTATCCCCACCCCAAACCATTGTTTTTTTTTTGGAAAAACAGCATTATCAAAGCCATTTTGCAAAGCTTTTCACACTTTTTTTTCTTTTTTTCCCCCAAAGACTGCATTTTCCACCACAACAACCTGCTTTCAAGCCTCTCAATTTTCAATTTTTTACCATCCCTCATCAATTAATCTCACATTGAAACCACTTTCAGTCACTCTTAACCACTTCTGTCCTTTTTTCACCTCTTTTTCACATTTCGAAAGGTTCTTACCCCATTCCAAATCCCCCAATTCCCCCTTTTTTTTACTTTTATACATAATTTTCATTAAAAAAATGCTTCAACCCCCCACTGAAGGTGAATTTCAGACCCTTGAGCTTCTTTGGCAACATGTGCATAATGTTGCCAGGGCTCAGGGGTATGCTGTGTCCACCTTGAGGTCCAATATGACCCACAACCAAATTGAAATATGTTGTGACAGGTCTGGCACCCCAAATCCCAACAAAAGCCCCTCCAAAACAGTCACCTCAAGAAAGCTTGACTGTCCTTTTAGACTTTATGCCAGGAAATATGCCAAGAGTACCACTTGGACTCTTAAAGTCAAAAATCATGAACATAGCCATGATGCCACTGAAAATATCATGGCACATCCTGCTTTCAGGAAATTCAATGAGCAAGAAACATCCCAAATTTCTCAAATGTCTGAATCACTGCTTATGCCAAGGCAAATTCAGGCCCAATTATGCAGCCAGAGGGAGTCTGACAGGCCTGTAATCCTTCAAGACATTTATAACCAAGTCAAGAAAATAAAGAAAGACAAACTGCAAGGCAGAAGGCCCATTGATGCTCTTATTGACACTCTCAAAGAAGAAAATTTTGTTTGGTCCTCTGCAAGGGATTCTGAGGGACACATTACCTCCTTGTTTTTTACTCACCCCCTGGCCATAAAACTTCTTCATGGCTTTCCTCATGTCATTCTTATGGATTGTACTTATAAAACCAATAAGTACAAAATGCCTGTTTTTCATATTGTTGGATTCAGCTCAACAAATAAGACCTTTTCTGGGGCTTTTTGTTTGATTAAGAATAAAAATGAAACTTCATATACTTGAGCATTAAATCAATACATTGAAAAGGTCCTCAACAACACCAATCTTGTTCCCCCTCCAGTTATTTTTATTGACAGGGATCTGGCCTTGAAAAACTCTATTCAGAAGCTCTTCCCAGACTCCAAAGTCATGCTATGCATTTGGCACATCAACAAGGATGTATCTGCTCATTTCATGAAGAAAATTGGTCATGAAACTGATTTTGAAAATTAAATGGGCCTTTGGAATCAAGTAATATACTTCTTCACTTTATTTCATTTTATTTCACTTTTTTTCTTTTTATTGTCTTTATTAATGACTTTGGGATTCTTTTCTCAGCTTATGTATTCACCCACTGAAAAGTCTTTCAAAGACAACTGGAAGAAGCTTCAAAAGCAAGTTAAAAATTCTGAGGTCTTGCAGTATTTGGAAAATATCTGGCTTCCTCTAAAGGAGTATTATGTGCCAGCCTGGACCAACCACCATTGCCACCTGGGTGTGGGATCCACCTCCAGAGTTGAAGGTGCCCATGCCATGGTTAAACTTTGGCTCCAAAAGTCCACTGGTACTCTCCTGGTGGTAGTCAGGGCACTCCACATGGCATTCAGAAAACAATTTATTGAAATTATTAACAGAATCTCCAAAGAAATGATTGTCCATGTCAAGAATTTTCCTCCACACATATGTGCCCTCAATGGCAAGGTGTCTCATTATTCTCTTCAGATTGCCTTTGAAAATTTCAAAACAAAATTACCTCCAAATGAAAAATGCACCAACAAATACAACAATTATAAAGGCATTCCTTGCAAGCATAAGACCCAAAAGGCATTTTCCAAGCGCCAAAGGCTTGAATTATCAGACTTCCATCCTCAATGGCATTTGAATTTGCCTGTGAGGGTTTTTTAATTTATCCTTATTATTTTTTTTCTTATTAACTGATTTTATTTGTCATATTCTTCTCAGACTGGTTTTCAAGGTGATGCTCAAAGTGTTGAAAAAGAAAGAAAGAATGAAGCCAAGAAAATATTTGAAGACATTGGGGAAGACCTGTTTCAAAGACCAACGGCAGAAATCACCCCAATACTCCAACATTTTCAAGATGTTTTGACTGGAAAAGTCCCATTTGATCAAATTCCCAAGATTCAAGAGGATGATCAATATTATGAAGACCCTCTAGAATGCAAGAATATCCGTGGAAGACCCCAAGGAGCCAAGAATAAAAACAAAAGAGAACCTTCAAGATTTGAAATCATTGAGAGTCAAACCAAGAGAAGAGGAAGACCCCCATCAAAAGTGACCAGCACAACAACTTCCAGATCCCAGTCAAATGTCCCCTCTCCAATTATGGAAGTGGACTCATCTGAAGATTCTGAGGACTCATTGTCTAAATCCATCAGTTCATCAGATTCACTACCCTCAGCAACTGAATTAAATAAATCAGAAGTAACCCTTAGAAGGTCCAGAAGATTGGCAATTGGAAGCAAAACATCACAAAGAAAATCACACAAGCCTGCCACCAGTTTGAATATCTATGATGCAATTGACCTGACCTGTGAGCATTGTCAAAGCAACTATCACACAAGTGATGAATGCTCCAAGCTGTTTGTGAGTTTCTGATTATTTTTAATGTAATTTTATGTTGTTTATTTTGATATTTATTCATTTTTTGGACTTATTTTATCAGATAACTGGCTCAGAAGACTTGCCCAAGTTTATATTGAAATACACCTTCAAGGCCATCAATGTCCAGGGTGATGGAAACTGTGGCTACAGAACAGTATCCCACTTCATTTACAAGACTCAAGATCAATGGGCTGATGTCAGAGGTGACTTGGCTGAAGAAATTCACCAAAATCAAGACCTTTATGAAGCCATGAACACCTTAATTCCCTCAGTATCCTCTTATTTGGAAAGAATTGAATGGTATGAAGATGTTGGCCAGGCTCCAAAAAGCAAGTGGATGTCCATGCCTGACATGGGGGATCCAATTGAAAATAAGTATAAAAGACCAGTTTTCTTTTATTCCACAGCCCAATCTTTTTACTTTTTCCCTTATTTCTGTCCTCCAAATGATAATCCCCCCATTTTCATCTGCTTCTTGAATAGTTGTGCTCATTTTGTTCCATTGGACATCATCATTTCTAAAGTTTATCCAGTCCCCCCCCATTACTGTGAACTGGGAGATTCATGCCCAAAAACAAGCCCTGGGGTGGGCTGATAAATTTAAGAAACACAGAATGTTGTATCTGTCCAATCTTCCTCCGCCCTCTCAGAAAAAACCCACTTTTTTGGAGGTTGATTCTGATTGAATGATTTTTGTATATACAATTTATGCCAATTATCCCCCTCCTCAGTCATATTTATTGCTTAAATCCCACCTCAGTCTCATTTTTTATCAAACATGTGGAACTTTTGTACTTGAAAATAGTCATATTACACACAAGAAAAAAAACAGTTAAAAAAAACACCCATTGCGCCTTCACTTGTGGTCCCACCCAAAAAATTTTCCCAATTCATGAGCTTCTGGTTCTTTATTTTCCAGATTGAACCCTTTAATTCAAAAAAAAAAATGAAGGAAATTCATAAGTGGGAAGTTATTAAATTCACTTTTTAAAAATAGGCATATTACAATGACGGGAAAAAACATTTGAAAAAAAAACTCTTTTTGCGCCTTCACGTGTCCCACCCAAAAAAATTCCCAAAATTATGGGATTCTGGTTCTTGATTCTTCACATTGAACCCTTTATTATAAAAAAAAATCAAGCAAATTCATAAGTGGGAAGATTTTAAATGAATTTTTGAAAAAAATATGCCATTTTGGCATATTGGCAAAAAAAAAAATTTTGAAAAAATTTGTGCTTATTGACATGCCAAGTCGGGAAAAATATGGCAAAAAAAAATTAAAAAAAACCTCAAAACTGAGCCTGAGGAATTTTTTTTGAAAATTAAGGTCACTTATGTGTTTTTACCATAAATTGGTAAAAACACGTAAGGGCTTACGTGTTTTTACTAAAAGCTTACGTGTGTTTACCAACACCCTTTATTTATTTTTATTTATCTTTATTTAATTCCATTTAATTTACTTTTTATTTATTTTTTATTCAAATTTTTCTTTATTTTCATTTAATTTTATTTATTTTTATTTCTTTTTATTAATTTTTATTTATTTTTATTTAATTTTTATTTATTTTTATTCATATTTTATTTATTTTCATTCATTTTATTTAATTTTTATTTAATTCTAATTTATTTTAATTTAAATTTTATTTGAATTTCTATTTAGTTTTATTTATTGTTATTTAATTTTATTCATTTTTATTTATTTTTTATTTATTTTTATTTAATTTTATTTGAATTTTCTTCATTTTTATTTAATTTTTATTTATTTTTATTCAAATTTTCATTTATTTTTATTTATTTTGATTTCTTTTTATTTATTTTTATTCATTTTTATTTGATTTTTATTTGATTTTATTTATTTTATCTATTTTTATTTATTCTTATTTATTTTTATTCAAATTTTCATTTATTTTTATTTATTTTGATTTCTTTTTATTTATTTTTATTTAATTTTTATTCATTTTTATTTATTCTTATTTATTTTTATTTGAATTTTATTTATTTCCTTTTATTTCCTTTTATTTTCATTCATTTTCATTTATTTTGATTTCTTTTTATTTATTTTTATTTAATTTTTATTCATTTTTATTTATTTATTATTTATTTTTATTTATTCTTATTTATTTTTATTTGAATTTTATTTAATTTTATTCAATTTTTCTTAATTTTTATTAATTTTCATTTAATTTTCATTTACTTTCATTTATTTTCATTTATTTTCATTCATTTTCATTTATTTTGATTTCTTTTTATTTATTTTTATTTAATTTTTATTCATTTTTATTTATTTATTATTTATTTTTATTTATTCTTATTTATTTTTATTTGAATTTTATTTATTTCCTTTTATTTCCTTTTATTTATTTTTATTTATTTTTATTTATTTTTATTTAATTTTTATTTGATTTTTATTTGAATTTTATTTATGTTTATTTTTATTTAATTTTCCTTTATTTTCATTAATTTTTATTCAATTTCATTTACTTTCATTTATTTTCATTTATTTTCATTGAATTTTTATACAATTTTATTCATTCCATTTAATTTTGATTTATTTTTATTTATTTTGATTTATTTCGATTTATTTTGATTTATTTTCATTCATTTTTATTCATTTTTATTTATTTTTATTTATTTTTATTCAAGTTTTTATTTGAATTTTATTTAATTTTATTTATTTTTATTTATCTTTTACTTAATTCTTATTTAATTCTACTTACTTTTATTGAATTTTTATTCAATTTTATTTAATTTTATTTATTTTTATTTCTTTTCATTTATTTTTATTTAATTTTACTTAATTTTACTCATTTTAGTTTCATTTATTTTTATTCAATTTCATTTACTTTCATTTATTTTTATTTTATTTGATTTTTATTCATTTTATTTAATTCTTCTTTAATTTTTATTCAAATTTTATTTATTTTTATTTATTTTCATTTATTTTCATTTATTTTTATTCAATTTTTATTTATTTTTATTTATTTTTATTTAGTTTTTGTTTGAATTTTATTTACTTTTATTTCACTTTCTTTCTGTTTATTTCTTTTTATTGAATTTTCATTTATTTTTATTGAATTTCTATTTGAACTTTATTTATTTTTGTTTAATTTTTATTTGAATTTTATTTGATTTTTATTGATTTTTATTTATTTTTATTTAATTTTTATTTGAATTTTATTTAATTTTCATTTATTTTTATTTAATTTTTCTTTTTTTTTGTATTTATTTTCATTTATTTTTATTTGAATTTTATATATTTCATTTATTTATTTTTATTCAATTTTCTTCAATTTTTATTTATTTTCATTTAATTTCTATTTATTTTATTCAATTTTTAGTCGATTCATATTTATTTTTATTTATTTGTATTTATTTTTATTTATTTTCATTTATTTTTATTTATTTTTATTTATTTTTATTTATTTTTTATTTCTTTTTATTCAATTATTATTCAAATTTTTATTTAATTATATTTATTTATTTTTTATTTATTTTCATTTATTTTAATTTATTTTCATTTATTTTCATTCATTTTCATTTGAATTTTATTTATTTTTATTTATTCTTTATTTATTTTTATTTATTTTCATTTATTTTCATTTATCTTTATTTATTTTTCATTTATTTTTAATTTAATTTTTATTTAATTTCATTTTTTTTATTTGAATTTTGTCAATTTTTATTTAATTTTATTCAATTTTTATTTGAATTTCATTTATTTTTATTTATTTTTATTTGAATTTTATTTAATTTTATTCAATTTTATTTATTTTTATTTATTTTTATTTAATTTTCATTCATTTTTCAATTGATTTTTATTTCTTCTTAATTCAATTTTATTTGATTTTCATTTATTTTCATTTTATTTATTTCATTTATTTTTATTTGATTTTTATTGATTTTTATTTGAATTTCTTTATTTTTATTTAATTTTTATTTATTTTTATTCAATTTTCATTTAATTTTTATTTGAATTTTATTTATTTTTATTTGATTTTATTTCTTTTCATTTAATTTCATTTATTTTTATTCAATTTCATTCAATTTCTATTTGAATTTCATTTATTTTTATTTAATTTTTATTTATTTTCATTTAATTTTATTTCTTTTTATTTATTTTTATTCAATTTTATTAAATTTCAATTTATATTTGATTTATTTTTATTAATTTTTCTTTATATTTATTCAATTTTATTTGAATTTTATTGAATTTTTCTTTGTTTTTGTAAGGTTTGACTATGAAACAATAAGTAAAAATTACTAATTTATTACTTATTGTACTCTGAATGTCCTTATAATTGAAATAAATAAGATTAAAATAATAATAATAATAAAGAAATATTATTATTATGGCGTAAAAATATTATATTATTAAATAAATATAATAATATAATTAATATTATATGAAATTATAATATTATAAATAATATATTAATATAAAATAATTAATATATTATAAAGCTCTTTATTATTGTTACCAACAAATAATAAAGGCGTAAAAAACTGTTTTTTATAAATAAAAAACAATTAATAACAATAATATCACTAATATTAAAGTTATATATTAATATAAATACTATTTATATTAATTAAGAATTATTAAGAGTAATAATAAGAGAGAAATTATTATAATAAGATGAAATAACCTACTTTTAACACTTAAAATAATAATTTTGAGATATTTTACGCCAAAAGAATATAATACAACTTTTTCAAATTGTATTTACAATAAAAAATAAAGAAAATTACTAAATTTCTTGATTTTACATGGAAATGAGTTTATAGAGAGATTTATGACAAAAACAATTAAAGAATTGATTTAATCACGTAAAAATAGTGATTAATATTAAGATGGTCTTTGGTCTTTAATAATATAAGAGTTTTATATATAAAGAATAAAGAAATTACCTTTTATTTAATTGATTTAATGTTTTTGATGCGTCTGAGGGGAAAATAGAGTAAAAAGAGCTCTATTTATAGTAAATACCTCCCTCCTAGAGTCCAATAGGCTTCTAGTAGACGTGTACTGATCATATACACTGGAATTGATCAATATTTTAAGGTTTGGAGATGATTACATCATTATCAAACCATATTACATCATTATTACACCATTATTTAGAGTTATCACTATAACTCTAAAGTTGATGACATCAGAGGCTTGGAAGAACCCCAAATTTCGTGGATTTTATTAGTTTTAATCATAAACTAATAGTATTCACCAATTTTATCACTCTTAAGACTGTTAAACTTAAATTAAGGTTACAGTATGTGATCATAACTGCTCAAATTAAGCTCAAACTTTGATCCTCAATAACTTTTAAGATTTACACGCTACAGCAATTCAGAGAGTGAATTCTGATAGCCTGGCATAACCTTATTATGCTGCCAAGAGCTCTTCATTACATCATCAAAACTCTAATTTTGATGATTTTTCTTGTAACTCATCTTTTCTGTCGAAATTCAATATTTTAGACTTCAAACCTTGATTTCAGGGGTTTATACCCTGAATTTAATAATACAAATTACATCATTCTTCACTCATCAACTAGTAGAATCCAACTGTATACTTTTTTTTAAGTTTGGAACAGTTTCACAACAAAGTGGTCAACAGCTCTGTTGATTTTTATCAATAATTCATCATAGGTTTTAACCTTGTTTATAATTTGTAAAATAAAGTTCATATCTGTGTTCTTACAGTAATTACGTGGTAACTTTATTTTTAGTTCATAATTCTATCATGTATAGTTTAGAAGATATTAGCTATGATCCTTGAATATATGCGTTGACCAAAAAAGTGCATATATTCAGGATAATTCCTTAAGTATTGACATTGGAAATTAGCTTATTAATTGTTTTATGTGTGGATCTTCATGGGGAATTCACTGGTACAATTTATTTCACATGTTGTTTCATTAGTTCTTGAGATAAATAAGGTTTCATGATTTTTATAAGGTATTATACCTTATAATTCCTTAAATATTGACTTTACAGATATGCCATAAAAATGGTATATGTGTATTTTTCCATGGGGAATCCAATGGTATAATTTATTTTACATGTTGATTCATTGGTTTTTAAGTTAAACCAACTTTCGTACCAATTTATGGCATTTTTTGTATATTTAAGTAATTATTCTAAGTAATTTTAATATAACTATATTAAAGGTATAATTGTTCTGAGTCTTTTTGTGACCTTATTGGGTATGTGGTCATATCTCAAAGGCTCACAGTTTTTATTTATTTTTATTTATTTTCACTTGTATTTTATTGAATTTTTATTTATTTTTATTTAATTTTATTTAATTTCATTTCCTTTTATTTATTTTCATTTAATTTTTATTCAAATTTTATTTATTTTTATTTATTTTTATTTATTTTCCCTTAATTTTTATTGAAGTTTTATTTATTTTCATTTATTTTTATTTATTTTCATTTATTTTTATTTATTTTTATTCATTTTCATTTATTTTTATTTATTTTCATTTCTTTTCATTTATTTTTTATTTAATTTTCATTTAATTTTATTTATTTTTATTTATTTTTATTCCTTTTCAATTATTTTCATTTAATTTTTATTTATTTTTATTTATTTTTATTTCTTTTCATTTCTTTTCATTTATTTTTATTGAATTTTTATTTATTTTTATCTATTTTTATTTATTTTAATTTGATTTCATTTATTTTTATTTATTTTTATTTATTTTTATTTATTTTTATTTATTTTTATTTATTTTTATTTATTTTTATTTATTTTTATTTATTTTTATTTATTTTTATTTATTTTTATTTATTTTTATTTATTTTTATTTATTTTTATTTATTTTTATTTATTTTTATTTATTTTTATTTATTTTTATTTATTTTTATTTATTTTTATTTATTTTCATTTATTTTTATTTACTTTTATTTGATTTTTATTTATTTTCATTTATTTTCATTTATTTTTATTTATTTTCATTTATTTTCATTTATTTTTATTTATTTTTATTTAATTTTTATTTATTTTTATTTATTTTTATTTAATTTTTATTTATTTTTATTTATTTTTGTTTATTTTTATTTATTTTTATTTGAATTTTATTTATTTTTATTTATTTAATTTTATTTATTTTTATTTATTTTTATTTATTTTTATTTATTTTTATTTATTTTTATTTATTTTTATTTATTTTTATTTAATTTTCTTTATTTTTATTTATTTTTATTCATTTTTATTTATTTTTATTTATTTTTATTTCTTTTTATTTAATTTTTATTTGATTTTTATTTATTTTTATTTAATTTTATTTATTTTTATCTATTTTATTTATTTTATTTATTTTTATTTATTTTTATGTATTTTAATTGAATTATTATTTAATTTTATTCATTTTTATTTATTTTTATTTATTTTTATTTGATTTTTATTTCATTTTAACCATTTTTCTTTATTTTTATTCATTTTCATTCCTTTTTATTTATTTTTATTTATTTCCATTTATTTTTATTTCTTTTTCTTTATTTTTCTTTATTTTTATTTATTTTTATTTCTTTTCATTTATTTTCATTTATTTTTTATTTATTTTTGCTTGAATTTTATTTATTTTTATTTATTTTTTATTTAATTTTTATTTATTTTTGTTTAATTTTTATTTATTTTTATTTCTTTTCATTTCTTTTCATTTATTTTTATTTATTTTTATTTGATTTTATTTATTTTTATTTACTTTTATTTGAATTTTATTCAATTTTCATTTATTTTCATTTATTTTTCTTTGTTTTTATTTATTTTTATTTAATTTTATTCATTTTTATTTATTTTTATTTATTTTTATTTATTTTTATTTATTTTTATTTATTTTTATTTATTTTTATTCATTTTTATTTATTTTTATTTGATTATGATTTAATTTTTATTTATTTTTATTTATTTTTATTCAATTTTATTTATTTTTATTTATTTTTATTTATTTTTATTTATTTTTATTTGAATTTTATTCAATTTTATTTATTTTTATTTATTTTTGTATATTTTTATTTCTTTTTATTTCTTTTTAGTTATTTTTTATTTGATTTTTATTTATTTTTATCTATTTTTATTTATTTTTATTTATTTTTATTCATTTTTATTTATTTTTATTTAATTTTATTTATTTTCATTTAATTTGTATTTATTTTTATTTATTTTCATTTAATTTTATTTATTTTGTATTGAATCTTATTTATTTTTATTGATTTTAATTTAATTTTATTTCTTTTTATTCATTTTTATTTGATATTCATTTAATTTTTATTTATTTTTATTTATTTTTATTTATTTTTATTTATTTTTATTTATTTTTTGTTTATTTTTATTTATTTTTATTTATTTTTATTTATTTTTTATTTATTTTTATTTATTTTTATTTATTTTTATTTATTTTTATTTATTTTTATTTAATTTTATTTATTTTCATTTATTTTTATTTATTTTCATTTCTTTTCATTTAATTTTTTGTTTAATTTTTATTTGTTTTCATTTATTGTTATTGGATTTTTATATAATTTCATTCAATTTTTATTTCTTTTCATTTAATTTTTATTTATTTTTATTTATTTTCATTCCTTTTTATTTATTTTTATTTATTTTTATTGATTTTTATTTATTTTTATTTATTTTTATTTATTTTTATTTATTTTTATTTATTTTTACTTATTTTTATTTGAATTCTTATTTATTTTTATTTAAATTTTATTTATTTTTATTTTTTTTTATTTATTTTTATTTATTTTGATTTAATTTTACTTATTTTTATTTATTTTTATTTATTTTCATTTATTTTTATTTATTTTTATTTATTTTTATTTATTTTTATTTAATTTTTATTTATTTTTATTTATTTTTATTTATTTTTTATTGAATTTTATTTATTTTTATTTAATTTTTATTTATTTTTATTTATTTTTATTTATTTTCATTTATTTTTATTTCTTTTTATTTATTTTTATTTATTTTATTTCTTTTCATTTATTTTCATTTATTTTTTATTTATTTTTGCTTGAATTTTATTTATTTTTATTTATTTTTTATTTAATTTTTATTTATTTTTATTTATTTTTATTTCTTTTCATTTATTTTCATTTATTTTTATTTATTTTTATTTGATTTTATTTATTTTTATTTATTTTTATTTATTTTTTATTTAATTTTATTTATTTTTATTTATTTTTCTTTATTTTTATTTATTTTTATTTGATTTTATTTATTTTAATTTGATTTCATTTATTTTTATTTATTTTTAGTTATTTTTATTTGTTTTCATTCAATTTTATTTATTTTTATTCAATTTTATTTATTTTTATTCGATTTTTATTTATTTTTATTTATTTTTATTCATTTTTATTTATTTTTATTTGATTATGATTTAATTTTTATTTATTTTTATTTATTTTTATTCAATTTTATTTATTTTTATTTATTTTTATTTATTTTTATGTATTTTAATTTGATTATTATTTATTTTTATTCATTTTTATTATTTTTATTTATTTTTATTGATTTTTATTTAAATTTCCTTTGAATTTTATTGGTTTTTATTTATTTTTATTTCAATTTTATTTATTTTTATTTATTTTTATTTGAATTTTATTTCTTTTTATTTATTTTTCTTTAATTTTTATTTGAATTTTCTTTCATTTTACTGAATTTTCATTTATTTTTAGCTATTTTTATTTAATTTTTCTTTATTTTTATTTAATTTTATTTAATTTTTATTTATTTTTATTCATTTTCATTTATTTTCATGCATTTTTTATTTAATTTTACTTAATTTTTATTTAAATTTTACTTATTTTTATTTGAATTTGATTTATTTTTCATTTATTTTATTTATTTTTATTTGAATTTTATTTATTGTTATTTATTTTCATTTATTTTTGTTTATTTCTATTGATTTTTTTTATTTTAATTTATTTTTGATTTAATTTTCATTAATTTTATTTATTTTTATTTAATTTCATGTAATTTTATTCAATTTTCAGTTTAATTTTATTTGTTTTTATTGAATTTTATTTATTTTTATTTGTTTTTGTTTGTTTTCATTTATTTTCATTTATTTATTTCATTCTTATTTACTTTTATTCATTTTATTTATTTTTATCTATTTTTATTGATTTTATTCAATGTTTTTTTAATTTTGTTTCTTTTCACTTAATTTTATGTGAATTTCTATTTATTTTTATTCAATTTTATTTAAATTTTCTTTATTTTATTTGATTTTGATTTGATTTCATTTCTTTTTATTTAAATTTTTCTTTATTTTTATTTGATTTTTACTGAATTTTCATTTATTTTTATCTATTTTTATTTAATTTTTCTTTATTTTTATTTATTTTCATTTATTTTTATTTATTTTCATTTATTTTCATGCATTTTTTATTTTATTTTACTTAATTTTTATTTAAATTTTACTTACTTTTATTTATTTTTTATTTATTTTTATTTATTTTTATTTAATTTTATTTATTTTTATTTATTTTTATTCATTTTTATTATTTTTATTAATTTTTTTGATTTTTATTTATTTTTATTTGATTTTTATTTTTATTTTTATTTATTTTTATTTAATTTTATTTATTTTTATTTATTTTTATTTATTTTTATTTATTTTTATTTATTTTCATTTATTTTTATTTATTTTTATTTATTTTTATTTATTTTTATTTGATTTTTATTGAAATTTTATTTAATTTTATTCGATTTTTATTTATTTTTATTTATTTTTCATTTATTTTCATTTCAATTTTTATTTATTTTTATTTATTTTCATTTATTTTCATTTCAATTTTTATTTATTATTATTTATTTTTATTTATTTTCATTTATTTTTATTTATTTTTATTTATTTTTATTTGATTTTATTTATTTTTTATTTATTTTTATTTATTTTTATTTATTTTTCTTTGATTTTTATTTAATTTTCATTCATTTTATGTAATTTTCTTTATTTTTATTTGTTTTTATTTAATTTTATTTAGTTTTATTCATTTTTATTTATTTTTATTTATTTTTATTTAATTTTTATTTATTTTCATTTATTTTTCTTTCATTTTTATTTAAATTTTTAGTTATTTTTTATTTATTTTTATTTATTTTTATTTCTTTTTATTTATTTTTACTTATTTTTACTTATTTTTATTTATTTTTATTTATTTTTATTTAATTTTTATTTGATTTTTATTGATTTTTATTTATTTTCATTTATTTTTATTGATTTTTATTTAATTTTTATTTGATTTTTATTGATTTTTATTTACTTCCATTTATATTTTATTTATTTTTATTTATTTTTATTTATTTTTATTTATTTTTATTTATTTTTATTTAATTTTTATTTGAATTTTATTGAATTTTTATTGATTTTTATTTAATTTTATTTATTTTCATTTAATTTTTATTTGATTTTTATTTATTTTTATTTATTTTCATTTATTTTTATTGATTTTTATTTGATTTTTATTTGAATTTTATTGAATTTTATTTCTTTTTATTTGATTTCATTTATTTTTATTTATTTTATTCAAATTTTTATTTATTTTTATCAAATTTTTATTTATTTTTATTTATTTTTATTTATTTTTTATTTATTTTTTATTCATTTTTGTTTATTTTCTTCAAATTTTCATTTATTTTAATTTATTTTAATTTATTTTTATTTATTTTTATTTATTTTTATTTATTTTTATTGATTTTTATTTATTTTTTATTTATTTTTTATTTATTTTTTATTTATTTTTATTTATTTTTATTTATTTTCATTTATTTTTATTTATTTTTATTTATTTTTATTTATTTTTTATTTATTTTATTCAAATTTTATTTATTTTTATTCAAATTTTATTTATTTTTATTGAATTTCATTTAATTTTGTTCATTTTTATTTATTTTTATTGATTTTCATTTAATTCATTTAAATTTTCTTCATTCTCATTTCTTTTTATTTAATTTTTATTTAATTCTAATTTATTTTAATTTAAATTTTATTTGAATTTCTATTTAATTTTATTTATTGTTATTTAATTTTATTTAATTTTATTTAATTTTTATTTATTTTTATTTATTTTTATTCAATTTTATTTGATTTTATTTATTTTTATTTGAATTTTCTTCATTTTTTTTGAACTTATTCATTTTTATTTAATTTTTATTTAATTTTCATTCATTTTTATTTATTTTTATTTATTTTTATTTATTTTTATTTATTTTTATTTATTTTCATTTAATTTTATTTATTTTTATTTATTTTTATTTATTTTTATTTATTTTTATTTATTTTTATTTCATTTTTATTTTATTTTTATTTGATTTTTATTTATTTTCCTTTATTTTTCATTTATTTTATTTATTTTTATTTAATTTTCATTTATTTTTATTTATTTTCTATTTATTTTTGTTTGAATTTTATTTAATTTTATTTAAACTTTATTTATTTTTATTTAATTTTATTGAATTTTTATTCAATTTTATTTAAATTTTTATTTATTTTCATTTCTTTTTACTTAATTTTATTTAATTCTTATTTATTTTTTATTTATTTTTATTCATTATCATTCATTTTTATTTAATTTCTATTTAATTTTCAATTAATTTGATTTGAATTTTTATTTAATTTTTATTCAAATTTTATTTATTTTCATTTATTGTTTTATTTATTTTTATTTGATTTTTATTCAATTTTATTTATTTTTTATTCAATTTTATTTATTTTTATTTAATTTTTATTTATTTTTATTCAAATTTTATTTATTTTTATTTATTTTCATTTATTTTTTATTTATTTTCATTAAATTTTCATTTATTTTCATTTAATTTCATTTATTTATTTTTTTTGAATAAGTTTCTTAATTTTTTTTTTTTTTTTGAAGTAAAGTTTAGATTTATTAAAAAAAAAAAAAAAAAATTTTTTTTCTTAATTAAAAAAAAATTTCATTAGAATTTTTTCAATTAAATTTTTTTTTTTTTTAGTTCATGCTAAGTTTTTTTTTTTAATCATATGAAAGTAGATAATCAATGAGAGTTCTAAAAAAAAAAAAACCAATCTTTGGATGATTGAATTATCTAAATAAATCATTTAACATTTCATTAGTTTAAGGTCTTGGTATGAAGAAAGATTGAAATAAAAATACCTTTTGATGATGGCTTTGAGACATGTATATGTTTAGTGTAAGATGATAGGAGTTTTAATGTCATCAGCTCCCTTTTTTGACTCTGAGAATGGAGGTGGGTTTGGATAGTTTGATTGGTGAGAGTGCGTCTGTTGGGCTTTACACTGCATAAGCTGCATGGACATGGGCGATTGGTGATTGGAAGGAATAATCATGATAAGATTGATCAGCATTATAGGATGATAGGAGTAGTGTTTATTCAGCACTTTAGGCCATTTAGTATCCACACAGCTTTCAGTGTTGCGAGTGTGTTGCCTGGCAGGAGGATTTTAGCTCCTGTATGATATACATGACACTGAAATGCCTGGGTGTGTATGAGGGAAGATCCCAAAGGGAGTTTTAAATGATTTGCTGTAGGGTACTGTACTGTACTTGTCAAAGGTCTGATGAGTTTTGTATTTTTAAATGTAGAATGACAAGTATGTGGCGCAAGTACAGGTGGAAATCACTATAATTACTCTGATAAAATATTTTAATATGCATTTTGAATTAGCTATAGAGGCTTAAAACAGCGTATTAAAAGAAGCTTTGTGAATGACTAGTAGAGACTTGAATTAAAGGAGATTAAGTTACAACGATTTAAGAATTTTTTTTTTTTTTGCACTTGATGATATCAAGCAGTTTGGCATTAAAAAAAAAAAACTAAAATTAAATCATAGTTTTAATCTTGAGTAGTTGGTTTCCACCAAGATTTTTTTAATTAATGCCAAATTGAGAAATTGATTATTTAAGATAACAATGTCAACTTAATCTATGAGAGATCTCATGAGGTTTAAAATTAATTTAATTTATTTTTTTTTTTTAAAAAAAAAAGGAAAACTAGGAAATTAAAAAATATAAAAAGTTTTCAAACAAACTTGAGATAATTTGGTAATTTTCAAAGAATTTTAAATTAAAAAAGGATTTGTTAATAATACGATTGACCATACAAGGTAATTTAAAGAAAAGTTGAAATTGAACAAGATTAAAAACAAAAGAAGAAGATGAGATTAAGTTTGAATTGAATTGAATCAATAAAAAGGTGAAAAGAAGATGAATTTTAATTTTTTTGTAAGTTTTCGATTGAAATTAAATAAAATGAAGATTTGATTAAGTTTTCAAGTGGAGGAGTAAAACCTGATTTATTTAATTGACTTGTATGAAGAGGGATGTGAGGATGATAATTGGGATCTTGATAAATATTCAACAAGGTAGCAGAATGATCCAGTCGAACAGGGAAATGATCTAAAAGAGTTCTACGAATTGGTAAAGTACGTTGAGGTTGATGAGAATCTTTAAAAGTATTTCTCTTGAAAGATTTTAAATTTTTTTGATTATTTTGAATTTTTTCAAGATGAGAGATTGAAGATTTGATTGTACAATTTAGACCTTTAGGATTAAATAAGATTTCATTAAGGATTTTGATGAATCTTTCAATAGGTTTTAAATAATCATAAGTTTTATTGATTGAGAAGATGGTAGGAGAATTTCTAAATTTTTTTTTCAAGAAAGCAGAAATTTTAACAAGATGAAATAAATAAAGATTTTGAATTAAATTAATTAATTTTAAACTTACAATTCATGATGATTGATTGAATTTTTAAATTGATCATGATTAAATTTTTCAAGATTTACACCAGCCCAAATTAAACTATTTAGAATATCGATAAAATCAGTGAAGATTTCAGTTGGGATACCAGTAGGAGAATTATTAAGTTCTTCAGTTGAGCAACGAATGAAAGGAGCTCTAGATGAGTTAGGACGAGATTGAGGTATTAATAAAGGATAAGAAAGTTTGATAGGATTTAAATTAAATTTTGATAAAGAAGAATTTTGATTTGATGAAATTAAAAGAGGATTAAGATTAGAATTTGAAGTTTGAATTAAAATATTTTGAATAAATGAATGAGATTCACGAATTCCGTCAGAGATAGCCTTTGAGTAATCAAAAGGGATTAAAGCGCCTCTACCGATACGAAAACCAGCTTGAGTGGCAGTAGAAGGTTGACTCCAACTTGCCAAACAAACAGAATAAGATGAAATGGCACGATTTTGATGGTCTTTTAAGAGTTCCATAGCAGCTGAATCCTGATCTAAAGAATGAGAAGATTTAGACTTGGAGTTGGAGTTGGAGTTGGAGTTGGAGTTGGAGTTAGAACTTTTATTAGAATGATTGATGGTCAAAAATTTTGAAGATGAAGTGATAGATTTGAGACAAGTTGGATAAGTCATTTTAATTTTAATGAGATTTAAGATGAAGAATTAAAATCGAAGATGATAAATTTATTTTTTGAATAAAAAGATTAAAATAATTTTAATTTTAATTTTAATTTTAATTTTAATTTAAGGAGTTAAGATTAAATTTTAAGTCATAAATCAAGTCAAAAAAATCAAAAATTCAAATAAACTAACATGAATAATTAAAACTGACAGATTTGAACTGAGCTGAGGAAATCAAAGTAGAAAAAATAAACTAAAGTTGACTAGAGTCTAGAGTGTAGAGTGTAGAGTGTAGATTGTAGAGTAGAGCGCATTAGCAGTGTAAATTAAACTAAATTTTTAGTGAAAAGATTTGAGTAAAATTTTAATAAAAAGAAGAAAATAAAAGATTTTCTAATTTTCTAAGCTCAAGTTTTGAAAATTTTAATTAAAAAATTAAATTAAAAAATTAAATAATTAGACTAAAGCGTAAGTAAAAAGTAGAGTCTTAGAGTAAAAAGTAAAAAGTAAAAAGTAAAAAGTAAAAAGTAAAAAGTAAAAAGTAAAGCAAAGTAAAGGAAGGATGAGTTTGGATTGAAAGATTTAGATTGATTTCAATTTCAATTTTAATTTCAATTTTAATTTTAATTTTAATTTCAGTCAAAGCTTTAAATTTAAAATTTGACGTTGAATTTTTAAAATTTTAAAGTTTTTTCAATTTAAATTTCAAAGTCAAGTCAATCAATCGAACTTTTTTTAAAAAAAAAAAAGATAAATTATAAGAATCCTTAAATTATTCATTATTATAAGAGAAATAAATAAATAAATCATAATTTATATTAATTATTATTAATAAAAACTTTACTTTGAATTCTTTTTTTTTTTTTTTTTTCTAATTTTATATTATTATTGTTAAGATTTGGGTAACACAATGACACATTATCCAAATATGCTTGTAGAAAAATCCTAACTATGTATATAGATATCCACACTGCACTTGTATGATGCACCACAGTTGTCTAGTTGTGACTTAAATACTGCTCACCGGCCACAACAAAAGTCCTTTTATCACCTCTTACTATTTGGAGCTGACAGAACTGGAACTCACCAGCAAGCAAGCTTTGCTACATTTGGGCCCATCTCATTAATTATTATTATAGTTAATATTTATCATCATCAAATAATTTGAATCAATACAAATAATAAATTTTTAATAAAATTAAATTAAGTTTTTGTTTTTTTGAATTATTGATTATTTAAAATTAATACAAAATTATTATTATTTTTTTAAAACTGATAGTAATATAGAAGAAAATCATTCAATTAAATATTATGAATTAATTATTATAATAAAAATTAATTAAGTAAATAAATAAATTTAATTCATCTTTTATTTAATTGAATTTAATTGTTTTATTTTGAAAAAAATAAATAAATAAATCAAAAAAAAAAAAAAAATTGAAATTAAGTTCTCTCTTTCAAATTTTACAAAAGAAACCAATTAAAAATAAAATAATTTTTTGCAATAAATTTTACCAAAAATAAAGGGTAAAAAAACAAATTCATAAATTATTAATTAATTGAATTTTAATTAAAAAAATTTAAAAAATAAAAATAAAAAAAAAATTAAAAAATAAAAAAAAAAAATAGAAACAAGAAAAAAAAAAAAAAAAAAAAAAGATGAGATTAAATTTATAATTAATTTTCTTTAAAAATAAAAAAAAATAAAATTTAATAATTATTTTAAAGGATTTAAAAATTTAAAAATTTTATTAATTTTGTTAAAAAAATTATTAAAATTCATAAGTTTAAAATTTATTAATTAAATTATTATTAAAAATAAATAAATATTAAAAATAATAATTATTATTATTATTTATTGTTTATTGTTTATAATTAATTATTTTAAAAGAATTTAAATTTTTTGGTAAAAAAAAAAAAAGGTTTTATTTATATAAGAATTAAAGAGAAAAATAAGAATTCCTATTTTGAGAAGAAAAAGGTCCTTTTTTTTAATTCCTGAAAATGATTAAAAAAAAAAAAAGTCCTCTAGAAAATTTCATTTTAAAGGAATTAAAGATTTTTTTTTTTTTAATTATTTTAAAAAAAAAATTAATTTATAAAATTTTTATTTTACTAAGATTTAATTTTGAAAATAAAATTTTTTTTTGAAAAGTTTTTAATAATACAAGTATAGAATTCTTTTGAAATGTATAATACATAAAATTCTGTATAGAAACTTTATGGGACTTCAGTATTGAAGGATAAAAAGGACCCCTTTTTTCTATTATACCAAATTAAATTCCCATTATTATAAAAATATGGATTTTTCTCAAATCCTGTATGAAAGTAATTAGATTCATAAATTTAGTTTTAAATGAGTTATGGGGAAATGGATGGAACCATTAGTTAGCCTTGATTTAACTCTTTTCAAAAATGGCCTCACTTTAAGTATTTCTTTTTAAAACTTTAGAAGATAGAAAGGAGGTGAATATTAACATTGAATAGCTCTGACTGAGAGATTCAATTTTAGAACCCATTAAATAAGTTTCAACCCACTTCTCTTAATTTTAAATGACAGGTAAAAAATTAAGTTTTATTATCAAAAACTTCTTTAAACCTTAATAACTTTGTTATTATTTTTCCCTATTATTATGTAACTTGTATATTTTGAAATACTCTTTCTTTTGATAACTTTTAAGATTGTTTGTCTCAAATCCATTTTTTAGTAGTATTTTACTCTAAAATTAATTTATGATATTTTTAAAATCATACTTATGCTCTGGTTTTTCTTTTTTTAGTCACAAGATGAAAATCATAAGAATTTTTTAAAAAAAAAAAAAAAAAAAAAAAAAAAAAAAAAAAATTAATAATAACAATAATATTTAATTTATAATAAATTATTAAAATTAATTTTTTTTTTTTTTTTTTTTTTTTTAAGTTAAATTAAAAATTTTTTTTAAAAAAATAAAAATAAAAAAAAAAAAAAAAAATTATTCTAATTTTTAAATTTTTAAATTTTTAAATTTTTTTTTTTTTTTTTTTTTTTTTTTTTTTTTTTTCTCTTTA